>OZ005655.1:255184465-255634443 GCA_963930645.1 Salticus scenicus
TTTGAGGTGTCCTGATTACGTTTTTTTTTTGCATCTCAGCCAAATGAGTTAGATCGTTCAAAATTGGTATACGTAGGTTAATTAAGAGGGCCTGAAAGGGTGGAGAAGAAATAGGCGTGCACCGCGCGCGTATCCCTTAACTTGTGCGCGCGCAGCGCCCACGCGACTGCGCTGCCGAAGGCAGTGGGGACCCGGTGCGAGTTTTTTCCCGATCAGAAATGATTTTTTTTTTAGGGGGCACGAAGGCTCAGGGAAGGAATACGCGCACGCAGCGCGTGTACACCTGAAGTTGTGCGCGCGCAGCGCGCACGGGACTGCGCTGCCGAAGGCAGTGGGGACCCAGTGCGAGTTTTTACCCGATCAGAAATGATTTTTTTTAGGGGGCACGTAGGGTCAGGGAAGGAATACGCGCGCGCAGCGCGTGGGGACCCGGCCCGACTTTTTACCCAATCAGAAATGATTTTTTTTTTTTTTTAATTTCTTTTCCTAACACTAAAAGTTTCTGTTAGTGATTCATTATTTTTAGTGATTCATTTGAAAATACTGACCCGCTAGCGGGCGAAGCCAGCTAGTCTTTATTGTAAAATATGTTTAAATAATGTCTATTTAAAAAAACATGCAAATTTCAGTGAACTATTTTTAAAATAGGCTAACAAATAAAATTGTCTATATTACATTTGATTTCAGCTTGCAATTTAAGCAATTAACTTCCTGGGCAAATTTATATTAAATATTCCTGTTTGATTCCAGTTCCTCCGTGTATCCTTTGTATGAAATCAAGTGACAAAATCTTTAAAAAATGAACTGACATTAAATTTTAAAATTTATCCTTTTGTTTTACCCAGTGTTATATTATACTAGAAAAGCTCCTGTTCGGGAACGAACCGAATTCCGAAAGCAGGAAAAATTTCAAAATCAAACTCGAAATGTACAAAACTCGGCCTGATGCTGTTTGCGTGCCAATAGATCGAAGTTTGTTAACGAAACTATTTTTAGAAGCTACACTTCTTCCAGCAACAACAGAGGAAGCTTTAGAGAAGAGAAGGAGGAAAACAAGTCCTTCCGGCTTTTTCGGAAGGGTAGGTTCATTTCTTTTTCCTTATCAAGTAGCCGTCATTTTGTTTCAAAATGGCGGCTACAAATTATTAATGCACTTGGTAGAAATATTGATGTGGGCTATGCACATATGGAGTTTTAAGCAAATCGGTTCATAAATACATTTTTATGTGAATTTAAAATTTTCAAGTGGCCGGCGCTTGGAAACAAAATTCTGGGTTAAGTTGACATATATATGAAATGTATTTGTGAGATAAGTCTACTGTACATATATAGTTCGAATTAATTCAAAATCTCAAAAGTCATCGTGTTGAAAAATTAAGTGGCTGCCATTTCGACCAAAATGGCAGAGAAAGTTTCTCATCTAAGATATCGTTGCAAATTTGAAAATATTTTTTTTTGTAGAAATTCTTTCAAAGAGGCTTAGTAAGCTGCTAAAATGTTAGTTTTCTGCATTTCTAGTTTGTTTTAGCATTAAAATAGCCTAATTTTTTCTTAAAAACGCATTAAAAAGATCCAGTAACGCAGATAATGGGTTTGGCGCCAAACTTGGCGACTTTTCCCCTATTGCGACTTTTTAGGCGACTTTTGGCGATAAAATACTTTTTATAGATATACCAAAGTTGGACGCAATAACGTGATTGGTTCCCGAGTTACGTGAATTTTCTAAATTTTTGTTGTTTGAATGATAAATCCATTTTTCCACTTTGATTTGAATTGATTAAGTATTTCTAAAGTTGCCGTGATAACAAATTTTCAAGTGGCCGCCACTTGGAAACAATACAGTGGAACGAACTGCCAAGCAAACACATCCAAGATATTTGAAGCATAGGTTCACTGTCCAACAGTGGTTTAAATCAGTGCCGTGTTTCAAAAGTTATTCTTATGGCAAATTTTCAAGTGACAGTCTAAGTGGCTGCGACTTGGAAACAAAATAGCAAAACAACTTGCCCATCGAGATCATCCAGTATATTTGTACGTTAAGTAAATTGTCCAGTTCTAATTTAAATTAAATCAGTATTTCAAACATTATCGTCATAAGAAATTTTCGGGTGGCACCACTTGTAAAAAAAAGTGGAGTGAGATGCCCAGCAAACTTATATGAGATATTTGAATGATAAATCCACTACCCAAATTTGATGCGAATTGATTCTGTATTACTAAAGTTACCATAATAACAAATTTTCAAGTGGCCGCCACTTAGAAATAAAATTGGGGATCATGTCAACAAGTGAAATTATCCTAGATATTTGAACCATAAGTTTACTCTCCAACTCTTATTTGAATCAGTAGAGTATTTTAAAAGTTATCGTGATGGCATATTTTCAAGTGGCAGTGTGATTTCAAGTGGCTGGAACATAAAAACAAGATGTCGGGACAAGTTGCCCAGTGAAAACATTCAAGATAATTATATGATAATATCACTGTCCAAATTTGGTTCAATTTGGAGTATTTTTTCAGAAGTTATCGTGATTTTAAATTTTCAAGTGGGAGTCTGATTTCAAGTGACCCCCGCTTAACTTAAGATATCTGCCACTTTATTAAAAATAGCGAATATAGTTTATCAATAAACTTCATTAAGGTCTTTATGTGGTCTGTATTTACATCAAAATTCAAGCAATTTCGAAATACGCTTTTTACAATTTTAATTTGAAATTTTCAAGTGGTCTGCACTTGAAAACAAAATGGCGGAGCAACTTGGTTAATAAACTAATCTAAGATATTTGTAAGATAAGTTAAGACACTGTTGAAATTTGGTTCCATTTGGAGTATTATTTCGGAAGTTATCATGGTTTTAAATTTTCAAGTGGTGGCCTGATTTCAAGTGGTCCCGCTTAACTTAAGATATGCGCCACTTTATTAAAAATGGCGGATAAAGTTCATTAATAAAGTTATTTGAGACACTTGTGTAATCTATGTACACATCAAAATTAAAAAAAAAAAAAAAACCGGAATACGCTTTTTACAATTTGAATTTGAAATTTTCAAGTGGTCTCCACTTGAAGACAAAATGGCGGAGCAACTTGGTTAACAAGTTCATCTAAGTTATTTATAAGATAAGTTAAGACACTGTCAAAAATTGGTTCGATCTGGAGTATTATTTCAGAAGTTATTGTGATTTTAAATTTTCAAGTGGTAGCGTGATTTCAAGTGGCCCCGCTTAACTTAAGTTATCTACCACTTTATTAAAAATGACGGATAAATTTCATTAATAAACACCATTGAGACCCTTATATGGTCTGTATTTACATCAAATTTCAAACAAATTCAGAATAAGCTTTTTACAATTTGAATTTGAAATTTTCAAGTGGGCTCCACTTGAAAACAAATTGGCGGAGCAACTTGATTAATAAACTCATCTAAGATATTTATAAGATAAGTTAAGACACTGTCTAAATTTGGTTCGATTTGGAGTATTATTTCGGAAGTTATAGTGATTTTAAATTTCCAAGTGGTAGCCTGATTTCAAGTGATCCCTCTTAACTTAAAATATCTGCCACTTTACTAAAAATGGCGGATGAACTTCATTAACAAACTTCATTGAGACCCTTATGTGGCCTGTATTTACATCAAAATTCAAGGAAATCTTGCTTTAACTATGCTTTTTACAATGGTGGTTTGAAATTTTCAAGTGGCTGCCACTTGAAAACAAAAAGTCGGAGCAACTTAGTTAACGAACTTGTCCAAGATATTTATAAGATTAGTTCACTGTCCAAATTTGGTTCGATTTCGAGTATTATTTCGGGAGTTATCGTGATGACAAAATTTTCATTATAGATATATATATATATATATATATATATATATATAAACGAAGTGATTGCAATAGGTCGATTTCTAAAGAAATCAACCTAAAAAGGAAGCTTTAGAGAAAGAAGAAAAAGAAGGCGAAGAGAAAGAGAAAGAGAAAAACGAAAAAAATGAAAAGAAGAAGAATAGAAAGAAGAAAAAGAAGAAAGAAGAAGAAGAAAGAGAAAGAAGAAAAAGAAGAAGAGAAGGAAGTTTTAGAGGAATACTTGATGCGTCCACACACGAACAGACAGAGTCCAAGGATATCTCTTAGCCATTAATTAATAATAATAATGACCATCTTCTGTCAGGAACGATTCCGGTTTAGACCGTTTCAAAATAGAGACTTTTGGTAGACTTCCCCCCCCCCTCCCCCCCTTAGAAATGCTATGTATCTTTATTTTTATTTATTTATTTTTTTATTAATCTGCATAAATGTTACATCATTCGAAAGATCTTTCAAAACTGAACATTTTTTGTGCTTGCACTTTTCCCTTAATCTTAGTATGTAAAAAGATTTCAACGGAAGTTTATAACTACCATTGAAATTCTAAAATACCCATGGAGGATAAAATTAAAATGTAATATAAAATTCAATCATAAAAATTATGGGCTAATAGTTATTACATCATTTTCTTGCAATCATGATAATGTACTTATCTGATATAAACAAACAGTTGATTGTGACGTCATATTTATCAAATTAGTTAAAGTAAATAAGGTTACAAATAAGGTATCTAAGGTTACTTCGTTACAAATATGGTACCTTTCATTTGGTACCTTATTTGTAACGAAGTTTTGATTAGATATTTTAGAATTAATTAAAATATGAAAATAATTTCAAAATTGGACATTTAAATTTATGATTGTTGCCAAAAACATTTACCAGTTATTGTTACATATATATATATATATATATATATATATATATTGCATAAGATGAAATAACGAAAAATTAACGCGAAAAATTAAAAATTAAAAAATATTGAATTTGCCCATGCATATAAAAAATATTTATTAAAACGAGTCGAAGAAGGAGCGAAATAAGTACTGAGTTACATTTCGATAAATACGATATATAATATGATACGTTGTATTAGACCTATCGTCCTGGGTTAGTAGGTATTTTCGTTAAACAAATAGTTTGTTCGTTCGGTGCAACTTGCACATTAGTCCCGTCAGGCACAACTTGCATATTAGTCCCGTCAGGTGCAACTTGCACATTAGTCCCCTTTAAATATAGTATCCAGCGAAGCAGGCAAAGCATTCGTTGATTCACTACCTTAATTGATTTCACATTCCATCATTTTTGACAGGGTTATATACTAGCTTATATATATAGATGCTGTGTATTAGATTTTTTAGTGAAACACCAGGCGTCTTCCTATACGTATTCTTTAGTGATAATGAAAATGTCGTGATTAGGATGTGTGCGATGTCAATAACAAATAAAGTTGTAATCACATATTATAAAGAAATTACGATTATGTATCTCCGATAAAAGTTATTCTGAACTCACTCTCTGGCAGGATTGCGATTATAATCCAAGTAAAATTCATAACGTTTATTTTGCCGATTATTCTAAAATCAAATTTAATGATTCTGACATTAATGCTTTTATATGATTTTAGTAATGAATTACGATTAAACGATTACTGAGTACTCGATTCTTTTCTCTGACTGGGTTTATTCATGATAAAGTGCACTCGATTTTCTTTTCTTTCTTTCTTTCTTTTCTTTTCTTTTCTTCTTTTTTTTTTTTTTTTTTTTTTTTTTTTTTTTTTTGAAAATTTTACCTTTTATTATTTTTTTATTATTATTATTTATTTATTTATTTTTTTTTTTTACTTTTGCAGAAAATGTGATTGTAGTTTAAACTCTAAGAAAATCGGCTTTTTAGTTTTCTGCAAAAAAAAAAAAAAAAAAAAAAAAAAGGCTAATTATGGATAATTCTACAAATTTGTTATTCAATTTGTTGCAATTCAGTTTCAATTCAAAATTAAATTATTTATCTATTATTTCTGGTGTGGGGTGGGGGGAGATAGTGTTTGGGACATAATTAGCCATTTTAAATAAAATAAATGTTTTTTTTTCCCTTACTTTATTTGAAAAATTACTAATAATTATGCATTACAACAATTTTAAACTAAATTTTAATGAAATGTGCATTGACAAAAGTCAAAAGAATTATAAATATGAAAACTGTATCTATTAGCTTATTTTCTCTAAATCATAACATAATTAAGAATCATTTTAGATATTTAACATTTTGCTCTCTTGAAGGATAGTTATACAAAAATAAGAAAAGAAATCTGCAGTAACTCCGCTTGGCTTTCCGAATATTAAGTAATTAGCGGTTGTATGTACTAAATAAACTAAAGTTATTAAAAAAGTTATTAAATACACAAAAGAAAAATTTATAATAGGGAATTTGAGTATTTTTCTCTGTGCAGTATATTGTTGAAATTAACGCTAATGCCTTTAAAATAGTTTAAGCCCATAGATCGTAATAATAAAGAAATGCATAAACTAATATGTGCCCCATTAAACCAATATGTGTATAAATCATCAATAGAGCAAAATTAATATGTATGCAACCCAATTATTTTTTCGTTGTGTCCCTGTAAAAATCTATTCGTTCTACACTCACTAAAATCAATACAGTTTGTTTGACGATGACGTATAATAAGTATATACATTTTCAGCTCAATCGGGTGAGGTGTTTAAACGCTATCGCACTTTAAATAATTTGATTCCATAAACCACAATGTTAAAGAATTATTCTTTGCGTCCCTATAAAAAAGTCTACAAGTGCTATATCTCCATAATTCATACAGTTGGTGTGACGGTGATCTATTCTATATATGTATACCATGTATATAAATTTTCAGCTTAATCGGATATGGAGTAACCATGTATATAAATTTTCAGCTCAATCGGATATGGAGTTTAGACGCTATCGCACTTTACAGAATTTTAGCCCGTAGGCATAATGATAAAGAATTTTTCGTTGTGATTCTGTAAAAAAAAAAAAAAAACTATAAGTACTAGATTCTCAAAATTCTATGCATTTCGTGCAACTGTGACCTATTAAATGTGTATAAATTTTTTGCTCAACTGAATAATGCGTTCAGACCCTATCGCACTTTTAAAAATTTGG
This sequence comes from Salticus scenicus, assembly GCA_963930645.1. Taxonomy (NCBI): domain Eukaryota; kingdom Metazoa; phylum Arthropoda; class Arachnida; order Araneae; family Salticidae; genus Salticus; species Salticus scenicus. The sequence goes on from OZ005655.1 coordinate 255,191,472, forward strand.
TTCCATAGGCCGTAATGACAAAGTATTTTTCTTTGTGTCCCTGTAATAAAACTATAACTGTTAGATTCATCAAAATCAGTAGGGATCGTGCTATGGTAACCTATAACATACTTACTAACTTTCAACTCATTCGAACAAAGCATTTAGACGCTATTGTGTTCACTCACTCAGATACATACACATACACACACATATACATCATCGTAAAAATAGCAAAAATGAACCCAGGGGACCTCAAAACGTATAGAAGCATCAAAATCTCAAAGTCAGATTTTTGACATGATTACAATACTTTCTTTACATATGTATGCTCGAAAAGTAAAAATAATATATATTGAAAAATAAGAAAAAAAAAAAAAAACATTAAAAATATTAAAAAGTAAATAAGAAAGAAAAATTAAGTTTTCTGAAAAATATATATATATATTTTAAAGTATAAAAATTTCATTAGTTAATGGAACAATTTTCATATTCTAACAAGAGCTATTCGTTAAATTATTGCTTTTATTTATTTATTTCGATGCATGTTCGCCCTTGAAAATTTAACTGTAAACATACCATGAAATTTTCTTAAGAGATTACGTTTAGATTTGAAACCAGCAAAGAGGATTCTAATATATTACTATTCGTTTGCAAAAATTCTTTTTCTTTTTTATCTCTTTTTCAGTTGTAATCGTAGTTTGAAAAAAAAAAAAAAAAAATCGTCACCTTTTATTTATTTTTACTTTCCGAACACTATAGTGAGGAAAGTATTGTAATCATGTCAAAAATCCGAATTCGAGATTTTGATGTTTCTATACGTTTTGAGGTCCCCTGAGTCCGTTTTCACTATTTTTACGATGATGTATGTATGTGTGTGTGTATGTGTGTATGTGTGTATGTGTGTATGTCTGTGAACACGCTAGCGTCTAAACGCTTCGTTCGATTAACCTGAAAGTTGGTACGCATATTGTAAGTCACCATAGTACGAACCCTATAGATTTTGGTGAATCTAGCACTTATAGTTTTTTTACAGGGACACAAAGAAAAATTCTTTATCATTATGGCCTATGGGAGCAAAATCTTAAAAGTGCGATAGCATCTAAACGCCTTATTCAATTGAGCAAAAATTTTATACACATATTATAGATCACAAATACTCAATCTGTATAGATTTGGAGAATCTAGCACTTATAGTTTTTTTACAGGGACACAAAGAAAAATTCTTTATCATTATGCCTATGGGGCCAAATTTTTAAAAATGTGATAGTGTCTAAACGCCTTATTAATCCGAGCAAAAAAATTGTACACATGTTATAGATCACAGTTGAACTAACTGTATAGATTTTGGTGAATCTAGCACTTACAGTTTTTTTACAGGGACACAAGGAAAAATTCTTTATCATTATGGCCTATGGGACTAAATTTTTAAAAGTACGATAGCATCTAAACGCCTTATTGAATTCAGCTGAAAATTTATATGAGTATTATAAATCACTGTTGCACTAACTATAAGCATTTTGGTGAATCTAACATTTATAGGTTTTTACAGGGACACAACGAAAATTTCTTTGTCATTATGATCTATGGGCTCAAAGTTCAGTAGCGTTAAATAAAACAACCTGTAATAGATGGAGAAAAATACTCAAACACTCTATTATGGTTTTCTCTTTTTTGTTTGTTTAACAACTACTCTTTCTTTACTTTATCTACAAAACTGTTAATTACTCAATGTTCGGAAAGTCGAGTGGAGTCACTCCAGATTTTTTTAATTGCGTCTTATTTTTTAAAAAAGCATGTGGGGGAGAGTAGGGAGGGATGGGACAGTTTTGACAAAAATATTTTTTACAAATTTACTTTTACTGGTACAACACTGTAAGTTTCAGAGAAATAAATGGAAACATTTTAACATCTTTTAAAAATATAAATTTGATGGTAATTATTAAAATATTAATTTTATTAGCCAATTAACATGGTCATAAAAATGTCCCATCCCTACCTTATATGAGGGAGGGATGGGACTTGCTTATAAAATTAAAATAAGTGCATAATATACAGACATACTAAGAAAAGTGACAAAAAACAGTGGGTCACTATGTATGTAAGGTAATTAATTACTAATAACATCTATTTTATCCAACATTAGATTATAATGTACCACTTAAATAAAAATTTTCAAATGTTCGATTAATTCATCCTTTTTACTTTCCGAACACTATAGTGAGGAAAGTATTGTAATCATGTCAAAAATCCGAATTCGAGATTTTGATGTTTCTATACGTTTTGAGGTCCCCTGAGTCCGTTTTCACTATTTTTACGATGATGTATGTATGTGTGTGTGTATGTGTGTATGTGTGTATGTGTGTATGTGTGTATGTCTGTGAACACGCTAGCGTCTAAAGGCTTTGTTCGATTAACCTGAAAGTTGGTACGTATATTGTAAGTCACCATAGTACGAACCCTATAGATTTTGGTGAATCTAGCACTTATAGTTTTTTTACAGGGACACAAAGAAAAATTCTTTATCATTATGGCCTATGGGACCAAAATCTTAAAAGTGCGATAGCATCTAAACGCCTTATTCAATTGAGCAAAAATTTTATACCCATATTATAGGTCACAGATACTCAATCTGTATAGATTTTGGAGAATCTAGCACTTATAGTTTTTTTACAGGGACACAAAGAAAAATTCTTTATCATTAAGGCCAATGGGGCCAAATTTTTAAAAGTGTGATAGCGTCTAAACGCCTTATTAATCTGAGCAAAAAAATCGTACACATGTTATAGGTCGCATTTGCACCAACTGTATAGATTTTGGTGAATCTAGCACTACAGTTTTTTTACAGGGACACAAAGAAAAATTCTTTATCATTATGGCCTATGAGACCAAATTTTTAAAAGTGCGATAGCATCTAAACGCCTTATTCAATTGAGCTGAAAATTTGTATGAATATTATAAATCACTGTTGCACTAACTATAAGCATTTTGGTGAATCTAGCATCTATAGATTTTTACAGGGACAAAACGAAAAATTCTTTATCATTATGATCTAAGGGCTCAAAGTTCAGTAGCGTTAAATAAAACCTCGTGTGATATATGGAGAAAAAAACACTCTATTATGGTTTTCTCTCTTTTGTTTGTTTAGCAATTCCTCTTTCTTTATTTTATCTACAAAACTGTTAGTTACTCAATGTTCGGAAAGTCGAGTGGAGTCACTCCAGATTTTTTTTTTTTACTTCTAGCAGAGAAAGTATTGTTTTTTAGTTCAAATATTCCAAATTAAGTTTTTGTTATATTTACATGTTTTGCGGTTCCCTGGGTATTAATAGGGTTTTTAGTGGCTAGTCTGTGTGTGTTATCAGCATATCTCAAGAACAAATATTACTAAGAAATCCTAACTGTAATTAGTGAATGTAATATCTTTTGCATATTTTACCATGTCCAGGAAAACTTCTCAGGAAAGAAAATTAATTCCTCATACATATATGGTAAATAAAGTATTTTTAAAAGTTAAAAGGGTAAACAAAACTCGTGTGAGTGCCACGCCAATTATTTTCCATGATTTTGAATTTGTTTCGTGCGTTTTCTCTTCCATCTACTCATTCATTTGCCTTTTGATATTCTCTGTTTAAGGAGTATCAGAATCTTCATTCGTTTTCCTTTTCTTACATGTCCCATCCCACCCTTTTCATTATTTAAAAAAAAAAAAATAACTTATTATTAGACACATGTTACTTTTAGACTTAAATTAGCTACTAATTCATAAAACTTATATTATTAGGTATATAAAATATGAAAAGTAATTATGCTAACATCAGTGAGTGACGTTGAAAACTTGCCTTAAAAATTAAGCAATTGTTTACTTTTGGTGTTATAAAATAGTTTTTTTGTTACATAAACTTACAGAGTTCTCCAACTAAAATAATACATAGCAACAAGTATGGGGCTGTAGTTACTTCATCTGGTGGAAGTGTCAGAAATTTAAAAGAATGTTTATTTTAAGAATAATTTTAGGTGCCCCATCCCTCCCAATGTCCCATCCCTCCCGACTCTCCCCCATTTGTTTTTACTAGTATGTTGAACTTGTCATAATTCGTGAATACAGCTTTTTCTTTATATACATCTCCGTTTATTTTAATATATTTATAAGCAACGAAAATTCTTTCCCCTATTTGGATTTTTTCCTTATAATTTTTTTTTCCCTTTTTCATAAACATAGCTTTTGAAAAAAAAGAAAAAAAAAAAAAAAAAAATCTCTCTCTCTCTCTCTTCTTTTTTTTTTTTTTTTACTTTAAGTTTTTCTTAACTTTTGAAGTTTAATTAAATGTCTCTATTTTCCAGTTTCTTTTACACGCCACAAAATATATAAAATAAAATAAAAATTAAGTTCGACAGGGAAGAAAACGCGTAATCCCTTCCGATAATTTTAGCCTATTGGTAATGCTTATCTTATTATGAAACAAAATCTTCAATACAGAAATTCTTGGACTTCTAAAAATAGCAAAATAATTTGCTTTTTCCCTAGAAAACATGAAGAGCTATTTTAGCATCTTAATCTGACGCGATGCCGATAAAAATACGGTGATGTAAAAAGATATTCTCTTGAAGAAGTCAGTCTCTCTATGGAAATCGAAATGTATGCATCCAAGTTATTTTTATCTTTTTAGATAAAAGTCCTTAAGTTCAGGTTTTGATTATTTATTGATTTATCTTTTTACTGAATGTAAAGGACCTTTACGGATGCATTGATAGATAAGTTAATTTTTGAGTTTGTAAGTTAAAGATTTAAAGGACACCTACAATTTTTCTTTTTTGACTTGGATAATTTTGGTTTATTTGTAAATTGTTTTTGTTTGTTTATTTTATTTTTAACACACTTTTACTGTATGTATGTATGCTTTTACTGTATGTATGTATGTATTTACTGTATGTATGCTTCACCTGTATGTATGTTTGTATGTTTGTAACCGCTCTGGGAGCAAACAAAAAATCTATATTAAAAAAAGATCTTACTAAAATCTATATTAAAAAAAGATCTTAGTAAAAAAAAATCTTACCTACGTGAACGCCGTGGCTGTGAGGTAAAGCTCCGCGCTACGAACCCGCGCTACGCTACCCCATAGCGTTCGAGCCCAGACAAGGGAGATTTTTTTTAAATGGTTTTTGTTTAATTCTAAATTATTTTAATTAAAGATTTAAATGTATGTAAATATTATGGTGTGTCACTCACTCTTACCCTGCATTTTAATTCTAAGATAGATATTTTGTGCTTTTTAGTTCACATTTCTATAAAAGCGTGTTCTTTAATTTTTTAAAACTATAATATTATTTTAATTAGTGTGTTGATGTTCGGATTAAGTCCAAATGTATACACTAGGGAGCTGAGCCTGAGAGGGAGTGCCCTTTGGGGGAATCTTTTTAAGGGGTCCTAACCCGTATTCATGCAAGTTTTTTTTTTTATAAGAAAAATAGTTTTATATTTTGGTAAGTAAACAAGATTAGACCCAAGAAAAATTACCAAGATTGGCTTGTAAAATGAAAATTGGAGAAATAGTGCACGATTGGCAGAAACAAAGAAAATATCTCACAAAGAAAGAGGGAGGGGATAACCCATAGACCTTATGTAAGGTCTATGGGACAGCCTAGTTAGAGGAAATAAAGGGGCCTGTGAATTGACAGTTTTAGCAACCTCGAGCCTAGTCAGTACTTTGATTGATAACCTATCACTTATTCGTAGGGAAATGAATTATCGCCTTCCGCTGATGAGTCTGATGATGGCGAGGAGGAAGGATGAACTGATTTACCTGCAAATATTAAATGTGGTACACGTGTGAGAATGCTATGTAGTAGTATCATGCATGTGACGGAGGTGTGATATAGATTATCACATATTATAAAAATTATATTTTTCTCTTTAAAGGAATAGGTAAATTATCTAAACAAATTAAATTATAAATTAAATTCTTTAATAAATTAACTATTTAAAATATAATGGAATAACGATTTTATCCTATAAATAATAAAATTTGCAATATGCATTTTCTAATTTTTATATCTTCCCTTTCATCTCTTTATCAATGTAACTGAAACAAAATCTTTGATCTGTTCCCAGTATTCACTCAACAAGCTTAACGTACTGAAAATTCTTTTCGCTCTGTAGATGATAATGCTTTGTCTTATTTCTATCCTTTTGTTTTGGGAAACCAGAAAATAATTAATTCGGTCTTTTTTAATCTTACATCGAAATGTAACTCCTACAACCTCTTGTCACCAATTTTACATCAACAGTTAAATAGAATATTTGCTTAGCTAGATATTTTCCCAGGGTCTAAGGCTTGGCGAAATCATGCCAACATTCACTATCAACGGTCAATAAATTACTCGTCACTTTTTTAAAAATATACATGCGAATGTTCATAACGTAAAGCAACCATTATCTTTCTCAAACTTTGAACTTGGCGTATAATTCAACGCCAAAGGAATTGTCATTCGTTTTGCTTCAGTTTAGGAGCTAAGACTTTCTTACTATTTGCTGACTACGAAAGATGTAAAATCCTCAAGAGCGATTCGGGCCTAGGGCCCGGCCTGATCCTCGGTGCTGTTTCCCCACTCCAGAATGTTTTCGTTAAAGACTTATTACGCTCTGTTAATTGACTATGGTCACGTAAATTGAAATATTTTAATAAACTGGCATGAGAACCAAATATGTCTCTGAGTTAATTCCGAGCCTGGACCTTTAATGGAAATTCAGTTCTAATATTGTTTTTACTTTTCAGCCAAAGCCATCGACAAAAAAATACTTTCTTTTACGACGGCCGCTCATTCGACTTCACATACTGGTGCCGCAAGGGTCAGAGACATTTGTTCTAATATAATTTTAATGGAGTGGGGGAACGAAAAAATTTTCCGAATTTCTGCATCTTTATTCACTCAAATTTTTCTTTGTGAATACTTCAATATGATTTGCAAGATGTCGAAATAAAAGAAGACCTCCAAAAAATTTCATTGATGATGTGATTTTAAAATGATCGCTGAAAGCACCAAAATAAACCGCAGTTGTTCTCCTAGTAGAAAAGTATTGTGCATAGACATTATTATATGCTTACACAAGAAAAGAAAAAGAAAGAGACGGAGCAACAATTTTCGTGTTCAAAATACAAAGAGAAGATATACAAATGATTTTGTGGATTTATCGACATACATGCTAAGTAATTTTTATGGCTGGAATATACGTAAAGTATTGAAAACTACATATTTTGTTAATGCGATTATTTTTAATTTCATGAGGAATCGTCGCAATTGCGCAAAATCAATGGGTGTATCTTACGTTTTGCGAATCTACAGACACATTCTGCTGCAGAAGATTCCAATTTAAATTTTCCGTGAAAATCATAAAGTTTAGACAGGTGGACAATCAATAATTATTTACCATGTCTAAAACAAACAAACAACAACAACAAAAAAAAAAAAAAGGTGAATCCTAGTGTCAGTAATCAAGAAAACTATTTGTGCCGCTATTCATTCATTAAGTGGATTCCAGTTTCCTGCTTTCGAAAAGTACTTTTGAATAATGCATCTGCGAGTAGAAATTTTTGAAGAATGATTTGTGATACATCTCTTTCGCTTCTTAGATTTGCGGTTACATCCTTTTACAATAGAGGAGACTTTATATTTTTATTCATGATGAAACAGCGGGTCTTACAGCGTCAAACGTTTCTAGATATTTCTCTTATAAAAAGAAGAAAAAAATAAAAGTTCCGACTTCACAATATTCCGCTAAACGTTCTGATGTGCCTGAATATTTTGCATCACATCGAATTATTATTGTGAGTGACGATTAACTAATTAACAACAAGTCTTCAGTCAAAGAGGGATAGCATTCTACTTTTATTTTTTTACTTCGTTTAGCGTATATATTTTTTTTTATTTTAAATTACTCAAGACATAGACTGCCTATAAACTGAAATTAGATAATCATTGATTTAAAAAAAAAAAAAAATAAAATAAAATAAAATCGTTTTGGATTGTCAATAGGTAAGTACTTTTTCTATAAAACATTATTCAAAATTAAATTAAGACTAAGAATAACATTTTGGTTTTAAAAAAAAATTGCAATTTTTCTATAATTATTGCTGTGTTCATACCATAGTATAGACATTTCTCAATTTTAAATTTTTACAATGCATCCATTTGCATATTTTTTGCTATTTTAATAAATAATATTACTTACATATTTAACTAAAATAGTCGTAACAAAAATAAATAAATAAATAAATAAATAAATAAATAGATATAAAATAAAAGTAGCATTGATATGTCTATAGTAAGTTCTAATATTTTATTTTCAATTTCTTTATTACTTTTTGTATATGTTGCAATTAATATTTTTACATCTGCTAATAATTAATAAGGTGTAAAAATATCTCATGTATATTTCTTATGTATATGTGTTTAATGTTTGTTACATTTTATTATACCGTTGGCAATTTATGTGAAAGTTTTTTAATCAATTCAGTTAGTTTCATGAAGAGCAACGAATAGTGATATATATCACATATGTTCAAGTTAACAAGGCACTATATAATTATGTGCTGAAGTTTTAATACAATTTCACAGAATTTTTTTTCAATAATATTTGAAATCAATTACTTGTTAAAAAAAAAAAAAAAAAAAAAAAAATCAATATATTTTATATTTCAAATGAAAAGTATCAGTAAGCCATAGTTTAAAAATAGATAAATAGATATTGTAAATAATCTGTAGGTGCATGTGTCTTTTGGGAATGTTTGAATTGTCATAGTTATTAATCACTCTTGTCAAAGATATTTGCCGTCATAGTTGTCATAGTCACTCATTCTTGCATTCTTTTATGAGACACATAATCCTTCCTTCAAAATTGATACATTTTAAATTAGCTACACATTTATTTATTTTCTATATACACATCTTGGTTTCATTTTTTACAATTGGTGCACAGATTAAATTATTAGGTGGAAGGTCATAATTTGTTTAATATGTATATCTATAATTTTCTTACAGAAGTTTTTATTAAGATAAATAATTTACACCTATCTGTTTTTGCTTTGATGAGTGTTTTGCAGCACAACATGCATGTTTCTACGTATACGCTTTTAATTTCAGTCAGAACTTCATGTTTTTAACTGTTTTTGGGGCGCAGTTAAATAAAAAATTTTCCAATAGTTCTTTTTCTCCTACACATACACATTCACACATTTTTCTCAGTAAGCTATGTTGTGATAACAGATTCACGACCTATTAATCAGGCATAGTATGTAACTGAGTTTACACATTTTTCTTATCTGACTTGAAATTTAGCAGAACATGTATAACATCATGAATGGGGCAAGATACTTATCACATGTTTTAAAGCCTTCCAGATAATTGCAATAATAATAATAAAAGATTAATTATTTAATATAAACAAATTTCAAGCACATCTTTTTCTATAGGATTCATATGGCTTACTTTCCTTTCATATACAAAAAATTATTAATATACAAATAGAATTGATAAAAATACATAAATGGAATTGAATTAAAATGAAGTTTTCATTTATTTGTGAAAGAAAATGCTTTTTATATTTGCAATAATGACCAATGCTATTTTTGTTAATAAGTTTTTTTTTTTAATTTTATTTTATGCAATTAAAACAATTTAGTTTCATTGACCTATTCGATTCATATTTTTGCTAATTTCTAAACTTTATATACTTTTATAATGACATTTAAAATGTTTAAATAATTAAAATTATGTTTTTGAGCATGCAGGAATATTTAATAATGATTTTTCTCAGTTTACTCTGAAAAATATTTATATACATTATATGTATACGTACACAATTATTTTAGATGTGTAATATTTGATCGCATTCTAGTTCGATAGCAATTTTTGTGCAGTATCAACAGTTAGTCTTTATATACAGTGTTTACTTATCTCTATTTCCTTGAAAATGAGAGAATTTTTGCAAATTCCAATTACACACACACACACACACACATATATGTATTGACTTCACTCATTTGAGAATTACTTCAGTTTTTATTGTTTTTCTGCAACCATAAGTATTTTTAAATATTTAGTTATTTACACATTACTCATTGTTATATTTTAATCATTATTTTGTTGTGCATTTCTTTAAATTTATGACACATTGCTGCATACTTCACACATCCATATTCTCACTGAAATGTAGTAATCTATTCTTATACATTTCAAATCTACTTAATTATTTTTTAGATAGTGACATTACATTTCACACATTTTTTTACAGGTATTATTCTTACAAACACAATTGTTTATATAATAATTAGAATTTTTTAAAAAAAGGAGAGAATTTTTTTCTGCACATTTACATATCAACATATTTACAGTGTTTACATATATGAGATATTTCACGTTTTTTTAATCATATTTACTGGTATTTATCAATGTATGTTTGCTACTACATGGTATTTTAATGATTTGCTGAGAGTTTGTACACTTGCATTTCTACTATAACAAACATGTTACTTTTCACATTGTCCTCTACACCTCATTATAATATTTTATGCCTGTCACACATATATTTCTTATATTTTGATATTAAAAAAAAAAAAAAAAAAAAAAACTTAAGATTTCTCGAAGCATTGTTTAGTATTGTAATATTTATAAGTTGCTTTGGGCAGGACTTCTCCACTCTACACACATTTATATACACACAATTTTACAAATATTTTCTCACACATTGTACAAAAAAAAAAAAAAAAAAAAAAAAAAAAAAAAACTAACAATTATGTTAAGGTAATTTTTGATCAATCATAAGTTTACATGATTCATTTGCCTTGCTCAGTAACTGTAAATATATTTTCTTCTGACTTTTGCATATGAGATAATCTTTGTTTTTCTTAAACATACAGACACACTTTCATATACATACATCATACAATAAAATTTTTTGTCTTTGAAGCTGATTATAATAAACATTGATAACATTGAAATTGAATACAATAAATATTATAAACATTTTTAATTGGATAAATAAAGATATTTTATGATATTTTGTGCACTTAGCAACATTATTTTCAATAATGCTACAAATATTCTATATCTACATATTTTCTCTTACATACACATTACTTTATATTCGTCTGAATTATATATCTAAATGATATTTTAATTCCAACAACACATTCACATACATTCACATTCATATTTTGTCAAATATGTAAAAGATAATTTTACACCTTAAGATAATTAATATTTACATTAATAATAATAATAATAAAAATAATAAAGAAGCAGTTCATCATTTTTTTTTTATTTGAATGTAGATTTGTGCCTTTGTGTTGTGAGCGCTCCAATGCATATGTGGTAATTTTGTCATGCATGTTATTATCCTTTCATTTGAATATCTGGCCAATTTTTCTTTTGTGGGGTGGTAGCATGTATGGCATTTGGTGCATAAATTTATTTTTCACACTAATTTCCAGAATACACAATGTGATTTAAAATTAGTATTGCATTAAAAAAAAAAAAAAATCAGATATGTTCTAAATTAACAAATAAATAATGAGGGATAAGTCTTGTATCTGCAAAATAGAATTACACCACATTTCTTATTTATATAACATGTTTTTACTCTTTTTTACACAATTTTTGTTTGAATTTTATGATATACTAATATTACATTTTTCATAAACAAACACACACATTAAAACAATATATATATATAAATAAATAAATAGGCATTACATTTTATGCACACAGAAGTTTACTTGTATACTTATTTCAATTTATGTTATTATACACAAACATACACATTCTTTTTCTGTCTTTACAAATAAATAAAGAAATGTTGCTTCAAAAAAAAAAAAAAAAAAAAAAAAAACGAAGTTGTATACTTTCCAAAAATACACATTAATACATAAATTTAATAACAATCAATTAAATGCAATTAAATTCACTGTATGTTTATGTAATTTTCTATTCTGTTTGCACTTTGAATTGCTATCATTGATAATGTACATCCTCATTGTGTCAGAGAAATGGAGTAAAGAGTTTTCTCCACATTCATCACGGATATGTCTTTTCCTACTACTTGCAAATATTCTAAGTAAAATTTTAGAATTTGTTGCTTAAGATACATATGAAAAATATATTGGTTGCTAATGTAATGTTTTGTATTACATGAAATTTGATACTGCAGTTTAAAAATAAAGAAATAAATAAATGGTGATGAGCATAAATATACCTAGCTAAAATAAAGCTATGGTTTTATTCATTTTTAGCAACCTTATGGCTCATCAAGACGTCTTTTAAATAATTTTTTGTCATGACCTATATTGAAAAGTGCACTTATAGATACATAAATAAATAAAAAAGGAGATCTCACAAAATATATATGCTTGACCTGATAAGCAATGGACTTTATGAAATAAATAAAATTTTCTGTTATTGACATGTCATTTTAAGTATAGCTTTTTATAATCATTGCTTGCTTATTATTGAATTGTATTTGTGTTTGCGTGACCATAGATCCATTTTAATCATTTATTATATAATTACATATATGCTTATTTCATTATTTTAGTGTGTTATATTTTATTATATTAGTGTGTTATTTTACTATATTTCATTGTTTATTTGTGTCACTTACATTCCTATACATTTGTTAATTTAGAAAGAGCATGGTTGCAATTTTTGTGGCAAGGGGGAGAAAATATGTGATATAGATTATCACATATTATAAAAATTATATTTTTCTCTTTAAAGGAATAGGTAAATTATCTAAACAAATTAAATTATAAATTAAATTCTTTAATAAATTAACTATTTAAAATATAATGGAATAACGATTTTATCCTATAAATAATAAAATTTACAATATGCGTTTTCTAATTTTTATATCTTCCCTTTCATCTCTTTATCAATGTAACTGAAACAAAATCTTTGATCTGTTCCCAGTATTCACTCAACAAGCTTAACGTACTGAAAATTCTTTTCGCTCTGTAGATGATAATGTTTTGTCTTATTTCTATCCTTTTGTTTTGGGAAACCAGAAAATAATTAATTCGGTCTTTTTTAATCTTACATCGAAATGTAACTCCTACAACCTCTTGTCACCAATTTTACATCAACAGTTAAATAGAATATTTGCTTAGCTAGATATTTTCCCAGGGTCTAAGGCTTGGCGAAATCATGCCAACATTCACTATCAACGGTCAATAAATTACTCGTCACTTTTTTAAAAATATACATGCGAATGTTCATAACGTAAAGCAACCATTATCTTTCTCAAACTTTGAACTTGGCGTATAATTCAACGCCAAAGGAATTGTCATTCGTTTTGCTTCAGTTTAGGAGCTAAGACTTTCTTACTATTTGCTGACTACGAAAGATGTAAAAACCTCAAGAGCGATTCGGGCCTAGGGCCCGGCCTGATCCTCGGTGCTGTTTCCCCACTCCAGAATGTTTTCGTTAAAGACTTATTACGCTCTGTTAATTGACTATGGTCACGTAAATTGAAATATTTTAATAAACTGGCATGAGAACCAAATATGTCTCTGAGTTAATTCCGAGCCTGGACCTTTAATGGAAATTCAGTTCTAATATTGTTTTTACTTTTCAGCCAAAGCCATCAACAAAAAAATACTTTCTTTTACGACGGCCGCTCATTCGACTTCACATACTGGTGCCGCAAGGGTCAGAGACATTTGTTCTAATATAATTTTAATGGAGTGGGGGAACGAAAAAATTTTCCGAATTTCTGCATCTTTATTCACTCAAATTTTTCTTTGTGAATACTTCAATATGATTTGCAAGATGTCGAAATAAAAGAAGACCTCCAAAAAATTTCATTGATGATGTGATTTTAAAATGATCGCTGAAAGCACCAAAATAAACCGCAGTTGTTCTCCTAGTAGAAAAGTATTGTGCATAGACATTATTATATGCTTACACAAGAAAAGAAAAAGAAAGAGACGGAGCAACAATTTTCGTGTTCAAAATACAAAGAGAAGATATACAAATGATTTTGTGGATTTATCGACATACATGCTAAGTAATTTTTATGGCTGGAATATACGTAAAGTATTGAAAACTACATATTTTGTTAATGCGATTATTTTTAATTTCATGAGGAATCGTCGCAATTGCGCAAAATCAATGGGTGTATCTTACGTTTTGCGAATCTACAGACACATTCTGCTGCAGAAGATTCCAATTTAAATTTTCCGTGAAAATCATAAAGTTTAGACAGGTGGACAATCAATAATTATTTACCATGTCTAAAACAAACAAACAACAACAACAACAAAAAAAAAGGTGAATCCTAGTGTCAGTAATCAAGAAAACTATTTGTGCCGCTATTCATTCATTAAGTGGATTCCAGTTTCCTGCTTTCGAAAAGTACTTTTGAATAATGCATCTGCGAGTAGAAATTTTTGAAGAATGATTTGTGATACATCTCTTTCGCTTCTTAGATTTGCGGTTACATCCTTTTACAATAGAGGAGACTTTATATTTTTATTCATGATGAAACAGCGGGTCTTACAGCGTCAAACGTTTCTAGATATTTCTCTTATAAAAAGAAGAAAAAAATAAAAGTTCCGACTTCACAATATTCCGCTAAACGTCCTGATGTGCCTGAATATTTTGCATCACATCGAATTATTATTGTGAGTGACGATTAACTAATTAACAACAAGTCTTCAGTCAAAGAGGGATAGCATTCTACTTTTATTTTTTTACTTCGTTTAGCGTATATATTTTTTTTTATTTTAAATTACTCAAGACATAGACTGCCTATAAACTGAAATTAGATAATCATTGATTTAAAAAAAAAAAAATAAATAAATAAAATAAAATCGTTTTGGATTGTCAATAGGTAAGTACTTTTTCTATAAAACATTATTCAAAATTAAATTAAGACTAAGAATAACATTTTGGTTTTAAAAAAAAATTGCAATTTTTCTATAATTATTGCTGTGTTCATACCATAGTATAGACATTTCTCAATTTTAAATTTTTACAATGCATCCATTTGCATATTTTTTGCTATTTTAATAAATAATATTACTTACATATTTAACTAAAATAGTCGTAACAAAAATAAATAAATAAATAAATAAATAAATAAATAGATATAAAATAAAAGTAGCATTGATATGTCTATAGTAAGTTCTAATATTTTATTTTCAATTTCTTTATTACTTTTTGTATATGTTGCAATTAATATTTTTACATCTGCTAATAATTAATAAGGTGTAAAAATATCTCATATATATTTCTTATGTATATGTGTTTAATGTTTGTTACATTTTATTATACCGTTGGTAATTTATGTGAAAGATTTTTAATCAATTCAGTTAGTTTCATGAAGAGCAACGAATAGTGATATATATCACATATGTTCAAGTTAACAAGGCACTATATAATTATGTGCTGAAGTTTTAATACAATTTCACAGAATTTTTTTTCAATAATATTTGAAATCAATTACTTGTTAAAAAAAAAAAAAAAAAAAAAAAAATCAATGTATTTTATATTTCAAATGAAAAGTATCAGTAAGCCATAGTTTAAAAATAGATAAATAGATATTGTAAATAATCTGTAGGTGCATGTGTCTTTTGGGAATGTTTGAATTGTCATAGTTATTAATCACTCTTGTCAAAGATATTTGCCGTCATAGTTGTCATAGTCACTCATTCTTGCATTCTTTTATGAGACACATAATCCTTCCTTCAAAATTGATACATTTTAAATTAGCTACACATTTATTTATTTTCTATATACACATCTTGGTTTCATTTTTTACAATTGGTGCACAGATTAAATTATTAGGTGGAAGGTCATAATTTGTTTAATATGTATATCTATAATTTTCTTACAGAAGTTTTTATTAAGATAAATAATTTACACCTATCTGTTTTTGCTTTGATGAGTGTTTTGCAGCACAACATGCATGTTTCTACGTATACGCTTTTAATTTCAGTCAGAACTTCATGTTTTTAACTGTTTTTGGGGCGCAGTTAAATAAAAAATTTTCCAATAGTTCTTTTTCTCCTACACATACACATTCACACAGTTTTCTCAGTAAGCTATGTTGTGATAACAGATTCACGACCTATTAATCAGGCATAGTATGTAACTGAGTTTACACATTTTTCTTATCTGACTTGAAATTTAGCAGAACATGTATAACATCATGAATGGGGCAAGATACTTATCACATGTTTTAAAGCCTTCCAGATAATTGCAATAATAATAATAAAAGATTAATTATTTAATATAAACAAATTTCAAGCACATCTTTTTCTATAGGATTCATATGGCTTACTTTCCTTTCATATACAAAAAATTATTAATATACAAATAGAATTGATAAAAATACATAAATGGAATTGAATTAAAATAAAGTTTTCATTTATTTGTGAAAGAAAATGCTTTTTATATTTGCAATAATGACCAATGCTATTTTTGTTAATAAGTTTTTTTTTTTTTTTTAATTTTATTTTATGCAATTAAAACAATTTAGTTTCATTGACCTATTCGATTCATATTTTTGCTAATTTCTAAACTTTATATACTTTTATAATGACATTTAAAATGTTTAAATAATTAAAATTATGTTTTTGAGCATGCAGGAATATTTAATAATGATTTTTCTCAGTTTACTCTGAAAAATATTTATATACATTATATGTATACGTACACAATTATTTTAGATGTGTAATATTTGATCACATTCTAGTTCGATAGCAATTTTTGTGCAGTATCAACAGTTAGTCTTTATATACAGTGTTTACTTATCTCTATTTCCTTGAAAATGAGAGAATTTTTGCAAATTCCAATTACACACACACACACACACATATATGTATTGACTTCACTCATTTGAGAATTACTTCAGTTTTTATTGTTTTTCTGCAACCATAAGTATTTTTAAATATTTAGTTATTTACACATTACTCATTGTTATATTTTAATCATTATTTTGTTGTGCATTTCTTTAAATTTATGACACATTGCTGCATACTTCACACATCCATATTCTCACTGAAATGTAGTAATCTATTCTTATACATTTCAAATCTACTTAATTATTTTTTAGATAGTGACATTACATTTCACACATTTTTTTACAGGTATTATTCTTACAAACACAATTGTTTATATAATAATTAGAATTTTTTAAAAAAAGGAGAGAATTTTTTTCTGCACATTTACATATCAACATATTTACAGTGTTTACATATATGAGATATTTCACGTTTTTTTAATCATATTTACTGGTATTTATCAATGTATGTTTGCTACTACATGGTATTTTAATGATTTGCTGAGAGTTTGTACACTTGCATTTCTACTATAACAAACATGTTACTTTTCACATTGTCCTCTACACCTCATTATAATATTTTATGCCTGTCACACATATATTTCTTATATTTTGATATTAAAAAAAAAAAAAAAAAAAAAACTTAAGATTTCTCGAAGCATTGTTTAGTATTGTAATATTTATAAGTTGCTTTGGGCAGGACTTCTCCACTCTACACACATTTATATACACACAATTTTACAAATATTTTTTCACCCATTGTACAAAAAAAAAAACAAAAAAAACTAACAATTATGTTAAGGTAATTTTTGATCAATCATAAGTTTACATGATTCATTTGCCTTGCTCAGTAACTGTAAATATATTTTCTTCTGACTTTTGCATATGAGATAATCTTTGTTTTTCTTAAACATACAGACACACTTTCATATACATACATCATACAATAAAATTTTTTGTCTTTGAAGCTGATTATAATAAACATTGATAACATTGAAATTGAATACAATAAATATTATAAACATTTTTAATTGGATAAATAAAGATATTTTATGATATTTTGTGCACTTAGCAACATTATTTTCAATAATGCTACAAATATTCTATATCTACATATTTTCTCTTACATACACATTACTTTATATTCGTCTGAATTATATATCTAAATGATATTTTAATTCCAACAACACATTCACATACATTCACATTCATATTTTGTCAAATATGTAAAAGATAATTTTACACCTTAAGATAATTAATATTTACATTAATAATAATAATAATAATAATAATAATAAAGCAGTTCATCATTTTTTTTTTATTTGAATGTAGATTTGTGCCCTACAATTGTGTTGTGAGCGCTCCAATGCATATGTGGTAATTTTGTCATGCATGTTATTATCCTTTCATTTGAATATCTGGCCAATTTTTCTTTTGTGGGGTGGTAGCATGTATGGCATTTGGTGCATAAATTTATTTTTCACACTAATTTCCAGAATACACAATGTGATTTAAAATTAGTATTGCATTAAAAAAAAAAAAAAAATCAGATATGTTCTAAATTAACAAATAAATAATGAGGGATAAGTCTTGTATCTGCAAAATAGAATTACACCACATTTCTTATTTATATAACATGTTTTTACTCTTTTTTACACAATTTTTGTTTGAATTTTATGATATACTAATACTACATTTTTCATAAACAAACACACACATTAAAACAATATATATATATAAATAAATAAATAGGCATTACATTTTATGCACACAGAAGTTTACTTGTATACTTATTTCAATTTATGTTATTATACACAAACATACACATTCTTTTTCTGTCTTTACAAATAAATAAAGAAATGTTGCTTCAAAAAAAAAAAAAAAAAAAAAAAACGAAGTTGTATACTTTCCAAAAATACACATTAATACATAAATTTAATAACAATCAATTAAATGCAATTAAATTCACTGTATGTTTATGTAATTTTCTATTCTGTTTGCACTTTGAATTGCTATCATTGATAATGTACATCCTCATTGTGTCAGAGAAATGGAGTAAAGAGTTTTCTCCACATTCATCACGGATATGTCTTTTCCTACTACTTGCAAATATTCTAAGTAAAATTTTAGAATTTGTTGCTTAAGATACATATGAAAAATATATTGGTTGCTAATGTAATGTTTTGTATTACATGAAATTTGATACTGCAGTTTAAAAATAAAGAAATAAATAAATGGTGATGAGCATAAATATACCTAGCTAAAATAAAGCTATGGTTTTATTCATTTTTAGCAACCTTATGGCTCATCAAGACGTCTTTTAAATAATTTTTTGTCATGACCTATATTGAAAAGTGCACTTATAGATACATAAATAAATAAAAAAGGAGATCTCACAAAATATATATGCTTGACCTGATAAGCAATGGACTTTATGAAATAAATAAAATTTTCTGTTATTGACATGTCATTTTAAGTATAGCTTTTTATAATCATTGCTTGCTTATTATTGAATTGTATTTGTGTTTGCGTGACCATAGATCCATTTTAATCATTTATTATATAATTACATATATGCTTATTTCATTATTTTAGTGTGTTATATTTTATTATATTAGTGTGTTATTTTACTATATTTCATTGTTTATTTGTGTCACTTACATTCCTATACATTTGTTAATTTAGAAAGAGCATGGTTGCAATTTTTGTGGCAAGGGGGAGAAAATATGTGATATAGATTATCACATATTATAAAAATTATATTTTTCTCTTTAAAGGAATAGGTAAATTATCTAAACAAATTAAATTATAAATTAAATTCTTTAATAAATTAACTATTTAAAATATAATGGAATAACGATTTTATCCTATAAATAATAAAATTTACAATATGCGTTTTCTAATTTTTATATCTTCCCTTTCATCTCTTTATCAATGTAACTGAAACAAAATCTTTGATCTGTTCCCAGTATTCACTCAACAAGCTTAACGTACTGAAAATTCTTTTCGCTCTGTAGATGATAATGTTTTGTCTTATTTCTATCCTTTTGTTTTGGGAAACCAGAAAATAATTAATTCGGTCTTTTTTAATCTTACATCGAAATGTAACTCCTACAACCTCTTGTCACCAATTTTACATCAACAGTTAAATAGAATATTTGCTTAGCTAGATATTTTCCCAGGGTCTAAGGCTTGGCGAAATCATGCCAACATTCACTATCAACGGTCAATAAATTACTCGTCACTTTTTTTAAAATATACATGCGAATGTTCATAACGTAAAGCAACCATTATCTTTCTCAAACTTTGAACTTGGCGTATAATTCAACGCCAAAGGAATTGTCATTCGTTTTGCTTCAGTTTAGGAGCTAAGACTTTCTTACTATTTGCTGACTACGAAAGATGTAAAAACCTCAAGAGCGATTCGGGCCTAGGGCCTGGCCTGATCCTCGGTGCTGTTTCCCCACTCCAGAATGTTTTCGTTAAAGACTTATTACGCTCTGTTAATTGACTATGGTCACGTAAATTGAAATATTTTAATAAACTGGCATGAGAACCAAATATGTCTCTGAGTTAATTCCGAGCCTGGACCTTTAATGGAAATTCAGTTCTAATATTGTTTTTACTTTTCAGCCAAAGCCATCAACAAAAAAATACTTTCTTTTACGACGGCCGCTCATCCAACTTCACAGGAGGACTCGATTTACCTATTTTTTACATTCCATTTGCATCGAAACTGAGCATTTTATCCGAGATTGCTTTATGCTCCTTGAAAGCGTACGGGACGATCTGTCTAAAATTATCAGTGATTTTAATATTGTAACTTATTTCCATTTAAAAATTCGTCAATTTTATGTTCTCGTAGAACTGTGGACCCAATTTTACCGATGGTTCTACCATTTTTTGAAACTTAAAATAAAGTGTAGATTTCTTTGTCCAGAGTTTAGTTTCACTGACCATAAGTTGTTGCATATTTTCCTACAGGCTATATAGTCTTCTTTCAAAATGAGTGAATAAAAAAATTTATTTTTAAAATAAATCAATAATCTGAAGCCGATATCTTTTTCATATAAATTTCTTTAAAAGAAATGTAATGAGTTATTATATTTAATGACTATTGTTATTTATTTATTTAAAAATTAAGGAGTTTGTTTTAACGATACAAAATTTATTTTTAAAATAAAATAATGTGAAGCCGATATCTTTTTTATATAAATTTCTTTAAAGGAAATATAATGAGTTATTATATTTAATGACTATTGTTATTTATTTATTTAAAAATTAAGGTGTTTGTTTTTAAGATGTTACTTATTTATTTGTTTGTTTATTTATTTTTAGTCTGCAGTATTTTGCTTTCGTTGCAGATTGATATTTCATTTTTAATAATAAAAATAAAAATAAAATAAAATAAAGAAGGTTTTATATATAGTCGATAAACAAAATTAGTCCTATATTTTAAATGAAAAAACGAAAAAATTATAACTTTTTTTTTTTTTTTTCTAATGATTTATTTCGAGAAATTATTATCGTTATTTTCTAATTTTTTACCCTACAAGGCACCCAGTTCCATATGTGGAACACCGACTTTAATCGTTCCTATAGCTATAAAACTATTAGTAGCGACATCTCTTGACATCTTGATAGAAGCTACTGACAATTAGCAATGTAGTAATTTTAATCTTTATCTAAAGATGTCGTTCGTGTTTTTGTTATAGTGCGCTCAGTGTGAAATTTGAATGAAAGTGATACGTTAGTCGTTTGTCTGAATTCAAATATAAAAAAAGAATAGTTATTGAACAGTTTTGACTCGAAATAAAATACTGTGTGTTATAACGAAGTGTATATTTTGCAGAGGTAAGTTTTTTTTTTTTTTTTTTTTTTTTTATTACAATAGTAAACGTATTAATAAATCATATTTTTATGTATGTTCCACATATGGTACGTTGAGCTAAAAAATTTATTTTTCCGTAAAATATGGTTTTATTTTTATTTTTATAAGTTTTCCCTATCTTCAGATCACTAATTACAACCTATATATTTTTGTCGCGCACTAAAAAAAATTGAGCCAGGGTTAAGATTAAAGTTACGTATATTCTTTCCTCTTTTGCTTAAGGCTTCTCTTTGCTGTAATTGCCGACTGGTTTTTTAAATTATTTTTTTTTTTTTTTTTTTTATTTAGTTGATAACAAAAACATTCCTAAATTTCAAAAGAAAATATGCTAAAAGTTTTTTCTAATAATGAGTTATTGTGAATTAATACAATTAAGTAGGGCAATAATTTATCAGTTTGTAGGTCTAAATTCAGAGGACATTTCATACTGGTGTTACGAGGTTGTCACTTGTTATCATTTGTGTTGTCTATAACCTTGCATATATAAGAATTAAAATAGTTACTCAAGTACGTTTAGATGCACACATATTTTCTTAATTAGCATGACTTTAGTTTATTTTATATTTAAAATTGTTATGCTTCAATTAAACACCAACAGGGTTACTAATGTCACTCTCAGAGATATCAATTCAGTTGCTAAGGCAAAACTCAATGATAGGAAATTCAAAATCAAACACCAAATCCCTGAAATCAGTACCAATAGAACTCTCACCAGCACTCTAACAAGACTCCGGACAGGACACTTTAGGAGGATGAAGATCCATAAAGACGAGATAAGAACTTACTGCCTCTGCAAAAACTGCCCAGACATAGAACTAACCCCCAAATATCTTTTCAACTGTCCCGCTATTCTGGCGCAATTGCAGCAAGTAAGTGACAATCCGTGGGCGGACTTATATAAAGAAAATTGCCTTAAAATCGCAGATGTTGTATATAGATCCTTTGGTCCCATTTATAATTATTTTCTATCCATGATACGACACCAACCAACCAACCAATTGTTATGCTTCTTTACCGGTTATAATCTGAATGGATATAGTATTTTTATGTGTGAGATTTTAATTAAGTTCTTTTTTTTTTTTTTTTTTTTTTTTTTAAATGCAGAGATGAACCCCCTGATGCATTTTTGTTTGTAACTCTATCAAGAATTAATTAAAAGTACACTGTTAAAAATTTGGTATTAATTTGAACCAAAACTTGGTACTGAAGTAGGTGCAACCACCCGATGGTTTTACCTTTTACCATAATTTGATAATTTTATGTTGAACCAAATATTGGTATTATGTTTAAAAAAAAAAAAAAAAAAAAAAAAAAAAAAAAAAAAATTCGACCGAGGCGGGATCGAACTAAAGAGTTTCGTGTCTCAAGTCAAACACACTGGCACTGTGCAGTGCTTTCTTGTCCGTTAATTTTGTTTCGTTCATTTTTATAAAAAGAGCTAACTCTTCTAGGCTTTTATCTTGGCTCATGGGTAAGTTGTTGTACAAAATTTGCACTTCACCCTATGTTTTCGAACATGCTCTTTTATTTAAGCTTGGTTTGGTTTCAATAGGAATTTTACTGATTCATACTTCCCTTGTGAGTGGACGTATGGTAGCTCTAAGTGTTGGTGCAACTAAGTGAGATTGAACGCATATTATAGTATTGCTTATAACTTTACTCCATATAGTGGTTCGAGTTTTTTAACAGGGTATATAAACTACACTGTAAAAAAAATGTCCTATTTGCTGCCAGAAATACTTTGTAACTTGAGAAAATACTTGTATTTAAGAAAAAATTACGTTGTCAGAACGTATTTTCTTAAATTACAGAAAATTTCTGGCAGCAAATAAGACATATTTTTTACAGCGCATGCCTTTTTTCTGAACCGCCTTGATTTCAGGAATTCAAATATGTAGTCAGATATGGGTGTTACTATTTGAAAAAAAATGAAGTTGAGGCAAATATTTAACATGTAGACGACCCTCTAAGCAAAATTTAACTATTGCATTAATTGCTAGACGTTATTGCTAACCGATCGGCACCAGCCATATGATTTTACGATAATTTATGGCAAAATTAATCGGAGCCCCCCCCCCTTTTTTTTTTTTCCTGGCTGTACATTTGCATGCAATTGAATGCTGTTTGCAATTTTATTTATAATTTGTTAGTTTTCTCATAATTTAGTTTTAGTTTTCATTTGTTATTTTTATTTAAATTCATTACTGATAAATCTATGAATATACTGATAAATCTATGTACTGTGCATTGCTGAGCAATAGTAGTGAATTTATATGATCTCATATATCGCTATCTCAGAGACAACGTTCTTTATTTTAGCCTAGTACTATAGTTACCTTGACAAAAATGTAGCAATTTTGGGGGGAACATTCACGATTATGTTCTCGTATCACTTATTATTATTTTTATTTATTTATTTACTTTTTTATTTATTTATTTATTTATTTATTTATATTTTTTTCTTACTAGGATTATGCTTTTTACCGTATGTAATATTTTATTCATACCTCATTATTTCAAGTTTTTCCTTCTTGATTTTTGATCATTATAATGAGGAAATATTATTATTATGCATATATTATGATTATTTTATTCTAATATTTTTATATTTAGTTAAATTGCAAAGTTACAATTTTTTAAACCTACGGACATAATATGTGAGAGAAAAATGTTTTTAAAAACTTAAATAAATTTAAAAAGAATAATAATTTCTCATTTATTTTTTGATATTTATTGAGAAAAAAAAAATCCAAGAAATTAAAAGAAAAATTCTTTTTTTTTTTTTTTTTTTTTTTTTTTTTTTAAAAGCTTCGAATTAAGTGTCGAAGTTAGTATATAAAAAATAATCAGTATACATTGAGAATAAAAATTATTAAATAATTCTTAATATAAATGCAAATGTTGTTTGCTATATACTCAATAGCGAAAACTAAGAAGACAAAAACATATTGCAAAGTGTTTTTTATTAAATTTCTAGGTTATTAGTTCCCCATCATACTATAGGTATGGGGAACTTAGGTAATCGTGAAAATTTTCGACCTCGGTTTTTTGACTTTTCTACACGTTTTCAGGTGTGAGGAATCCGAAAATGACACAAAATTTCTATGGTGTCTGTCTGTAGGGTGTCTGTTAGTTTGTTAGTGTGTTAGTCTGTTAGTGGGTCAGTCCGTTAGTTTGTTAGTCTGTGTACACGATATCTCAAGAACAAATTGTCGCAGAGAGGTCAGATTAGTTTTAAAATATTACTTTCGACACTGGCAAGAACCCTATTCATTTGCAACATTCGAATTTAAAAACTTCGTAAGTTATTAGAAATTTACGATTTTCTTAACATGGGAGAATAGGATAAAAATTCACTTAAACGTGCATTAAATGGAAACTTTTCACTGTAAAAAGATCAGACCAGATTTAAAATATCCGTTTTGATGCCGGAATGAACATCAGTAACTATAAATATGCTACTTTGAAAATTTCGCAACTTATTGGAAATTTACGAATTTCTTAACATGGCAGTATAGGGCAAAATTTCACATAAACGTCAATTTTGAGAGATATTTTCATCGTAAAGATGTCAGACTTCTTTTGAAATATTATTTAGGACACGGGCATGAATATTAATGACTATGAATTTTCCAATATAAAGATTTCGTAAGTTATTGGAAATTTACGAATTTCATAACATGGCAGAATAGAGAAAATTTCACATAAACGTCAATCTTGAGGGATATTTTCATTGTAAAGATGTCAGAACACTTTCGAAATATTATTTAGGATACTGGCATGAATATCATAGACTATGATTTTTCCAATTAAAAAATTCGTAAGTTATTTGGAATTTACGATTTACTTAACATGTCAGAATAAGGCAAAATTGAGCACAAACTTCCATTTTGAGGATCCTAAATACATTAGACAACTTCAAAATTACGTATATGCTATTTGTTTGAACATAATTGAATACAAATATTCTCCTAGAAAAATTTCGTAAAATATTCGTAATTTACGATTTTATCAACATAGCGGAATTTTAAATTTTTCATATAAATATGAATTTTGAGGATTATTACATTGGAAATAGTAGCATGGAAACTAAACAACGGAATTGACCCTGATAAAATAAATTAATAGATTAGAATAAGATAAATATATCGAAGTGAACGGTGGATAGCCTATTAGGCGGGGATTTCATTCTGTCACTGTATCAGGCTTTGGTCAAATTCATTTCTTTTAACATGATTATAATATGTCTCGCACTAGAAATTTCTGAGAACATAAATATGATGGGGAACTGAGCAGAGTCCACCTATGCCAACTAGTTTTTATAGCTTAATTATAAATATCTCATTTTTGACAGATTCAAATTTACATTTATTTTTAATTTCAACGTCATATTTTATCCAGTTACTTATATACACATAGTTTTTTAGAAATTAATCTAAAAATTATACCATTAAAATAAATGAGTGTTTAAATTGTTTTATTCAGTCAAAACCATCAGCATGTAATTAATTATTCATACGATACCGAAAAGCTATATGTGGATACTAAACATTTTTAAGTTCTTTTAAAATCATATAGTGCGATTATATATATCATATATATAATGTAAACATTCATAAATTTATAATGTTCCTTATTAAATTAGTTATATTTCTGTGGAACATTTTTAAAGTATTTAAAGTACAACTAAGACTTAAAAAGAAAAGAAAATTAGAATATTTTTAACATCGTTAAAAATAACAATATCTCTATCTCTTTATTCTTTTCTTTCTTTCTTTTTTTTTTAATTAAAAAATTAGGATTTGGGGCAAATACTGTTTTTATCTGTGTGATATATTTTGTACCTAATAATTGTGTACCTGCAATTAAAATCATGTATATTTTAGACTATAACGAGACATTAATCTTTTAGATAGTCTTTCTAATTTTTCTGTGTACACTGTGTACACTGTGTAATATATATATGTACACTGTTAAAAATTTCAATTCAAGGTTGAACCAAAATTCGGTACACTGTAGTTAAAATACACACTGTTAAAAAAAAAGTCCTATTTGCTGCCAGAAATTCTCTGTAATTTGAGAAAATGCGTTCTGACACCGTAATTTTTTCGTAAATTGCGCGTATTTTCTCAAATTACAGAGAATTTCTGGCATCAAATAGGACATATTTTTTACAGTACAGTTAATCTTTAAAAAATGCAACTTTGTTGACAGAAATTCTCTGTAATTTCAGAAAAAAGTCGTAAATTACGGGAAAATTACGTTGACAAAACGTATTTTTCTGTAATTACAGAGAATTTCTGGCAGCAAAGTTGCATTTTTTTAACAGTGATGCTAGGTTGAACCAAAACTTACAAGGAAACATTCAAAAGGTGTCGTCTTCAAAAAATCTTGAAAAAAAATACATGTGATTCTACTCTTCATAAAACATCAGAAAGTGAAAAAATTATCGGCTGAAATGATTTACAGCGACCACAAAAATTTATCAAAATTAAGTATATTTGGCGATTTCCCACTGTTAGGCGATTAATTTTGAGTACTTGGCGGAGAAGCAAAACACGGTTCTGTTCGTACACGGCAATCGGTGCTAGCGAACTTATCGTTTAACAGCGCTAAATCGCCAAAAATGCTTAATTTTGATAATTTTTTGTGGCCCGCTTAAATTCATTTCAGCCGATAATTTTTTCACTTTCTGGTGTTTTATAAAGAGTAGAATTGTAGCGAAGAATTTTTAATGTCAAGAAAGTAATTTTCCGTAGGATAATACAGGTATGTAGAGAAGATTTTTGAAGGTAGACAAAGTGTAAATAGAGAAGTTTCCATTTCGACGGTTTCCACTATACTGTGATGTATCGTAGGCTTGAAATCATCAAGAGAAGATTGCTTTTCTTTAGAGAAATATTTTTTTTTATTTCTCATTTACAAACACTATACGACACAAACACACATACATAAAAGGTAAACGAAAACACGTAACACATATTGCATAAAATGGTCGATAATCTTTGGACCAAAAATAATAAACATGAACGGCACTCAAGCCAGGCACCTGCTATTCTCGGCGTTGCATCATTCCCTTCTCAAAACAAACTAAACTTTCTTCAATTCGAAAGTCTTACTCGTCTGCGCTGGACAGACAGCGCCCTCTAGTCAGTCTAAAAGTCATTACAATACCATATTTCCGTGTAAGTAAACAGTTTTCTTTTTCTTGCGTTGTACGCCGCCAGACTTCTGATTTATATCACTTCCACTAAAATACCCAAGATTCTATCCAGAGGTGTTAAAAAAAGGACGAAATTCAGAAATCGATGAAGATTTGACAAAAAATTGTACACAGTTTTTTTTTATTGACTTGCTGCATAAAATAAGGAGGGAAGGTACCCCAAACGGATAATTTTTTTAGGAACTACATCCGTAGATTTTCTAAGCAGGAGCGATCAGAGAAGAATGATAAAGTTCCAGCCAATTTAAAAAAATCATTACATATTGACATTTTTATTTCATCGCCAGCAAGAACACATAAAAAGTGGATTTTTAAAGATACGTTACACTGAAATTAAGCTAATAATTTGAATACCCAGAGTAGGATTGCCATAATATGATAACCCTATGAAAACCCCAAAATTTCGCCAGACATTCGTCATGAGAAAAGTAAACCGCAACGGACAGATACATAAAACATAGCTATAATTTAATTGAGTTCAAGGATAAATTTTTGTCTAACTGAATAAATTACGTTAGAAATAAGATGGATGGATGGGTTTTACGTCGCACTAGTGCTGCGCAGATGGGCAATTGGTGACGGTTTGGGACACACCCCTAGAGGTGGTCCGGAGACATGCCATCACAATTTTGATCCTCTACGGAAGGGGTTAGAAATAAGACTACTATGATTTAGGAGGAATATAAATAAAATGAGCCATGTGTTATTCTTTATGATACGAAATGATTATGAGAATTTTCAAGGAGATTGATTATCTTTTTAATTTATTTTTTATTTTACTGATAGTGGAAGAATTCGACAGTTACTAAAGATTAAAATTGAATACACGAGTGAATTATTATATAAAGCAATAAAATAGATTTGAATTAAAATTAAAATCAACCTAGGACAAAATTTTTAACAGTGCATATAAAAATAAAAAAAGAGGTTAATGCAGGAAAGGTTACTGATTAAATTACCACAATAATCCACAAAATCCGAAATAAGTTATTAAGCAGACACACACATTATGCAGAGTAGCTAAAGCAAGTAAATTCTGTTTCTAAAATCGTCATTATTTTTTATTTAACCCTTTATTTACAGCATTATGAAATAGAAAAAATATACAATTCCCACCGCTTATTAAAATCACATTCGTTCTGAGCCAAAGTGATTTTATTAAGCGGCTGATACGGCGTGATTTTATTAAGCGGTATATCCGGCGAACGTTCCTGCACTTAAGGAAAAGGTATTACTTACCTGAATTTCGAAAGAAACTTCAAAAGGTAGCGAATAATGGAATTAGTAAACAATGTTAATTAATTTTTGATAGATAATTAATTAATTGTTTCTTCGATATAAGTTAATTAAACGCATTCTATGTTCCCTTGTACTTTCGTTTCAGGAAAATCATCATTACTTTACCAAAAGTTAACACTGTTCTTATAAATTTAAAACCTTTCCGTTTAAACGTCATAAATTATAGTAATTTCAAAATAAGAACTAGAAATTGTTTTTTAATAATTAGAAAAAAAAAAAAAAAAAAAATCTTTTTAAATCAAATTTGAAACTTATTACTGCGCTTTGAATCACACATTCTTTGAAATTGTAACGGAGATAAGTTATGGGGCGTGTTTAATTTATAACTGTCCTGCAAGTGTAAAATCTTCGAGAATGAGTGATAACGGAGGGTTTGTTGTGCTTTAATTTCTTTTTCTATTAAAAAAAAAAAAAAAAAACAATCACAATGTAAATAGAAAAAAAAAAAAAAAATAGCGTGCAGAAATGATATTTTTGGCTGCTGAGGAGATATTTTTGAGTTTATTAACCGGCGATGCTGATTTTATTAAGCGGCAGCTTTAAAAGTAGTTTGTATTGATTTGATTCCGGTCCTAGCAATTCGATCAGATTAAGCGGCTGATTTTATTAACCAGTGAATTTATTGAACGGCGGTTACTGTATATATTTCAAACATATTTTTCTAGTTACTTAAGAATATTTTTTAAAGATATATGCAATAAAAATTGATGACTTAACCTCTTCATATTAATTAATGAGGATTTAGTTAGTTAGGTTGGTTGGTTCGTTGGGTTTAACGTCACACTAGCGCATGATTTAGTTAGGAGGTATTTTAGTGTACTATTAATACACTGAGGTCGAAAAGACACTGGGACCTTGAAAAAGTATAAAAAGTATTTACTTCCTGTGTTCCTTATATATACATTGTGGCGTTTGCGTTCCTGCAAACTCCATCTTAACTTAAATACTTAGATTACTAAGAAAACCAGAGACGTGAATTGAACAAACAATAAAAGTTTATTGAAACAGATTAATGGGAGGGCGGCCTGGAAAATAGATCTTAGCTCAGTCAGCGTATTACTAAATCAAAAATATATAAATCAACAATTTAATTATCTTAAATATCTCACCACAGCAGATAGTCGAAGGTGTAGAGACGGTCGCACTCGTACTCCAATGCTACGGCTTCACTATGGGACAGAGGATTCCCTTCTGATCCAGCTTGAACTTTCCGAAAACTAGTAGACACTCACCAACACTCAACACTACTTAACTTCATGCCACTAAATCTCCACTACTCTACTTCTCAATATCCGTCAACTAAGATTCATAACATCCACTATACGATCCTCCAACATCCACACCATCTACTAAAACCATCTCTATTTTTATACTTCTTCCTACACCCTCCTTTCACTACATTTCAATCCGTACTTTTAAAAATCACTTCTAATTTAACTAATATTCAAAATCTAAGTCTTTTAATGCAGCACCCTGCCGACACAAAACTAGCTCGACCTCAACCTTCACCGAGCCACTGGCGACGGAGTGATTTTAACCGTCCCCACTTCCTACTTTGCTGGATCCAGCTTAATTAAAACAACTGTGGTGACGTTCTGACGTCTCAACCTCACAACATTTTTCTTTTTAAGACTGATGGTGGATTCTTGGGGTAATTATGACACACGTAAAGAAAATAAAAGATGCCAAGCAAAAACAATGAAAGCACTCTATAAAATCCATTTTGAAACAAAAACTGCTACAGGCAGCGTCTAGTGTTATGGAGCGAGATTAAAGTTAGGTACACGTTGTATTCTTACAAATACCTTCGACTTCCTATCATAAACTCGATTTTGTATGCTTTTTAAACTAATTGTACTTAAAAATACGTTCAGTGGAAAAAGAGTAAAAAAAATGACATTCACTCCACAGGTAATCAGAATGTTGTATGTCATGCGATATTGTTATTGTTGCTTAAAACTAAAAGTTTTGTTTGTTTGTTTTTTAAGTACGGAGGATTATCAGTCTCAATCTACGGATAAAACGTTGTCACCAATTTTACGATGGTTCGACATTTATCGAAATCGAAAATATAATTGAATAATTTGAAAAAAAAAAATAATAATAATAATAATAATAGTCCTCTGTACTAAACTAAATTCTATTTTTGCCAGAATTTCATTAAAATCTTTTTTTTTTTTTTTTTTTTTTAAGAAAAAGAAAAGAAAATTAATAATAATCAGTATCGAAACGGACAACTGAAGTCAACGGAAGTTGAAGAAGCCGGTTTTTAGACAAAATCACGGAGTAATACATAATTTATTTTAATTTTTAAATGTTGCTAAAAAAGGTTTACGAGTTGATTTTAAATTTTTTTGAAATGAAAAGAAGTTCACGCGTAAATATTAAAATTGTCATAAAACTTTGAAAAGTTAAACTTGCATGGTAATATTGACGTCATATAGCTCTAAAGTTTTTTTTTTTTTTTTTTTTTTTTTTTTAACACTTTATTACAGTTTACGCTAAAAATGTTCAATCGTACAATTAATGAAAACTCTAAATCTGCTTTTCTAAAGCTACATAACAATACGAAAACCTCCTACTTCATACAATCATATAAAATTGCAAGTCAATTTGTCTATTTTTTACAACTTATACAAAAACACAGAATATTTTTAAGGGGGGGGGAATTACTAATGTTTACTAAAATTACTAATGTAATTTTAATTTGAATTTTACGAGAAGAAAACTCGAAATAAAATTTTTATGAATTAAAATTCAATTCATTTTAAATGTGATGTATTTATTTTGTTACGTGTATTTTAATATTGAATTTATAATTAAAAATTATATTATTTTCGAAATTTTTATCCCTAGTTTACTATTCATATTTATGTCAATAAAAGGCTTGCCTGCATATGTATGTTTTGTTAGTTCCCCATCATACTATAGGTATGGGGAACTTAGGTAATCGTGAAAATTTTCGACCTCGTTTTTTTTTACTTTTTTACACGTTTTCAGGTGTGAGGAATCCGAAAATGACAAAATTTGTATGGTGTCTGTTAGTGTGTTAGTCTGTTAGTGGGTTAGTGGGTTAGTCTGTGTACACGATATCTCAAGAGCAAATTGTCGCAGAGAGGTCAGATCAGTTTTAAAATATTACTTTCAACACTGGCAAGAACCTTATTCATTTACAACATTCGAATTTAAAAACTTCAGCAGTTATTCGAAAGTTACGATTTTCTTCACATGGGAGAATATAACAAAAATTCACTTAAACGTGCATTAAATGGAAACTTTTTACTGTCAAAATGTCAGACCAGTTTTAAAATATCAGTTTTGTTGCCGGAATGAACATCAGTAACTATAAATATGCTACTTTGAAAATTTCGCAAGTTATTGGAAATTAACGAATTTCTTAACATGGCAGTATAGGGCAAAATTTCACATAAACGTCAATTTGAGAGATATTTTCATCGTAAAGATGTCAGACTACTTTTGAAATATTATTTAGGACACTGGCATGTTTATTAATGACTATGAATTTTCCAATATAAAAATTTCGTAAGTTATTGGAAATTTACGAATTTCTTAACATGGCAGAATAGAGCAAACTTTCACATAAACGTCAATCTTGAGGGATATTTTCCTCGTAAAGATGTCAAACCACTTTCGAAATATTATTTAGGGTACTGACATGAATACCATAGAGTATGATTTTTCCAATTTAAAGAATTCGTAAGTTATTTGGAATTTATGATTTACTTAAATGGCAGAATAAGGCAAAATCGAGCATAAAAGTCCATTTTAAGGATCATAAATATATCAGACAATTTCAATATAACATTTATGATACTTGTATGAAAATGATTGACTACAAATATTCTAATAGGAAAATTTCGTAAGTTATTCGAAATTTAAGATTTTATCATCATAGCAAAATGGGTAAATATTTCATAAAAGTACGCATTTTTAGGAAAGTTGCATTGCAAATAGTAGCATGAAAATAAACTACGAAATTGATCCCAAGAAAATAAATTAATAGATTAGAATAAGATATCGAACTGAATGGTGGGTAGCCTATTAGGCGAGAATTTCGTTCTGTCACTGTGTCAAGCGTTTGGTCAAATTCATTTCTCTTAACATGTATATAATAAGTCCTGTACAAGAAATTTATGAGACCATACATAGGATGGGGAACTGAGCAGAGTCCACCTATGCCAACTAGTTTTCAGCGTTATTACTGATTGTTCAAATATTTTAAATTATATTTTTATATTTGCTAGTTTATAATTTACTATCGATTACGGTTTTACCTTGAAAGTAATTCGCACCTTAGTAATTTTGTTTTTCTTTCTTTGGTTAAAAAAAAATGAATCAAACAAATCGAAATGAAATTTTCACGGCATTTTATAATAATGGAATGCCGACTTGACACAGTTAGCATGCAATATTTCGTGTCACGGACACCAAGGAAATGTATAATTTCAACTGCTGTTAATCATTAACACGCTATTTTCAAATCGGAGTAATTATGTTCAAAAATTCCAATACAGAGAAAGTTAATTCACGTAATAGTGACAATGATAGGGAGAAAATCTATGCGTCATAACGAAATATTTATTAGAAAAATATTGTTGTTTACAACACAGAAAAAACTAGTATGTTGTGGCCACCACAAGACTTTCTTCTATATTTTCCTGTACAAATTCACTCAGTAACAATATATATATATATATTTTTTTTTTTAATACTTTTTTTTTTTTTTTTTTTCAAAGTATTTGTTTGTGAAAAGTAAAAAAAAAAAAAAAAAATCGATTACTTTGTTTTAAATTATCACAGATTTATAGTTCAACCAGTCGTTTTAAAGGTATTGACGACACCTTTCGAAAGATACCCATCTTGAAAATGTACTCTCCTCGAGGGGGGACTTCCCCCCTAGGGGGGTGGCGAGGCTCCTACACATACAAAAAGTTTTTCCCAGTTGACCATCTCTATTATAAATAATTCTTGTAAATTTCATAATGATTACTAAAAAATAATTCTCTTTATGCATATTTATACAAAATTTTGTCCTATATCACCGTGTTAAAAATTTAGAAAAAGCGGGATGGCAACGCAACCTCTAAGACAATTTTTACCAAAAGTTGATAGGCACTAATTTATGTCAAGGTGCAACTACACACCAATTTGTATGAAATTCTGTGTAATAGTTGCTGAGATACAGTTGCTACAAAATTTTGTCACACACTCACACACACACAGACAGACAGACATTTTCTAAAAATGGTCAAATCGTGTTCAACAGCTCTCAAAACGTGTAAATCCATCAAAAACCCGAGGTCGAAAATTTTTATGAATCCAATACTTTCTTCTATTGAATATAGAAAAAGTAACTAGTTTGTTGTTGCCATCAGAAAAAACTTTTTTCTACACTTTTAAATGCAATTTCACGCAGTAAAAATTATTTATTAAAACTAATACGTATTATAATTTTTTCCGACGTGAATGCGGACAAGTGTCATATCGTAGAAACATAACAATAAATGTTGATGAAAAATAATTTGGCGCTCTATAGACGACACCTGAGGAAATGCATTTGTTCGGGATTTTTATATTTATTTATATATTTTATTAATTATTATTATTACTATATTTATTTCGTTTTATTAATTTATATGTATTTATTAATTAATTAATTTATTTTAATAATTTATTATTATTAAATTATTCAGTCTTTAATAATAATTATAATTATTATTATTATTTATTTATTTATTCATTTATTTTAGAAGTGAAAAAAAATTGATAATTTTTGTTTCAAATTATCATAAATTTATAGTTCAACAATTCGTTTTAAAGATATTGACGAATTCTTTTAAAAAGTGTTTATATTAAAGACTTACACCCTCCTCCTCCGTGGGATATTTCTCCCAGGAGGGGGGGGGGAGGGAAGAGAAGGCTCCTAAATATATAAAAGAATTTCCTGGTTCACTATTATTATTATGAATATATATATATTAATTCTTAAAATGGTTGGTTAAAAATAATTCTCATTAGGTAAATTTATATGAAATTTTACCTTATATTACCCTAATGAAAGTATTGATAAAGCGTGATAACAACGCCACCTGTTGAGCTATGTGTACTGAAAGTTAATAGGCAACAATTTATGTCAAGGTGCAACAAAATATACCTTTTCATGAAATTATTTGCATTAGTTCTCGAACTAAAGTTGGCAGAAAGATTTCGTCACACATGCATTAGGTAGATATATTGTAAAAGAGGTCAAATAATATTTAAGACATCTCAAAACATGTAAATCAATCAAAAACTACAATTCTAAAAATTTTTACGAATACAATACTTTTTACTGTTGAATAGAGACGAAAGTAACAAATCCATGCTAAAAGTTATAATATAATGAACAGCGGCCGTGATTTTTTTAACTTCCATAAATGCTTAAAAAAGAAGACCAAAAATGTAAAGGAAAAGATTATTTCTGAGAGCAACAATTTTAAAATGATCATCCTCAAATCAAAGATATGTATAATGTACCTATTTAAAATTTAAAATTCTCGAAAACAAAGATCCAATGAAGAAGGGAGCAAACGATATGCTTATAGTGAAAACTGTAAAAATTTAATACACATGAATCGGTCATTTGAGAAACACCTCATATCCAAAAAAGTAAACTTTTGGGAAATCAAAAAAAACCGAGCTGGTCCATAATTTAACATCATATATTTTTTGAATATTTTTATATGTTTCTACAGGGGTTTGGTAAGCTAATTCTACCAAAATAAAATTTTATTATTTTTATTTTGATATTTAAATAAATTATAAACGTTGTTGGAGATGTGTTGTTTCTCAAATGACTGACTAAACGATATGTTATCAAGTATGAAATAAAAGGTAAAACAATTCAAATTATTAATAAAAATCAGTATTTTATTTTTCAAATAATGTATACACATTTTCTAAACATTGTTTCTTAAAACAGTTCAATGTCATCCATATCGATAGTTGGCCAGTCATACATTTTTGAATAAAATTCACCAACAATGTCTGCAGGTATATAAGCTTCGACTTTCTTGAGGTCATTGATTTTGTAAATATTGATAGGTACCACATTTTTGCGGGTAGGCGCTGATTTTTTGGAAGCTCTGGTAAACCAGTTCCCGGTTTTTTCAAGTCAAAAGTTTGTTCATTGAGTCCACAAATAAAGTTTTTTACTTTAACTTGGCCTACCTGTTTATTAGAGTAATGAAACTCCATAAAAGTTGAAATGTTGAATTTTATTTTGTTTTCCTTTGGGATGTTCCTTGCTTGAGTCTCCGTAGATATTACATTTTTTTTTTATAAAATTGACCACACCATGATTTAAAATCCTTTACTTTTTCACTTTCTACTATTTCCACCAGGAACTTGTCCTGAATAACAGCAGAGTGCAACATAAGTTCAGCATACTATTTTACTGTGTAAATCCTGTCAGTTGTTTTAATTTTTCGTTTGATTGCACTAAAATCGCGGTCACACGGAAGGAGATGAGGTGTTTCTCAAAGGAATGGATATTTTCAAATGCGGCATCACCATGGTTACTAAGTGGAGATGAGTTGTTTTATGCGTATTGGATTTGTCTAGCCTTCACCAACAATTTAATATGTCTAACTCAATTTTGGCCAAAAATGGACATGAGGTGTTTCTCAAATGACTGATTCACATATTTTGAAATTCGTAACAAAAGTTGCCAACAGATGATGCAACATGCTGTAATAGCAATACGAAATTATATTAAATAGTGTTGCGATTCCCAGAGCGGATCGATCAATTTAATCATTGAAAAGTGAAAAGAGATTAAAGTAGCAGCTCAACGGAAAAATTGAAATCATGTATTCTGTACCCAGTGATGCCAGATGATCGAAAATTATTTCTCCAAACAGGTCTTCAAATTTCCCCAAATCAGGTTTTTTTTTTTTTTTTTTTTTTTTTTTTTTAAACAATCCCCATTCTACTAAAAAGGAAAAAAAAAAAAAAAAAAAAAAAAAAAAAATCAAGCAGATTTAAGTGGATTTAAGCTTAGACTTTTCCCCAAATGAAGGAAATTTTTGAAAAAAAATCCCTAAATAACAATAAAGCTATTGAAAATCCCTGGTCCTAGGGATAAATCATTACGTTGCCAACATTGACAGAAAGTTGAAGAACTCCCCGGATTTGTACCCAAAAATTTTAGAATTCCCCAAAATATTCCCCACAAACATTTGGTCCCCAAAATTGTCCCCAGAAGCCTTAAAAATCCCCAAAATGGGGACAAAATCCCCAATGTAGCATCACTGTACCACAGAATGTTTATTTACATCTAGAATGTTGAACAGTGTACAGCGCGATATGTTGCCAACTTTTGTTATAATTTTGAGATTTCTGTATACAATTTTTCAGCTTTCTAAATAAAAATATCGTTTGTTCCATTATATATACAGGGGTGATCAATTTAAAAGTGTAACCGTTGGTTTTTCTTATTACCCTTAAATATGACGGATGTGGCAGCTATTCTAACACTTTACTATAATTGTTCGAATCTTGTTTAAATGTGGGAGACAATTTCCAACACTTTTGGACTGTTACAACTTTATTTGTGAGGTAACACAGAAATGGAGACGCACAATGTTATTTAATCCTGTGATAATTTTATTTATGAAAAACAAAATTTAATTCAAATTTTTTACATTATCATTCCTACATTACATTTACATTATCATTATCATTTCATAGGCTTTTCCAGAGAAGTCCTGCAAACATCGATGAATTAAAACAGATCATAACTGAAGAAATCTCGTCAATAATACCAACAATGCTGCGAAGTGCGTCAAAAAGCTGGTTCGACGTGTTCATGTTTGCATTCAAAATGGTGGCGAACATTTTCAACATTTTCTGTGAGGAATGATAATGTCAAAAAATTGAATTAAATTACGTTTTTCAAAAATAAAATTATTACAGGATTAAAAAAATTGTGCGCCTCCATTTCTGTTTTACCTCACAAATAAAGTTGTAACAGTACAACAGTGTTTTAAATTGTCTCACAAACTTAAACAAGGTTCAAACAATCATACTTCAATGTTAGAAGTTGCTACATCCGTCAGATTTAAGGGTTATAAGAAAAACCCACGGGTACTCTTTTAAAATGATCCCCCTCTGTTTCCAAGATTTTTAATTTTCAAATCAAGGTGTCTTTTTTTTAAAAAATCTCTGTACAACTAACTACTTCATATCTCATAAGTAGAAGAAATAAATTTGTATTTGTAAATTGCATTATTAATTAAGGAAATAAAGTTAGGGAATTAATTATAAATTAGGGAAAAGAAATAAAAGAAACATATATTAAAACTCTTTTAAGAGTTGTAAAATAGGAGCGCACATTTAAAAAAAAAAAAAAAAAAAAAAAAACATTCCTTTTCTTTTTCTTTCTTTCTTTCTTTCTTTTTTTTTTTTTTTTGTTAGGGCTGAGGGCCTATTAGTCTCAATCTGGGATTTTTGCGTTGTCGATTTCGATAGTTGGACATTTGTCGAAATCTAAAATTTATCGAAAATATAATTGAATAATTTGAAAGCGATGTTATAATTTGAAAAAAGAAAAAAAAAAAAAAAAAAAACTAATAGTCCTCCGTCCTAAACTAAATTCTGCTTTTGCCAGAATTTCATCAAAATCTTTTTTTATTATTATTGAAAGAAAAAGAAAAGAAAATGAATAATAATCAGTATCGTTACAAGCGATATCGAAAAAGTTTTTTCTTAATAATTTTGAATTAGGAAATAAAAAGTGCGCGTGAAATAATATGAAATAAAAATAAGTAAAAAAATGAATTTAATGATTTAATGTTTTTGTCTTTCGGGGGCTGCTCATGCATATAAAAAATGCGTATTAAAACGAGTCGAAGAAGGAAGCGAAATAAGTATTGAGTTATATTACGATACATAATATGATACGATATATTAGACCTATCGTCCAGGGTTAGTAGGCATTTTCATTGAAAGAAATAGTTTGTTCGTTCGGTGCAACTTGCACATTAGTCCCGTGAGGTACAACTTTCAGATTAGTCCCGTCAGGTACAACTTGCACATTAGTCCCTTTTTTTTTTTTTTTTTTTAGCATACTTGACATTGTGAGTTATTTTGGTTTTCGTCCCATGCTATTTCTATGGATTTTTAGCTTTTCCCCCCTCGTTTTTTTTTTTATTTTTTTTTTTTATTATTATTATTATGTTTAATAACTGCGTATGGATCTTAAATATATATATATATATATATATATATATATTATCTATTACTTCTATAGAATAATTAATTATTTATAAACAATTAAATACTGATTGATATTTTAGTAATGATATGAACAAGGATGAATGACGAATGTAATAAACATTAAATTGTGTTTTATGATCAACCTTCAAACATTAACAAAAGTTGAAGTGTCTTGAGTACTGCATTGTCTTCTAAGGTTCATATTGAAGTTATCTTTACCAGAAGTGGACGCTGTACTAATAGTAGAAGTAGACACTTTCAAATTTAAAGTCTAAAGATGAACTTCGTAAGTCGTGCATAGGTCTTGTCTGCTTCGCATTTGAGGTTATGATTTGTGTTATAACCTAACCAATGTTTTGAACTACAAATATTTCATATCGTCAATTCTAAGATAAGATAACTAATGCAACAATATGAACTTTTTGACATCTTATCGTAATTTCTTATTGTTTTGAATAAAGTAAGCCAAATTTTGTTTGCTTCGTATTTGCTTTTTTCATGCTGGTTTCTTATGGCATCTGCTTTAATATGACTACACCCCACGACAAAAAGACAGGTACAAAGGGTTTTTCTTTGATTTTTCATAAAATAAAATTATCTAAATTGCGCTTATCATTTATTATTATCATAAAATAACACTATTCCCGGACTAATTTTTGTTTTAAGACTAATTTAGAAAAGTTTTAAGACTACAATTTTTCTAATTTAAGACTACACTCCAGACAAAAAGATAGGAACAAAGAGTTTTTTTAAATTTTTCATAAAATAACATTATCTAAATTGTGCTGATTATTTATTATCATAACAAAATATTATCCTATCAAAAACATATTAAATATTTGAATCATATTCAAAATATTCATATTCAAAATAATCATAGTCAAAAATTAAAAAAAAAAAAAAAACTTTGTTCCTATCTTTTTGTTGCGGTGTGTAGCCTTAAATTAGAAAAATTTTAGTCTTAAAATTTTTCTAAATTAGTCTTAAAACAAAAATTAGTCCGGGTATAATGTTATTTTACGATAATAATAAATGATAAGCACAATTTAAATAATGTTATTATATGAAAAATCAAAGAAAAAACCCTTTGTACCTATCTTTTTGTCGCGGGGTGTAAAGTCAGTATGCAGAATTCATTTCAAGTATTAAATATCTGATTTTGTAATGGCATATAATATTTTTATGGATATCCATTACTAGCACCACAATATAATCTTCCTTGCCAGTTGGGGATACACAGCCCTATCTACTATACTGGGTTATAAGATTTTGAGGAGAAGAACCAGTAGTGTGCAAAGGGTTGCATTCTTCAAAAATTTAAATATATAACTGAATGTGAATTCATTTTACTTAAAATCAGATTGGAATATCTTGATACATTCACACGAGATTTTTTTTTTTTTTTCTTTTTTACAAATTTATAAAGGAGATATTTAAAAACAATTGTATAAGAGAAATTTATTCAAAATACATATTAAAATACAGGTTTAAATACATAAAAACGTAAACGTTTCTGTGATAATCCTTAGCACATCATCAGTATGTCTAACATCTTCAAGAAACAGGAATAGGATTTCATGTTCGGATGCTACAATATGCCATCCTATTCCAAAATCCTTGTTTGTTTCCTGAGTCCTTGAGTTCTGACAAGTAAACCTTCTCTCCTTTGATACCGGTTTCCCGGAAACCTATATATTTTCTGAAAGCTTATGACATAAGTAGAAAAACTGTAAAATCTTAGGGGCAGAGGGTTAAGCGTTTAGGAGCTATAGGACCCACAAAGTATCAGTAAAGTGTTGGAAAAATGACACCAAAAGTCGCTAAAATGCTCGTTTCACGTATTTATATGAACTAATAATATGATAAGAAGGTGGAGATCTCAAAATAAAGGAAGAAACAACTCGTTGAAGTGAAAAAATATACGTTGGGATGTTGAAAATGTGATTTGTGTTATTGACTTCAAACGAAATCTATTACAAGAGACAATCAATGTGCAATTCATCAAATAAATAGTGAAACGGGCAGAAAGACAGTTTGCAATGGGCACATTTTACAAAAGCGATAGCCACACACTTTGTACACTCATCATTCGTCAATGAATCGAAGCAGTAATAAATTGGCGTAATCCACATTCCAGATTCGTCGTCCAAGTATCCGTACTTATAAAAAGCATACTTAATCAAGTTCTTGAAACGAGAAGCATTGAACTAATATAGGGAAAATGGTTGCAGGGCCGGAAAACTATCACGATGCCAGATGTGCTCCTGTGTCTCGATAATGATTGTGTCCGTTATGTAACGAACAAAAGATTTGTAGTGTCTGAAAAAATGAATATCCAGAGGCTGGATCTTTCCCGTACATCCTTAGGTACCAGTTCTCTTTGTATGACTTTACTATCAGGTACTTCAAAAGCAAACAATGCATGATCTGTGTTAGAACCCTACGAAGTCCTTAAAAGCAGAATTTTCTTCCTGTCATCAGGCATACTTGGCCAAAATACGTCACGATAGAAGTGGAGGACGACGACTGTTACGACGAGCATTGCTGTTCCTTATCGACACCGTCATCTCCGAATTTCATTTCCTCGTCCCATTCTTCTACATTTCCTCCAGCAAATCCTAATGTCTGGATCTCTTCCACAATTTCCATATCATTTTCCAGAAGGGTAGTTATGTGTTTTATTATCTCTGATTCCTGGATGTTCGGAGACCGATTGCTTGTTCCGAATCGGGAGACCAAGGCAGCCACAACGACTTTAGGATCCATCTACAATGTAAGAAGAAGACTACAATATGTTAGTGTTTGACATCAACATACGGGAACATACAAGAAATAGAGGAGTCATTACGGGAATATCTCCATCTATACACACTTTACTGATACATTGTGGGTCCTGTAGCTCCTAAACGCTTGTCCCTCTGCCCCTAAGATTTCACAGTTTATCTACTTGTGACATAAGCTTTCAGAAAATATATGGGTTTCCGGTAAACCGGTATCAAAGGAGAGAAGGTTTACTTGTGAGTTGTTTCCTAAAGATGCTACTGATAAACCGCGGAAGGAAGATCCCTGGCGTCATCTGCGCATGAGTGAAAATAACTGGTCCATTTATGAAATAGGAATGTCTGTAGCAGAAAACGAAGCAGGAGTATCAATCATTCTACTCATAGCAGACGATTCCCCTCTGTCTTCCTTGCTGT
The DNA here is from genome assembly GCA_963930645.1 of Salticus scenicus. Classification (NCBI taxonomy): domain Eukaryota; kingdom Metazoa; phylum Arthropoda; class Arachnida; order Araneae; family Salticidae; genus Salticus; species Salticus scenicus. The sequence goes on from OZ005655.1 coordinate 255,234,179, forward strand.
GTCTCCTAGCGCGTTAGTGGAATCGTCCTGGCACTTTGCCAACCGGGGATCAATCCGACGCGGTCAAATAGTAGACATGTTGATTAAAAATAATCACGAAACGTTAATGATTTTACGCATTTTAACTTGTATTTTAATATACATTTTAAATAAATGTCTCTTGTACAACTGTTTTTAAACATTTTAAAGTAAATAAATGAGACTTTATATATATATATATATATATATATATATTGAATTTAAAAATAAGATTTGCATTTTTTTTTTTTTTTTTTTTTTTTAAGTGATATGCAAAAATCCAGCAAATATCTGAAAGCTTCGCTGGATCGAACAGACATTTATAAGATTATCACATATTGGATTTGATTAAAACGTTATCGTTCCTGTATCTTTATTTGCATTTTATTCTTCTGTCAGAATAAAATGTCACTGTCTTCTTCATTTTATTCTATATCAGACATATAATTTTTAAAATAATAATATAGCATTAAGACTTTCTAGAAAAATTTCTTTTTAAAAAATAATGGCGAAAAAATATTGAAATGTACGTAAATATACAAGAACACTGCTATTTTCAAACTAAAGCTTAATTTAAATAAATTAGCTTAATTGAAGCACTACACAATTTTCATGTGTCATTAAAGCAGCTAAATTTTTTTGAAAATAATTATTTTCAATTTTTGATATAAGTTTGTATATTTTTTTCATTCTTTTAACGCATTAATGTAACAGAAAATAGTTTTTGTAAATTTTATGTTTCATGTCGGTTCGCATTCATTTCTTTTTTTCTGCAAAATTTAAAAAGTAGAAGCAAAATCAATTATTGTTATAAAGCACATAAAACCAAATTGAGATAGCAGTTAGCGGCGCAAATATCAAATTTTAAGAAGGTTATATTGTGAATTTATATGAGAACGTACAGTCGGGGAAAAAAAAAACGCAACACCCGCTGTAATTTCGTTATTAATTGACGCAGGAACATCTAATAGACATAATTCAACAGGAAATTAAATGCACTTTCTGAAAATGTCGTCGAATTTTGAATTAGGGGTCATCTACATATTGAAATGAGCGCCAAGTTTGATTTTTTCAATAGCAACACCCAATTTCGACTTCATATTCGAATTTCTGAGAGTCAGGCAGTGCGGAAAAGTATACTGTTTGTATACTTTATCTTTAGTATTTATAGAGTTATAATCAAAAATGTGTTAGGGGGTTATCAGTAAATGTAGAAAAATAAAATTAAGATCCTATAAGAAACAGATAAAATTTTAATGTTTCACAAAGGAAATCTTTCAGGTAAAAAAGAATTATAAAAATTAAGGACTTAACTAACAAAGTTAACTTAACTGACTTAACAAAGTTAACTTTGTTATTTTTTAAGATTTGATTCGTTATCTCATGCAAAACTTTATAAGAGACGGCCCCCTAAACCACTCCAAAAGAAAGATTTATTCATATCTCGAAAACTAATAACTGGAATGAGCTGCAAATTTGCATACCCATATTTTTCAGCATTAGGATTAATTTTATGTAAAAATTAATATAGGTCATAATTCATAATTTTTATGAATATGAATTTATTAATATTTTTCAGAATTAAAAATATTTTTCAGAATCAAAAGTAATGATGGATTATGTTTGGGTTTCTTCACTGTATCTTGTAAAAAAAAAAAATTATATCGATCAAGTTATTTTTTGTGAAGATATTAATAAAAGTTTGAAATATGAATTTAACATTAGCACCTTCTAACTTTGAACGCTTATAACTCTGTGAAAAAATAAGTAAAATATACAACCAATATACTTTTTCGCGTTGTCGTGATCCCGGGAATTCAAATATAAAATAAAAATGGGGCATTACCATTGAAAAAATCAAAGTTGCTGTGCGTTTTAATATGTAGACGACCCCCAATTCAAAATTTCAGTTCATTTTCTGAAACTACTTACAATTCCCCGTCGAATGATACCTATTAAATTTTTCTACATCGATTAGCAACGAAGTTAAGTTGAGTGTTGCGTTTTTTTTTTCTCCGACTGTACATACTTTTGTCCTATCAAACTTAAGAGTTCATGACATAAATCTAAGTCGTATTGCTTATGTGGTTAATAATTCAGCCCAGTAATTGTTCTAAGCTGATAAATAACTTTGTTTCTTTCCTTTCTTTCTTTTTTTTACTTTCCGAACACTGTAGTGGGGAAAGTATTGTAATCATGTCAGAAATCCGAATTTGAGATTTTGATGTTTCTATACGTTTCGAGGTTCCCTGAGTCCGTTTTCACTATTTTTACGATAATGTATGTATGTGTGTGTGTATGTATGTGTGTATTTATGTATGTGTGTGTGTGTATGTGTGGGAGTGAAGATGCTAGCGTCTAAACGCTTTGTTCTAATAAGCTGAAAGTTGGTACGTATATTGTAAGCTACCATAGTACAAACCCTATTGTTTTTGGTGAATCTAGCACTCATAGTTTTTTTACAGGGACACAAAGAAAAATTCTTTATCATTATGGCCTATGGAGCCAAATTTTTAAAAGTGTGATAGCGTCTAAACGCCTTATTAATCTGAGCAAAACATTTGTACACATGTTATAGATCACAGTTGCACCAACTGTATAAATTTTGGTGAATCTTTGGTGCACTTACAGTTTTTTTACAGGGACACAAAGAAAAATTCTTTACCATTATAGCCCATGGGACCAAATTTTTAAAAGTGCGATAGCATCTAAACGCCTTATTCAATTGAGCTAAAAATTCATATGAATATTATAAATCACTGTTGCACTAACTATAAGCATTTTGGTAAATCTAGCATTTATAGGTTTTTACAGGGATACAACGAAAAATTCTTTATCATTATGGTATGATGTGTGAATAACACCATAAAATATAAGCAAAAATGTGTTTTGGCCAATTCCAGCCAGGAAAGCTGTTCAATTGTGTTAGGCATCCACCGTAACACGAACAACCCACCTTATTCTTGTGTGAAACACAAGTATATGACTCAGGCTTAGGGCCTTCGTCCTAGATGAATAGGGCATGTAAAAAAAACAGCTGCACCACGCCATTAAGAAAAAATGTACGATCGGGAGCACCTCAAAAACAGGGACGGGAGATTTTCAAATGAATAAATAGAGAACTACTAGTTTAATAGTATACTAGAATTCTCAAAAATGGATGCTCTCAATTGAGTTGCTGATTCTTGGGGCAATAATTTTGAACGAATCATCTTCTCAAGGAGGGATAATTATTTCAAAAAAAATAAAAAAAGGTGTAGATTCAATGACTTGATATCTACAAAAATCATAAAAAAGTCATTCCAAGAAAATTGAGAGCATAAAAAAAGTCACGATCGGTAATATTCACACATTGACACATTTATGGCAATACATGTTGCTAGCAAAACGTTCAAGTTATTCAAAAATGGGAAAATTCAAAATTTTAAATGATATATTATAACATTATGTGTTCAATAAAATAGCATAAGATATTATTTTTTTTATTTTATTTATGAACATATTCATTTATTTTTGAATACTAAACAATGTGTAATTTAAGTGTTTTCGACAAGTGTCTAAGATGCAAATGTGTGTAAATTGTAATTCTTATGTTCTTAAATAAATGTTAATATAACGTAAGAGTATATTTTTTATAATTTTGTCATAATTCCTCTTTTTTTTTTTTTTTTTTTTTTTTTAGAAAATATGTCAAATATATCGATTTGAATAAAAGAATATGCAACATTTTAGAGTAAATACGGTTATGTCAATTGCACCCTTGAACATGCAAAAAGTGGGCCCGCCAATAATGGCATGCAATGATGCAGTAAGCACAACAAAGTTCCCTCGGCCGTCGGGAATTGCAGCAAAAATATTTACATATTCCTTTTTTTTTTTTTTTTTTTTTAACTATGTAATATAAATGCTGTTAAGAATATCTTTTGAGAAACTGATATAATGATTGTAAAATAAAATTTCAAATTATAAATATTAAATAAATAAAGTGTAAAGGTCATTTATGAGTATATGATTTTTTTATGACAATAAGTTTACCCCTGCAGTGGTACCCCTGCAATGGTAACTCGTTCCACTTTTTTTTTTTTTTTTTTTTTTTTTAAGGATTTGCCTTATTTTTCCTTGGACGCAAATTATATGAGTGTGTAGATTTTGGAATAGCATTGAAATTATTTGGTGTGCATTTTTGTCTTGGACGTAGATTATATGAGTGTGTAGGTGTTGATATGTTTTGAAAAGTGTTTTGATCATTTGTAACACAGTTATCAACTAAATGTGTGTTTCTGGGTGGAGCTAGCAACAGTCTATCCACATGTACCTTAAATGCAGACTCATCAGGGTAGTTTATTCTTTTTATTGAAAATACAACTGGTGAATGCTTTTTAAATACAATAAAAGGACCATAATATTTAAGTCTAAATCTGTCAGTAGATTTTAAATATACTATATCTTTTTCGAAAATGTTTCTTAACTTTGTTTTTCTTTGATAATAGTTATAGCTTCTTTCTTGAGACATTTTAATATTATTGTAAGCTTTATGATAAATTTTATCAAGGTCATGCATTAGTTTATAAACATCAACATTTCTGTCAAGGAATGGTTGGTTGCACTGAGAATCATATGTATCAAAAATTAACGATAATTCTCTGCCAAAGTGTAAGAAAATTTGGTGAAAATTGTGTAGACGAATGTTTTGATCCATTATACAAAGATTTATGAATATTGATAGCATTTACAAATGTGTGTCCTTCTTGTAGGAGTGTTTTTATGGAATATTTTATACTTTTGTTTATTCTTTCATAAATAGCGTTGCTCTGTGGATGAGCAACAGAAGAGTGTAAAATTTTAATACCTAGTGTGTCGTTGAAATTGTTATAAACATATGACGTGAATTGGGGTCCAAGATCTGAAAGAATTACAGATGGACGACCATGTGTGGATATGTAAGAAAATAAACATTTAACAACTTTTTGTGCAGATGTATCCGTTAAGGGATAAAGTTCTGCATGTCTTGAGAAATGATCAATTATGGTCAATATGGATTGACCATTTTCGAAAGGACCTAACAAATCAGTAGATATAGTATGTCCAGGAAATTTCGGTGTGTAGGTTGGCTGTAAAGGTGCATTAAGTATACGATGATGTTTTGATTGTAAACAATTTGTACAAGATGCAACAAAATTTAATGTGTCGTTGTACATTCCTCTCCAAAAAAATCTAGATGATAAAAATTCGTAAGTTTTTGTAAATCCGAAGTGTGATAAATGAGAAATAGTTAATGTCTTAGCTTTTAATTTTTCTGGAACAACAATACAATAAGTATATGTGTCATTGCAAGTGTCATACTTTTTTATCATTAGAACTTTAGTATCAGGATGTATAAAAAAATTAGAAAACTTCTTAGATGATCCTTTTCTTAAAATTTCATTATAAATAGGAGATAATTTATCATCCTTTTTCTGCTCAAACACAAAAGTGTTATTTGATATTTCCAGGAGGGGATCTTTATTACCATTTTGGCCAGAAATAAGAAAGTTTAATTGATAATTATTTTTACCTTTTTCATAATTTTCATGACCATTTGTACTCACCTTATCAGGATCAATTTGAATGACAGGAAGATTTTCTTCAAAAACAATCTTCGGATTAGTAGAAAGGTTTTCTTGATTTTCATCTAAGTTACATCTGGACAAATAATCAGCTAAAATATTGCTAGAACCAGGTATATGTTCAAAAGAATAAGAATATTCAGAAAGGTCCATAAGCCATCTAGTGGTAATGTCTGCAGGATTTGTTGTTTTCTTATATTTTTTTAAAGGTGCACTGTCCGAAAGAATTACAAAATTTCGATTATATAAATAGTACTTAAATGCAAGTACAGATCTATGTATGGCCATTAATTCTAGTTTCAATGAAGGATATTTTTGTTCAGAGGGTTTTAATGATTTTGAAAAATATGCAATGGGCAAAAGTCTATCGCCAAATTTTTGCATAAGTACACCTGAAATTGCAACTTTTGATGCGTCTGTGTTTACGAAAAATTTTTTGTTCCAGTCAGGTAATCTGACAATTGGAGGTTTGAAAAATAATTGTTGCAATTTTTCAAAAATTTCTTGATGTTTCTGAAATGACAAAAAATACATAGGTTTTGGCCGTAATGTATCAAAAAACGGTGATAACTCAAAAACGGTTTGGACAAATCTTGCAATTTAACTGACTTCCCGACTAGCTAGACATTTGAAACTTTCAGAACACGTTCACAATGCATTTTTAAAAATATTTTTAGCCAACTGTTTCCGATACCTGCTGCCTTCAGCGGCGTTTATGTGATTGAACAGAAAATTTATTTAACTAACTTCCCGACTAGCTACACATTTGAAACATTCAGACTAGATCAGAACACGGTGAAAATGCATTTTTTTAATACTTTTAGCCAACTGTTTAGGGTTTCTGCTGCCTTCGGCAGCGTTACCAGTACAAATCTTGCAATCGAGTTTTAACTAACTTCCCGACTAGCTAGACATTTAAAACTTCAGGAAAAGCTCAAAATACGAGGACAATGCATTTTTCAAATATTTTAGCCAACTGTTTCGGGTCACTGCTGCCTTCAGCAGCGTTACCAGTACAAATCTTGCAATCGGTTTTTAAATAACTTTCAGAAAAGCTCAGAAAACGGTGATAATTCATTTTTTAAAATATTTTTAGCCAACTGTTTCGGATGCAATGTCAATGTTTTTTAACATTATGTATATTTCTAAAAGTGTATAAGGAAGTCTTTTTTTCTAACAGTATAATTTTGATGCGATAAAGGGAGAAAAATGCATTGAACGATTTTTTTTTTTTTCCCTTAGACCCATAATAAAATATCAAAAGTTAAAGAAATTAGATTTTAGAACACAAGAACAATCTTACAGTATTTCTGAACTTACTGAATGTGGAAACAGAATTTGAGGGGAGTGTTAACCTTTAAACCTTCAAAAAATCGAATTTTCAGTGTTTGCATATTCCTAATATTTTGACGTAGCCAGTGAAGTATCCAGTAATTTTGAAGTAGCCATTGACAATTAAATAATGTTGCAAGTAAAATTTTTACTTTAAACTCATTTTTCTCAAAACTGTAATTTTCTGGATGGCGCGCAGTGTATACAAAAATATTTTAAACATATCCTTTTGAAATTTTCAGAGTAAGTATATAATGTTATTACCTACAAATTCCCCCTAATTTTATATAAAAAGCTAATTTATAAATTTTGCATACAGTGTTTTAAATGAATTTTTTTGTGTGATATTTCCTAATATTTAAACTTATAGTAGTTTGTAGAAAATATATCTTAATGTATGGTAAAAGTGATAGGTGTAGATGCATATATGATGTATTTTTATTCTCAAAATGTCAAAATTTTAACTAAATATAAATTTTTATGCTTGTAAGGCTGCGCGGAGTAATTCAATAGAAATTTGAAATTTCCAAAAAGGTGTATTACATTTACTAACTGAAAGTAAAGTTGTTCTTTTTTGATAATAAAATAAATTTATAGACACAATACAAAAACTAAGACAAATTAACTCTGAAAATTTGGCTTAAAATGGATAATATTTAAAGAAACTGTAGCGAATCGAAAACAGGGTAAAATATGCTGGATTTTAGTACCTCAAAGGTGAACACTCCCCTTAAAAAAATATATTAGGTAATGAGCAATTTCTCTTAAGAGATTTTTGTATAAAATAGCATAGGCTTTGATTGATAGGAAGAGAGTTCCATGTGCTGTTATATAAATTTGAAATGCCATCTAACTAGCATATTTGAAGGCAAATTAATAATAGCCTGTATTTTTTTTTTTTTTTTTTTTTTATGATTCTATGCATTGTAATTAAATGGAGTGTTGAGGGGGGTGGTAGCCCCTTCTCACACAGAATTTTATGCCAAATAAAACTTTTCCTAAACCTATTTTAGAATATTTTAGAATTATACATTGAACTTTATTACCTTATGCTATTGGTATCAAAATTTAATATGCAATCTATATCATAATATTGAAATGCATGGTAAGAGAAAGTCGTGTGAGTGACTCCCCAAATTATTTATTCAGAGAATTTACCTGTTTTCTTAGAGAGAAAACAAATCTTTATAATATGTGATAATCTACACATCAAAATTAGCATTCGAAGAATCTCAGAGATATATGGCTAGCCTTTGAGATATGGCTAGCTTTTCTATTGATTAAGCATTCGGATAGGGTATTTTTTTACCATGTTTTTATTAACTTCCATTCTTGTTTGCTTGTTTGTTTGTTTGTTTGTCTGGTACAAATCTTGCAATCATTTTTAACTAACTTCCCTACTAGCTAGACATTTGAAACTTTCACAGTAGCTCAGAACCCGGTGACAACACAATACTTCGAAGTCCAATTTTCGAATTTTTTATTAGTTTTCTTATAATTCATTAAAATATGAAAATAATAACATCCTAATATCGTTAAAATAGCCATTAAAATATTAGCTATAATTTAATTGTTGCCAAAAAAATTTACGAGTTCATTTTCTTTCGACATAAAAATAAATACATTAAATTAAACTTGAACGTTAAAAAATTATAAAAAGTTAAATTATGCATGTCACAAAAATTGACGTCATTATCACTTTAAAAATTTTATGCACATTCATAAGAGCTCTATGATTCATCAGAAAATTTAAAACGTGGTATATGAAAAGTTTTTTTTTTTTTTTTTTTTTTTTTTTTTAATCTTATAATTATTTATACTTTGGATTTTCAATTCATTGCATAGCTCTTTCTCTGACTACTATAGCTACTAATTTTAACCCTTTGAAGAGCTGTAAAAACTCGACAGGAAATTTCTCATAAAATTTTATTTTTATAAGTTTGAAGAAAATCTTCGCATTTTTTTATTTCCCTTCTTTTCTTTTCTAACATTGTTCATAAATTCTAGTGGCTCTACATTTAAAATCAGCAAAGTTACTTTGCTCCTCAAAGGGTTAAATCACGTAATTAATATGAATACTCTTCCTTGGAAAGCACAACCTACCACACATCTGTTATTTTTATGAGCTGATTTTAAAATACCGTAATAATCACATAAGTTTATATCTAAAATTTTGATTTGATAACTTTAGCTGATCTTCACGTTTTTTTTTTTTTTGTATGCTGAAATCGAAATTCGAGCCAGTTTTTCTCTATCACATAATAGATTTCTGATAATACAGGGTGTCTACTGACACAATTTCTTCCGTTAACTCTTCCTCTAAAAAAATTATATGTTAACTTTTATAGTAATTTTCCATGGTTAATTATAATTAATCTTGAAAACATACTACCGAGTGGCTACAAAATACTGTTACAAATAAAACGAGAAAAACATTTTAATTTTTAGTGTACTTATTTGTAAAAAATAAAACTTGTACAGAAGAAGTATTGTTTTTAAGTTAAACAAGTGATTTTCATTCTCTTCTTTTGTCTGACACGTGTGGCAACGCAAAACGATTAAATAATAATAATGAATGAATTTTCGATTTTTGACGCTTGTTCCTTTCTTCAAAACTACTGATTCAATTTACACCATAATTCATTCCGGAACTGCAAAGAAATCAACATTTTTCGGAAAGAAAGACGACTACATGTCATTCATTATTAAAAAAAAAGCTGGCTTTTCTGCAGATATGAAATGAATCATGATATAAATTAAAACTTTTCGTTCTCAGAATGAATCGATCCGTTTGAGATTTCTTTTTTATTTTATTTTTAATACAATGCCTCTTGACATAATTTAGCGCCTACCAATTTTTAATGCAAATCGCCCAACAGGTGATGGCGTCATTTCGTTTTTACTTTCTCTTAACAATAGGGTCGAGAAAGTATTGTTTTAGGGCCAAATTTTCGAACGTGAGTTTTTGTTATATTCACATGTTCTGAGGTCCCCTGAATACGAAAATCATGTTTTTAGAGAATGGTCTGTGTGTGTATTATCAGCATATCTCAAGAACAAATAGTAGCAGAAATTCCAAACTCAGTATTCTAAATGTGTGTCATATAGAGGTGCTACAGTAAGCTTTTCCTTGGGATGGAGAAAACGGTATGTGTACAGGGAGACTCAAAATTATTCAAATACATTACGTCTATGGGGGAAATTGCAGGTAAGTAGAGTTTAACATCTATAGACTGCACTAAACCAAATGAAACGAATATATATTTTTTTGTAATAGAAATAGTCAACTGGGAAAAAAAATTGTGTATGTAGGAGCCTCGCCTCCCCCCTGGGGGTGAAGTCCCCCCCACGAGGGGAGTAAATTTTCATGATATTTATCATTCAAAAGAGCTCGCCAATACCTTTAAAATGAATGGTTGAACTATCGATCTGCGATAATTTAAAATAAAGTTATCGATTTTTTTCATTAAAAAAAAAAAAAAAAAAAAAAAAAAATGTATTATTGAGAATAAATTTAACTTTTTTTTTTTTTTTTTTTTTTTTTTTTTTTTTGCATATTTAGTGTTATACACTTCTCTAATATGCAAATCGTCTGTATTATCATAAAAGATCATTTTTTTAAATAATAATTTTAATAAATTATTTTTTAATAACCGAATTAAATTTTATATAAATGTAGGCGCATTAATGAAACGGGGGGTTGCGGAGAGACGGTAGCCCCCTCACACAGAACTAATTATCATATAAAACTCTTCCGAAGCCTAATTTGAATTGTTTTAACATAGGTTTACATAACAGTACTCGTTATCTTACCTCTTAATCTCCAACCTGTATTTATAGTATTAAATTCCAGGATAAGAGAAAGTGGTGTGAGTGACACACCAGATTTTTTTTCGTAATTTTTAATATTGCTGTACGTACAGGACAGAATTTCATGTAGATGTCCACAATGAGATTTTTAACGAACCATTGTGAAATATAAAAAGGTTATTTATAATATTAATAGTCAACAAAGAAAAGATTTTGTTTATGTAGGAGCATGTCTTTCCCCTACTTTGTAGAGGTGTGTGTGTGGAAATTTTCAATATGAGTGTTTGTCAAAATAACTCGCCAGTACCTTTAAAAAGAATTTTTAAACCATATATATAAAATTTCAAACAAAAAATGATCGATTTTTTAATTTTTTATCAAAAAATTTCTGTATTTTCTCAGATGCCGTTTCTAAAAAAAAAAAAACAAATAAATAATAACTTTAATAAGTAGTTTGCCCTGCATAAATTTGTATATGAAAATATATAAGAAAGTTTTGTGGTGGCCACGGCGTATTAATTTTTCCACATCAAAATCTTCTATAAACATTCGTCTTAGATAGAATCGATTAAATTTTGAGACATTATTTTTAATGTTTCGTTCTTCTTCCCGGATGAAGCATGCACCTGCATAATAAGCATTTTACCCTTCAGGGACACTCAATCAATCGCATCGTGATATCGAACCGGAACCTTCAATTCACGAAAATAACTACTATCTTGATGACAAATAATATCTCCCTGTAAAAATAACTACAGAGAAAGTAATATAATCAAACAGTGATGCCAGATTGGGGATTTTGTTCCATTTTGGTGATTTTTGAGGCTTCTGGGGACAATTTTGGGGACCAAATGTTTGTGGGGATTTTTTTGGGGAATTCTAAAATTTTTGGACTCCATCGGCGTTACGTAATAAACCCTTGATACGTGACTACTACAGGGAAAAATGCAGAATTATAATGTTTACATTTGTGTTTTATGGGGAAATGTTTACATTCTATAGGGAAATATTTACATTCTAGAGGGAAATTTATAGGGAGATGGAGAATCAGAAGTCACATGTTGGGTATGATTTAACTTCGAACCCAAAAAACCAATGGAGTCCACTTTCTGTCAATGTTGGCAACGTACTGATTTATCCCTACGACTAGAGACTTTCAATAGCTTTTTTGTTATTAGGAGATTTTTTTCAAAAATTGCCTTCATCTGGGGAAAAATCTGAGCTTAAATCATAGAAAAATCTGCTTGATATTTGTTTTTGAAAAAAAAATTATTTTCCCTTTTTAGTAGATGGTTGGTTGATTGGTTGGTTGGTTGGATTTTACGTCGCACTAGTGCTGCTCAGAGGGGCAATTGGCGACGGTCTGGGACACACCCCTAGAGGTGGTCCGGAGACATGCCATCACAATTTTGATCCTCCACGGAAGGGATGGTTCTCCCGCTTCACCCTTTTTAGTAGAAACCAAGTTGGGATTTTTTCAAAAAAAAAAACCTGATTTGGGGAAATTTTCGACCTGTTTCGGGAAATAATTTTCGACCATCTGGCATCACTGGAATCAAAAGCTATAGTTTCAGTTTGTGAATTTCAGGCTTGCTTCTGAAATGGTGCCTAAAAGAATTGTAGTGGTAATTAACTGCTGGTGCCATTTTATGGAAAATCGTGTGAAATAATTGTAATTAGTAACATCGCGATAAACTATTTCTGATGAGGAATTTAAAGAGAAAAATGGAATTAAAATTTTTTTTGTTTTGAATAAAATGGATAATAGGAGTGAAGTAACGCTCTGCACCTAAATAATTAATTAAATAACAGCCAAAATTTGATTGAAAATTTTACTACTTTTAAAATTTTTATTAAAATAAATAAATATATAGTATATGTGTGTGTGTGTCTAGTGTATATTATATTATGACATTATGTGTGTAATAAAGGTAAAAGATATTTTTAAAAGATTAGACAGAAAAAAGAGAAGAAAAAAAGTACAAAACAGAGGAAGAAGCAAAAAGAAAAATATTTCCTTCATTTTTATTTCTAAAACTGTATTAATATCTAAAAGCTACAATGGAATATGATTACAACTGTAAAAAGCGCAATTTATCGAGAATTATTGAATTAAGTGTTTGATGGCTTCATAAAAGATTATTTCCGATTGAAATAAAGGAATGGAAGAATAAAAGTAAAAAATAAAAATATATATACATAATTGTTTATATTTCACCATATTTTACTTCTAAAACTGCTTAAATAGCCAAAAATTACAAATGTTTATAATTATACATTCATAAATTGGTACTGCAATTATTAAGAAAATGGTTTAATTAGCTATTTTGTGCTTTCATAAAAATTGAATTTAATAGAAAAGCACTAATCCAGAATCATCCGAAGTGAGTTGAAGCTGTATTGTGATGTCGATTATCACATATTCTAAAAAATATATTATCATAAAAATTGAATTTAATAAAAAAGCACTAATCCAGAATCATCCGAAGTGAGTTGAAGCTGTATTGTGATGTCGATTATCACATATTCTAAAAAATATATTATCATAAAAATTGAATTTAATAAAAAAGCACTAATCCAGAATCATCCGAAGTGAGTTGAAGCTGTATTGTGATGTCGATTATCACATATTCTAAAAAATGTATTATCATAAATATTGAATTTAATAAAAAAGCATTAATCCGGAATCATCCGAAGTGAGTTGAAGCTGTATTGTGATGTCGATTATCACATATTCTAAAAAATATATTATCATAAAAATTGAATTTAATAAAAAAGCACTAATCCAGAATCATCCGAAGTGAGTTGAAGCTGTATTGTGATGATGATTATCACATATTCTAAAAAATATATTATCATATTAAAAAGAAAAGAAAAATTAAATTAACGAATACATTTTTATGACCTCTAAATTGCAACTTAAATTCTCATACAGTATGTTCTTTAAATTTTTACATTCTCCCTCTTCCCACATATGTATCTTTTGCCTATTGCAACTCTATCGAAACCTTTGATCATATATTATTCGTTCTATTACGTTAATGCAGATCTACAATAGATTGTTTTGACTTTTCCTAATTCGGTTTATTTTCATCTTACAAATAAATGCACTTTTGTCGCCATAAGTGGATTCTTTGTCTCATAACGTGGTGTGTTAATTTTGCTCAAAAGTTCCGGGTTCTCATGGCGTGTTTTGGCGTTTAGTGAGGACCGTTTGAATTATAATCATGTGGTAACCTTTTCAAAAATTGTATGTATTTATGCGTAACATAAATACAACCATTTTTTCTCTACTTTTTGAATTTGGCGTCGACTAGAGCTCTGGCGAAATTAATCAAGAAATCGAAGTGTCACTTCATCATCAAGACTTGAACAGATAAGTCGACGCCTTTGGGCTCCCACTTCAAGTTATTCAATTTCCACAATTATACCTACCTTTTTATAGTAAAATGATTTTCTGGTCACCTATAATGGTGCTAAATATGTGAACAATTCATATATAATAAAATTCATCATAATAGCTACAAGAAAATGCCTGTTTATTTGGATTAACGATTCCTGTGTTATTAAGCTGGACACTTCGCAAGAATTCTGAAACTGTTTTTATAAAGTAAACTCCTATAACCAACGGCTATCTACAAATCCTCAACTTCAAAAATATTCTTCTTCACAGTATGTTTCTGAACGAAGACTATTATTTTCCAAGGTCTTAAAGTTTATTTTCTCTTCATTCAAGAGTCATTTTTACTTTCTTCTATATTCAACAGAAGAAAGTATTGGATTCGTAAAAATTTTCGACCTCGGGTTTTTGATGGATTTACACGTTTTGAGAGCTGTAGAACACGATTTGACCATTTTTAGAAAATGTCTGTCTGTCTGTGTGTGTGTGTGTGTGTGTGTGTGTGTGACAAAATTTTGTGGCAACTGTACCTCAGGAACTACTGGACAGAATTTCATACAAATTGGTATGTAGTTGCACCTTGACATAAATTAGTGCCTATCAACTTTTGGTAAAAATCGTCTTACAGGTTGCGTTGCCATCCCGCTTTTTCTAAATTTTTAACATGGTGATATAGGGCAAAAATTTGTATAAATGTGCATAAAGAGAATTATTTTTTAGTAATCATTATGAAATTTACAAGAATTATTTATAATAGAGATAGTCAATTGGGAAAAAAATTTTGCATGTGTAGGAGCCTCATGAACCCCCCCTGGGGGTGAAGTCCCCCCTCGAAGGGAGTAAATTTTCAAGATGGGTATCTTTCGAAAGGTCTCGTCAATACCTTTAAAGCGAATGGTTGAACCATAAATCTGTGATAATTTAAAACAAAGTTATCGATTTTTTTTTACTTTTAACAAAAAAAAACTTAGAAAAAAAATCTTATTTTATTATTTTTTTTTTAAACGAAATTTAACAAAACTTGGTATTTAGTTGACTCCTGACATAAACTGGTGCTGATTAGATTTGGGGATCAATCGCACAACAGGAGGCACTGTGATCGTATTTCTTCTAAATTTTTAACATGGTAGTATAGGACAAAATTTCGTATAAATGTATATAATGAGAGTTATTCTTAACCTGTGATTGTAAAATTAATATGAATTATTGCTAATAGTAGTAGTTAATTAGGAAAAAAAATTTGCATGTGGGGGCATCGCTTCCCCCCCTGGGGGGTAGTACCCTCTGGGGTGGGATAAATTTTCAAGATGGGTATCTTTCGAAAGGTCTCGTCAATACCTTTAAAACGAATGGTTGAACTATAAATATGTGGTAATTTAAAACAAAGTTATCGATTTTTTTTTACTTTTAACGAAAAAAAAAAAAAAAAAAAAAAAAAAAAAAAAACCTTGGATATATATATATATTTTTTTTTTTTTTTAAATATTGTTACTGAGTGAATTTGTATAGGAAAATATAGAAGAAAGTCTCGTGGTGGCCACAACATACTAGTTTTAATTTTAAATTTGAAAATCAAATACGCTTTTAAAACTCTAAAATTTATTTATTTATTTATTTGTTCATTTTTTAATTTTTTTCTAGTATATTCAATAGCAGAAAGTAGTGAATTCGTAAAAAATTTCGACTTCCAGTTTTCGATATCTTTACACGTTTTGAGATATCCTGAACATGATTTGATTATTTTTAGAGAGTGTCTGTCTGTGTGTCTTTGTGTAGGAGACAAAAATTTTGAGGCAGATTCAGCTCAATATCTTATTCATAGAAATTCATGAAAGTTAATTTTTATTTGTATCTTAACATAAATCGGTGCCTTCCAATTTTAGAGCAAATAGCTTAACAGGTGGCTCTACTGTGCCGTGATTTCTTTCATTTACGAGCAAGCTATATCTCAGCTTCTATTGTGAATAACTATAGAAAACTTCATAGATGAGAAAACCATCATGAAAAACTATGCTGATTCAATTTGAAAGCATACCGGCCGACAAGTGGGGCTGCAAGGCTATAATTTTCACTGAGCATCGAAACGCTCTATTTCAGCTTCTATTGCGTATAAATGCACCAAACTTGAAATGTTAGAAGACCATTATGACAATGAATATTGACTTAATTTTGGTGTATATTTACAAAAAATTAGCGCTACTATTTCTCATATTTTGGGATTTTTTACATTTATGTATCTGAGCATCTATTAATTAAAATTACGTCAAAATACACAAGGAAAAAACATTTATTTTAGAAATAATTTTTATTTTATTTTTTATTTTAACCCATAGATGGCTCTGTTGTATAAAGTAAAAAAGTTTTGCGATAGTCATATCATACAAGTCGTTAAGTTTATAATTTTAAAAACGTTCTGAAAATAATAATAATAATAATAATAAACCTGAAACGTGCTGTGAAAGCAAAAAATGTATTAATAAATAAATGAATCAAACAAAATAATAATAAAAAAGAAAAAAAAACAAAAAAAACAATTGTAAATGCAACGACTATTTAAGTCACGGAAAAAGGCGCAGAAATATTTTTTTTTTTTTTTTTTTTTTTTTTTACATCAGTTATATCTTTGATGTCCATAATCTTATACATCGCTGAAAACATTTCGTTGTGACTGTTTGACAAATAAACTTTATTTTTAGACGGAAAATAAGATTAAGTTTCAAGCTTATTTGCACAAAATTATTGAACGATTACGAAATAGAACACAAACAAAGATAAAAATAGATCTGTATGACATGAAGTTAAAACCTTCTTAGCTTGTAAAAATTTGCTTTGTCAATGTTTCACTAAAAGTTTGTGTTAAATACTTGAACTTATTTCTCGGGGGAAAAAAAAAAAAAAACTTAAAATGAAACTAAAACTTTCTACCTTTAGTTAAATACAGTGAAACTTGAATAATTCGAACTTGTTTAATTCGAAATTCTGGATAATTCGAATTTTTTAGTCGGTCCCTTGAATTTTGTATTAAAATAATGTTAAAAAATCATGGATAATTCGAATTCTATTTTGGATAATTCGAATTTTTCATACGATTACCTTTAAAATATTTCAGTAAAATTTGTTCTCGAGATTTTTCTCAGCTAAAATGCATTATTTTTTTAACAGTCTTTCAAAAGAAGGATAATGAAATGCAAGAGTATTTCCTACCAATGCATCAGACGATATGGTCCATATACATGAACTTCGAGGGGTTTTTTTAATTGAAAGTCACGTCTAATGTAGAAGATTCTGTTTTTGTATCAACTGATGGATTGAAGCCATATGCTCTGACACAAAGATTATACTTAAAGAAGCAATCAAAAATGTCTGACTATTTTAAAAATGTGCTGAATAATTAAACTCGTAAAAAAAATATTGATTTAATGATGCAGTATTCTTAGATATAAAGTTTATATGTTAAATCTTTGATCATAGAGTTTTATATTTTTTATTTATCTCTTCTTTTTGACAAAACAGTATATGTAATTCGAATTTTTGGATATTTCGAATTTTTCTCTGGTCCCTTCAACTTCGAATTATCCAAGTTCTACTGTATTTATAAATGTGTGTATATTCTAGTAGTTTAGGTATTAACATTTTATTTCTTGCCATTATGCTTTTTATCTACCAAATTTTCCATTATGCTTTTAAAAATATGGTAACAAAAAGCAATAACTTTTATACCGATATTTAAATTAAATAGGTGATATAAATAGGTAATGTGTACATAGGTGATAATGAATAAGATCCATGAAATAAAACTTTTTAAATCCAAAAGTAAAATTTCGATACATAATCCTTCGAAAAAAAAAAACATTATGTCAAAAAACAATCTTTTAATATAATTTTTGAGATTTCAAATAGTAATAAGATTCAAACTGTCATGAAAATTAAATATTTCTTGTCTAATACAGGCTTCTATCTGTATTAGTTGTTGTATAAACTTCTATCACTGTAAAATTTTGAAACGTTTTAAATAATTAAAACTGAAAATTGATGTTTGCTTTTTTTTTCCGTTCTCTTCTAAAAGTCATAAATATGTCTTACTTATTTATTATTTTTTATAACTGATTATAGCGAACAGGTGTTGATTGTTGATTCTATTTTTATTTACATATTTATTTTGTTTCAGATTAAGTGTTATACTTTTTACAGATTAAGATAATCTCAGCTAATGTTACTGAAGCGAATTTTCAAAAGAAATTTTAAAATATTGCTGCAAATAAAAATTATGCTCTTAAATACCAATGAGTTAAAACTTATTCCTTTTTCATCATTATGCACAAAACTAATATCAGAGCTATGATTTTTTTTATTTTCATAAATTATATTTTACATATTTTCTTAATTATTTTTGCATAGTAGTATTTTATCAAGTTCTGCAAAAATTTGGTAATAATTCTTTTTTTTTTTTTTTTTTTTTTTTTTTATCAGTGAGGATTAATTTTGAATCGAATAATGCATTACTCGATTTAAACATAAAAATTTCATTTCCATTTTCAATTTAATATTTGTGTACAAGATCTCAATAAATACTTTGGGCACATAATAGTTAAAAACTTTAAAACTTCAAGCATGTTTCCTCCAAAATTGTTATGAAATCTAACTCTTATAACTTACAACTGACTGGCATGAAATTTTTAGAAAATATATTTACCCACTTATATAATTAAATATTCAAGGATTCGCAGAGAAAAATATAAAGGTCTTTTCCTTGTGTTATTTCATTTCAATGGTTTTAAATCTAAACTGAGATCTTTTGTTTGGTAGTTCATATTTTCATAAATTTAATTAAATTACGCAATTTCTAGCTTTTTCTCAGTTATTTTTCTTGACATATTGGGGATTAATAGTTTCATTTTGTTAATTTCAGATGCACAATCCTTGACATACATACATAATGCAGCAAGTCGCAAAAATTTCTTCCGTCCTCTTTACCTCCATCAAAATCTTTTTTTTTTTTTTTCTTTAAAAAAAACAGAAAAGAAAAGAAAATTACTAGTAATCAATATCAAAACAGGCATTATCGATTTTTTTTTTTTTTTTTTTTTTTTTTTTTTTTTTTGAGGGGGGTAGGGTGAGAAGGTCAAAATGTTTATATTTTATTCATTTATTTATTTTATTTTATTTATTTATTTATTTTCATTTAACATTTAGCAATTATTTACATAATTTTGTATGCTAGTATTTCACGTAAAAGTTTGTTTTGTGAAAAAAGTGTTTATAATTTCGACTTTATTGTCTGCCCTTGTGACTATACATCTGTTCGCTTTCTGAATTCTGTAAATATTCTCAGCATGTCTGGAATCTAATAAATGATATTTAAGGTGACATTAACATGTTTCCTATTCAATATGGAATGCATGGCGCTATTAGTTAGTGCATGTGTACATCAAAAGACTTTAGATATGTTTTGTTTATGAGAGTTTATGATATATGATCTGCAGACTATAGAGTCTATATGGCCTATGAGGGATTACTATTTAAACTCATTTTAACATTTTTGTAAGAAATTTAATGTAAGACTGTCTAACGCAATAGATATTAAAATGATAATTTGAACATACATTTTTAATAAGAGTGCATACGTTATTCATTTAACATAAAAAATAAATAAATAAATAAATAAACAATTATTAGTTTAAAAAAACTTTTTATATACCATGTTTTAAATTTTCTGATGAATCATAGAACTCTTATCAATGTGCATACAATTTTTAAAGTGATAATGATGTCAATTTTTGTGAGATGCATAATTTAACTTTTTATAGTTTTTTAACGTTCACGTTTAATTAAATGTATTTATTTTGATGTCGAAAGAAAATTAACTCGTAAATTGTTTTTGGCAAAAATTATAGCTAATATTTTAATGGCTATTTTAACGCTATTGGGTTGTTATTATTTTCATATTTTAATTCATTATTAAAAAACTAATCAAAAATTCGAAAATCGGTCTTCGAAGTATTGTGTTGTCACCGAGTTCTGAGCTACTGTGAAAGTTTCAAATGTCTAGCTAGTAGGGAAGTCAGTTAAAATTTGATTGCAAGATTTGTACCGGACAAACAAACATACAAACAAACAAACAAACAAGAATAGACGTTAATAATAACTTGGTAAAATAAAAATTACATACGAAAAGATATCTAAATTGGAGTAAATATGTCGAGTTTGAAAAATATCCGTGCATCTATTTATAAAGGAACGCACTTTCGAGACCAGAAATTGATATACTTATACGGGACGCCTGTCAATTTTTCTGAATTAACTATCTAATACATATTGTTACAAAATTGTAAATAATTGTGTTTATTTTTGTATAAATTCTTTCAAAGAGGCTTAGTACTAATTTTGTCCATTTCTAGTCATTTTAGCGTTGAAATAGCCTTATTTCCCCTTAAAAACGCATTAAAAAGCTCAATAAGGCAGGTAATGGATTTGGTGCCGAATTTGGCGACTTTCTCCCACCTTGGCGATTTTTTTGGCGACCTTGGCGAGAAAATCCTTATTAGGGATATACCAAATATGGAATCTGTAAGTTGATTGATTGACCACTTTCTAGAGTTTTCTCGAAAAATCTGGGTTCCATGGAACAGTATATAAGGAGCGCTTCTCGCTAAGGCAGTCAGTTAGTTCAGTTCAGTTTTCAGCCAGCTTCGCTAGTGCTTGCATTGCTCTTGAGCCTCTTTGGAAGAGACTTGCTTTATGTGTTATTGCTATACAGTTTGTACTGTGGATTTGCTATTGACAGCTGTTGTTTAAGCTGTGTTTACTGTTTGAATTGAAGCTGATACTTGGTTTATAGACCTGTATTTTTCTGGAACTTTCTGTGAATAAATTACTGAATTTTTGTAAGTTTGGCCTTTCATTCTCGGACAACTCACGAACCCCCAAGTACGCAACATTTCTGGTGTCAGAAGCGGGATTGTCTGTGAATGGTGATAACGAGAGCTATGGAACAAGAGGTGAAAAAACTTCTAGAAAGCTTAGCTACCCAGATGAATGAAATGAAAGCTGGACAGGAAAGGAAATAAAGGACCGGAAGATAAAGTGCTGGGGCTGTGGAGGGGATGGTCACGTGAAGAGGAACTGCCCTGTACGACCAAATATAGGAAATCACCCGTCTTCACCATCACTACAGGGAAACTATGAGGAGGCCATCTCGCGGGGCGGAGGTCGCCTGGAATTAAAGAGCCCCAATTTACAGTATTTCATGTTTCATCGATGAGTGGCGGCGATAATGGATTTCACGTCTATGGCCAAGTTAACAACACCACCTGCCGGATGATTCTGGACACAGGAGCCAACGTGACCATCATTAGAACGGATTTGGCTCAAGAACTAAAAGAGAAGATCGTCTGGACTCCGCCCTGCGTTAAACTCCAGACTGTGACCGGAGACGAAATCAAAATATATGGAAAAATGAACTTGACTATCACTTTTGGGAATGCCAGTTACCATCATATGGCATATGTGGCTGATATAAGAGATCCTTTAATCATTGGAATTGATTTCCTGAGAAAATTTAACTTTCAATTGGACTTCAAGAATAATGAACTGCATTCGAGTTCGGAAGACATCGCTGTGTTCAACACTGAAAATCAAGACTTTCAGACAATTTGCCAGATAACAGCCAAGTCTGAAATTTCCATCCCTCCACATATAGAGAAAATAGTTTTAGGAACACCCCCTACCAAGCAATACTTCCGCTATGGACTGATTGAATACCCGAATACAGACAATAGCCCAAAAGGAGTTCTGGTAGCTTCATCTCTAGTTGATCTGTCAAAGAATACTATTCCTATGAGAGTCGCAAACATCAGCGATAAGGTCCGGACAGTGAAGAAGGATGAGGTGTTAGCAACCTGCACTCCTGTCACATGCATCAACCGCCCCACGCAATCAACCGAATCCAAGTCTTCTGAACAATTAATGACGGAATTACTCAAGAATGCAGAGTTAGGAAAGGAGCAGAGATGTGCTGCGGAGAAGCTACTCCAAGAATTTAAAGATCTTTTTTCTCGAACACCTGAAGACGTCGGGAGAACGAACATCACCCAGCACAGAATTGATACAGGAAATCATCCTCCAATCAAACAACATCCAAGAAGACTTCCATTGCTAAACAGGAAGAGGTCACTGAACTCCTAAATGAAATGCAGCACAATGACGTCATCGAGCCATCAACGAGTCCTTGGGCCTCTCCTATAGTACTGGTGCGAAAAAAGGATGGTTCAACAAGATTTTGTGTGGATTATCGTCGTTTGAATGACATCACGAAGAAAGACAATTACCCTCTTCCCAGAATTGACGACACATTAGACACACTTGCTGGCAATAAATGGTTCTCGACTTTGGATCTGAAGAGCGGTTACTGGCAAGTAGAATTACATCCTGATGATCGTGAGAAGACTGCATTCACCACGGGACAAGGACTGTGGCAATTTAAAGTTATGCCGTTCGGATTATGTAATGCACCTACCACCTTCGAACGCCTGATGGAGACAGTGCTAAAAGGACTTTCCTATGAAGCCTGTCTGGTGTATTTGGATGATATTATCATTGTGGGGCGCACTTTTGAAGACCATCTACGAAACATCCGAAAGGTGTTGGAGAAACTCAGAATGGCTAACCTCAAATTGAATCCAGGCAAGTGTAACTTGTTCCGTCGTGAAGTGAGCTACCTCGGCCATATCATCTTTGCCGAAGGTGTGAGAACTGATCCTGAGAAGATCTCTGCAGTCGAGAACTGGAGTCGCCCTGAAAATGTACACCAACTACGAAGTTTCCTGGGGTTATGCACCTACTACAGGAAGTTTGTCAAGGGTTTCTCAAATATTGCCAGACCACTCCACAAGCTGACGGAAGCCAAACAGAAGTTCCTGTGGACAGATGAATGTGAAAATGCGTTCAAGCGACTTAAAGAGGCCTTAACATCATCGCCTATCTTGACGTATCCACAGCCCGACAGACAGTTCATACTTGATACAGATGCCAGCCATGAGAGTGTCGGTGCTGTTCTGTCGCAGGAAATTGATGGTCAAGAACATATCATTGCCTATTGGAGTAAATGCCTGTCTAAACCAGAGCGAAATTACTGTACCACCAGGAAAGAGCTACTCGCCATCGTAAAAGCCATAGCACATTTCCATCATTACCTCTATGGCAGAAGATTCCTGCTCCGGACTGACCATGCATCTTTAACGTGGTTGCTCCAGTTCAAGAACCCGGAAGGACAGATTGCCAGGTGGATACAACGCCTCCAGGAATATGACTTTGAGATACGTCATCGTAAAGGGACTCTACATGGTAATGCAGATGCCTTGTCACGGAAGCCCTGCTCGGAAAGCTGCAAGTACTGCTCTAGAGCCGAACAGAAATACCTGCCGGTAAATCCGGTTGCCTGCCAAGTCACTGTCTCAACACCATCAGAACAAGATACCGATCCCTGGAGTGACGAAGAACTTAGACAAGCGCAGTTGGAAGATCCTGACATAAAGCCAATATTACGGCTGAAGGAGACGACCAGCAACAGACCTACCTGGCAGGACATTTCCAGATTCAGTCCAATTACGAAAAGTTATTGGGCACTTTGGGACTCTCTTCATATCAGAAACGGCGTATTATACAGAAAGTGGGAATCTGATGATGGGAAAAGCTTCAGATGGCAGATTTTATTACCAAGATCAAAAATTCCAGATGTTTTAGAACAACTGCATAGTAGCTCTACCGGAGGCCATTTTGGGGTGATGAAGACTCTGCAGAAAGTTCGGGAACGCTTCTACTGGTGCAAGGCAAAGGAGGATGTGGAGAAATGGTGTAAATCCTGTGATGCTTGTGCGGCACGTAAAGGCCCGCAGAAACGAAGTCGAGGAAGACTGCAACGGTATAACGTGGGAGCACCATTTGAACGGATCGCAGTCGACATCTTGGGTCCTTTGCCACGGACCTCCAGTGGAAATAAATACATCCTCGTCGTGATGGACTATTTCACCAAGTGGCCTGAGGCATATCCCATTCCCAATCAAGAGGCATGCACAGTCGCAGAGGTCCTAGTGCAGCAATGGGTGTCAAGGTACGGCACGCCCCTACAACTTCATACCGACCAAGGTAGGAACTTTACCTCTGATGTTTTCAAAGGACTGTGTCAACTACTCGGCATAGACAAAACCCGGACAACACCCTTACATCCCCAGTCGGACGGCATGGTCGAGAGGTTCAATCGTACCATCCTGAATAACATCTCTCTTCTAGTATCAAGGAACCAGCAAGATTGGGACTTGAAGTTGCCATTGTTCCTGCTGGCTTATCGAAGTGCTGTCCATGAAACCACCGGCTATACTCCAGCCCAGATGCTCTTTGGACGTGAACTTCGTCTCCCATGTGATCTCCTGTTTGGTTCTCCACCCAATGCGCCTTCATCGCCTGAGGAGTACATCCAAGATTTCCAGGCACGATTTGAGGACGTACACAACTTTGCTCGGGAGCGGATTAACTTGGCAACGGAGAAAATGAAGACAAGGTACGATCTAAAGGCTACACAATATGAGTTCCAGGAAGGAGAGAAGGTCTGGTTGTGGAATCCTGTTCGACGCAAAGGACTCTCTCCCAAGTTACAGTGCAACTGGGACGGACCATACACAGTCTTAAAAAGGCTGAATGATGTAGTGGTGCGGATCACTAAAACACCTTCATCAAAACCGAAGGTGGTGCACTATAATAGGCTAGCCAAGTACCACAAGTAACGGTAATATTAAAATTAAAAATGTAAATACTGGTAAAATTTGCGCATGCGTAATGTAAATATTTGTATATAGATACTTGTACATATTTGTGAATTTTGTAAATATTTCTCACTTGATTTTTGTTTCTATTTTGTAGTTATATGCAACTTAGTTTTGTATTTGAGATTGTGTAAATTTGGTTAGTTTCGCCTCTTAACCAAGGGTTGCACTGCCCGGGACGTGCAGTCCTTGGGAGGGGGGCAGTGTTACAAAATTGTAAATAATTGTGTTTATTTTTGTATAATTTCTTTCAAAGAGGCTTAGTAAGTTGATAAAGTACTAATTTTGTCCTTTTCTAGTCATTTTAGCGTTGAAATAGCCTTATTTCCCCTTAAAAACGCATTAAAAAGCGCAATAAGGCAGGTAATGGATTTGGCGCCAAATTTGGCGACTTTTTCCCACCTTGGCGATTTTTTTGGAGACCTTGGCGAGAAAATCCTTATTAGGGATATACCAAATATGGAAGCTGTAAGTTGATTGATTGACCACTTTCTAGAGTTTTCTCGAAAAATCTGGGTTCCATGGAACAGTATATAAGGAGCGCTTCTCGCCAAGGCAGTCAGTTAGTTCAGTTCAGTTTTCAGCCAGCTTCGCTAGTGCTTGCATTGCTCTTGAGCCTCTTTGGAAGAGACTTGCTTTATGTGTTATTGCTATACAGTTTGTACTGTGGATTTGCTATTGACAGCTGTTGTTTAAGCTGTGTTTACTGTTTGAATTGAAGCTGATACTTGGTTTATAGACCTGTATTTTTCTGGAACTTTCTGTGAATAAATTACTGAATTTTTGTAAGTTTGGCCTTTCATTCTCGGACAACTCACGAACCCCCAAGTACGCAACATTTCGAAAGGAGCGTTTATACAGCCACTTTGAAGAAAATTGTTAGAGTCGTTTTTGAGATACGGACTTAAGTTTCATTTCTGGTTTCCCAAATTGCACCAAAAGATGGAACAATCAACTCTACACCAGACTTGTCTCAATTTCGAAGTTTCGGAGATCTGTCTTTGTTAGTTTCGGAGATATTGAAGTCAGAAGATTCCCCACACCATACACACATGCATACACCTACATACACAAACATATAAATACATTGACCAATTGCCGAAATCCCCTTTTTTGGACTGAATGGACCTTATGATATGTAAATCAAGGTAAAAACTCGATATTGAATTTTTTGACCGAATACAATATTCTCATTGCCTACGGTAATTGAAAGTAATAAAAGCCATCAAATACTTTATGCCAGAAACTTATGCATAAAGATCTCTCCAATTCGCCTCAAATACGTATATATATTAAAATCCAAAACTATCGATTAATGCTCTTGAATTACCAAACCTTTCAAAAAAATTCAATTTCTATGTGGTCCAAATTAAAAAATAAAATAAAATAAAATTTCATTCATCAATATAAAAAGTAATATAAAAGAAAAACAATTTAAGTCAATTCCTACTTACAAACACTATCGAAAAAGTTTTTTTTTTTTTTTTAATAATTTTGAATTAGGAAATAAATAGCGCGCGTGAAAAATGAAATAAAAATAATTATAAGAAAAAAAAAACTTTTTATATATACCACGTTTTAAATTTTCCGATGAATCACAGAGCTTTTATCAATGTGCATAAATTTTTTAAAGTGATAATGATGTCAATTTTTGTGAGATGCATAATTTAACTTTTTATAATTTTTTAACGTTCACGTTTAATTAAATTTATTTATTTTTATGTCGAAAGAAAATGTACTCGTGATTTTTTTTTTTTTTTTTGGCAACAATTAAATTATAGTTAATATTTTAATGGCTATAATAACGCTATAAGGATGTTATTATTTTCATATTTTAATTAATTATAAGAAAACTAATAAAAAAATTCGAAAATCGGACTTCGAAGTATTGTGCTGTCACCGTGTTCTGAGCCATTCTGAAAGTTTCAAATTTCTAGCTAGTCGAGGAATTAGTTAAAAATCGATTGCAAGATTTGTACAAGATATAGGGAGAGTGTGAACTAATAGTAGGAATTGAAAAAAAGCAAGCATTTTTTGTAGATATTATGTAAAATAAACTTATTCCATAAATGAAATTTATTGAGAAATATCAGTTTTATTTTCCTTAATGAAGCATGTAGCACAGAATGTATTTATTTCCCATCTCCTAAAATTAGATGTAACGGTTGAATAAATGATCACTTCCTGGTACAGATAACTAAGCCATCCGATAAAAGTAAGCGCCGTTAACCACAGATTAACTTAGATTCAATGTTTCTACTTTTATGTCCGGATGTAATTAAAATAATACTGTTCTCAAAAACCCTTTCACTTACTAACTTTTATCATGAAAATATTACTGGCATAATTCTGGTTTATTGTGTCGGTAAAATAAACGCTCTAAAAAGTTTGGAAATATATCTTCAGTAAAAAAAAAAAAGTTACCTCTTCATTATATTTTTTATGACAAGTTGTCAGTCAGATAAATCGAATTTGGGTATGGTAAAATATCATATCGGGTTTTCTATAGAGGTTGCGGTTGAGTCAGTTTTGCAACGCAATGTGCTATACTATGGGCAATTGGTAATGGTCTGCGACTCACTCCTAAAGGTGGTCCACAGACATGTCATCACAGTTTTATCCTCATGGAGTTTTATATAGAATCTAAATAATTAAAAAAAATAATTATATTTAAAATATAAATTAATTCAATCGTTAATTATGACGTACCACATGCATAGATATAGTAATATATATAGATCTATCATCCCCACGTTATCGAGCAAAAAATTTTGATGCCGAAAAAAAGTTCTAAAATCAGCCATTAGAGAATATTGAAAAAAAGAATAAAAAGAAAAATGAATTTGAAACTGTATCTGGAGTTTTTCATTCACCTTTAGTAAATAAATTATTCATAAATTTTATTTACTAAATTATCCGTGTGTATTCTTGTGTGTGATTTACTCGGGAAAAGACAGCCATTAGAGTGACTTTTTCCGAAAAAAGAGGTATCACTTTTTCCCTGTCGGTGATCAATCTATGTCTTATTACTATATCTATGACCACATGCATTTCTGTTAAGTTGCTATCTTCTACAGCCGGCAGCAGAAGTATCCGAGCACTAGCCAATAATTCCGATATCAAAAAAGTACACTTAAGACTGTTTTGTTAAATAAATCCTTGTCAAATCATGTTCTTAGACTGACTAAGAACATGACTCAACAAGGATTTATTTAACAGAGCAATATTAAGTGTACTTTCTTTAGACAGGGATTATTGCCAGCGCTCGAATACTTTTGCTGCCGACTGTATAAATAATACTTGGAGAAATCGAAATGTGGCAAGCCTCGTCAATAGCTTCAGGGCCCCGAACCCTTCATTCCCACGTTTCACTTTCTTTTTCTTATCTATTTATCGTGCATTTTCGGACCGATGTTAATTGATGTTTTTAACACATTTGTGATTATAATTATGATTATTAATTTATTTATTTTTTACACTATATTCAATAGAAGAAAGTGTTATTTTCGTAAAAATTTTCGAATTCGGGTTTTTTATGTATTTACATATTTTGAGATAATTTAATTAGAACCCAATTTGACCAGTTTTAGAAACTGTGTGACAATAGTTTGTGGCAACTGTATTTTAGAAATTACAGCACAGAATTTCATATTGTGTTTCAGCAAGTTTTGCACTGAAGTACAAATCACTATACCTTTACTAGCTTTTTAATATGCTAAATCGTTGACTAGTCATTTGTCTAGTCTGATTTCTTTTCTTTTTCGCTGCTATTTTCTTTCCAACCTCACCCACGAAATAATGTTGTTCGTTTACAGAAAGCAATTTTTTTACCCAATAAATATATTTATCAAACAGAATTGCTGTAATTTCTTAAGACAAGGCCGCGCCTATCAAATATCGCTATAGTTGAAGCACACAATCCTAAGTTATGATGGGCCACTCCCTCATTTCCCTATTCAATTTCCTATGCAGAATATGATATGCCTCATTTATTTTATTCCTTCCAAATGCTTGTGATATTACATTGTTACTGCACTGCTAAAAATAAAAATTATGTTAACTATGCTTACGAGGAATACTCACATACATAAATCCTAGCCAAAATTTACAGGTAGTTAAAGTGTGATATACACCTAGAGTGACGAGATGTCCTCGGATATCAAAGACAGTCCTCGAAAACTACCTTCATATCTAAAATAATTAGAACACATGTGAGGACGCCGGTTATAAATTTATTAATGTTTTATTATGATAATTTGTTATATGTATAATAAATAAGCAGAAATATTATAAAAAAAATTTCAGGTACTTCATGCATAAAATTTACTAAAATGTTACAAATTAACGTGATTTACGATTTAAGGTGATTTATTTATTTTGTCCTCGAAATTGGGGACACCGCCATGTTTGTCTTAAAATTTACTTTAAAAGATCTCGTTGCCCGAAATAAAACCCCTACCAATTTATATGGCCAATCGGTACTTCAGAAAAGAAATTCGAAATTCGAAAATTTCACCATTCAGTAGACGTCATTCACTTAATCTATTTAATTTTCCTAAAATTTTCCCAAACTCGAGCTGTATGCTTGTTTATTTAAATTATATTTCTCATTGTTTGCACGAAAGGAACTTGTAGATTTTCTTGCTTTAGGTATTAGTTTTAAAAAGTGATTTGTAAAATAAATTTGCGTTTCTATATATAAAGGACATTTTCAGTTTTTTTTTTTTTTTTTTTTTTTTTTAATAAAAATAAACAAAAGTTTCTTAAAAATTGAATAGCATCAACTTATTTACATACAAACTTTAATAACATTTTACTTCCAGTCCTCGACTGCCGTAGATAATTGAAATATTCGGTCACAAATTTCGATATCGAGCTTTCACCTGGTTTACACGTTTTAAGGTGCCTTAAGTCTAAAAAAGTGATTTTTTTTTTTTTTTTTTTTTTTTTTTTTTGCAACTTGTCAGTGTGTATGTGTATTCTGTATAAGAAATTTTCCGATTATCATATGTTCAAAACGAATAAAGATAAAACGGCAAAATTTCCGGTTTAAGACACAAAGTTTTTTTTTTTTTCGCTTTTGGTGAAAATTAGAAAAGCATAAGTAGGACCGTAAACTCGTATTTCAAAAACGGTTCTAACGATTTTCTTCAAAGTTGTTATATTAAGACCCTATTAAATGCCCTTCTGTATATTTTAGTTGGTTGGTTCAGGAAAATTGATAGGCACCCTATATAAATAGGTACATCTGAGGTATCGCAAGTGCGTTCCTTTAAAAACGAATCCACGATTTTTTTTTTTTTTTTTTTTTTTTTTTTTTCAGCCTCTACGCGGCAAATAAATGTTTTCGGATCTACTTCTGCAGAATTTTATGAACATACAAGCATATCTTTCGTTCAAGCAATATAAAATACAATTTAAACAAGCAATTCAGTTGGGTTGTAGGGTTTTAAAGCCGATTGACTGCACTAGGGTATCGCTTCTCTAAGGAGGGAAGCGATATGCACAAATATACAGTCGGTAACAAAAGTGCCCGAACACTAGCAAAAATTCCTATATAAAAAAAAAGTACGCTTAATACAGTTTTGCTAAATAAATCCTTGTCGAATCCTGTTCTTAGTCAGTGTAGGAACAGGATTCGACAAGGATTTATTTAACAAAACAGTATTAACTCTACTTTTTTTACATAGGACTTTTTGCTAGCGTTCGGACACTTTTGTTACCGACTGTACACAATTTTTTTCCTCATTAACTATTACTATCATATGCAGGATGCAGAGCCAAGTCGCAAGGATGCATTTATCTCCACAACCATTGATTGCAGACAAATACTTCCAATTACAAATTGTTTTTAAAAAAAGTAATATGTTTTAAAAATTGTGATATGGCATGTTTAAAAAATAAAATCAATTTTTTGAAAATTGCAAAAATAAACTTTTTATATAGTCACCATGTCCCTATAGCAATATTTAGTAAAAGTTGACACTCATCCTAATATATATAATTGTAAAAGTTTCACTTCTGAGCGCCCAAAATTGACCGCGATATTAAGTTTCAAAGCTTGTGATTTTTTATTATCTATTTATTTATTTTTAGGACGGAGGGCTATTAGTCTCAATGTACGGATCGAAATCGAAAATTTATCAAAAATATAATTGAATAATTGGCAAGCGATGTTATAATTTGGAAAAAAAAAAAAAAACTAATAGTCCTCCGTACTAAACTAAATTCTGCTTTTGCCGGAATTTCATCAAAATCGTCTCAATCTACGGTTAAAACGTTGTCGCCAGTTTTACGATAGTTGAATATTTATCAAAATCGAAAATTTATTGAAAATGTAATTGAATAATTTGAAAACAATGTTATAATTAAAAGAAAAAAAAACTGATAGTCCTCCGTACTAAACTAAATTCTGCTTTTGCCGGAATTTCATCAAAATCGTCTCAATCTACGGTTAAAACGTTGTCGCCAGTTTTACGATAGTTGAACATTTATCAAAATCGAAAATTTATTGAAAATGTAATTGAATAATTTGAAAACGATGTTATAATTAAAAAAAAAAAAACTAAATTCTGTTTTTGCCGGAATTTCATCAAAATTGTCTCAATCTACGGTTAAAACGTTGTCGCCAGTTTTACGATAGTTGAACATTTATCAAAATCGAAAATTTATTGAAAATGTAATTGAATAATTTGAAAGCGATGTTATAATTTGAAAAAAAAACTCATAGTTCTCAATACTAAACTAAATTCTGCTTTTGCCAGAATTTCACCAAAATCGTTTTTTCTGTTTTTTTCTTTTCTTAGTGAGAAAAAGAAAAGAAAAGAAAATTAATAATAATCAGTATCGAAAAAAAAAAAAAAAAAAAAAAAAAAAAAACCCAAAAACTTTAATATAACAAAATTTCGTATAGATTCACGTAATGAGAAATATTCTTAGTTGCCCCCCTCCCCCCTTATTTTTTTGGGGAGAGGGGGACAACTAAGAATAATCCAACTAAGAATCCTCCCCCCAAAAAAGGGGGGGGGAGGAATACTTATCGATTACGATTCTCCTGTTTTTTTTTTTTTTTTTTTTATGTGATAAAGACCCAAACTTTGAAGCCAAGAATCGCGTTCAATTTGGGACACACAGAAGTAAAACATTTTGGTGTTATATTTATTAGGATGAGTGTCAACTTTTACTAAATATGACTATAGGGACCTGGGCACTGTATAAAAAGTTAGTTTTTGTGATTAAAAAAAAAAAAAAAAAAAAAAAAAAAAAGAGTTAAACGTACCATATTTTAAATTATTACATTTTTTAAAAACATTTTGTAAAGTATGACACATTGAAAGTATGTGTCTGAAACCAATGGTTGTGCAGATAAATTCTTCCTCACCTACTTTGATTTGCACCCTGTATATATATTTTTGATGGCAAATAATTCTGTGGGAGGGGAGCTTTTTAATTGCCTGAAATTATTTGTTTTTAAGTTACTCTGATAAGGGACAGAGACAAAGATAAACGTTAAAAACCTAACTTCGGTATCCAGCAAACCTAATCTCAAAAAGTGAAATACACAAAAAACGAGCTATAAATATTTATATAAAAGGTAACAAACCACTTTAAAACACGTAGATACTACGTAGATCTACGTGTTTAAAGCGGTTTGTTACCTTTTATATATTATTTATATACGTGAAATGTTTTATAATTTTAAACTTTTAATAGTTTTTAATCTTAATTATAAATATTTAGTTTAAAAAAATACTTATGAATTATTAGAATATAAGTATAAGGAATTAATTTCAATTCTTAAGCAGTTTTCCTGGAAATGGTAAAATATTATAGTAAAGCACTTCAATTAATTACAGTCGCAATATTCCATCAATTTTTAAGTATTGTCCAACTACACTTTAGTTCTTTTGTGTAGCCCAGTAAACTAACGATTTCTGCATGAAACCTATTTTCATGCATATAAAAAATACATATTTATTTAATTTGATTTAGTCAGAGTATTCTATAAATGTTAATCTTTACTTACTCTGCTATTTTACATAGACGTGATGTATTTGGATTCTCTTGGGGTTGGGGGTCCCTGTACACGAACTATTTGCTTGATTTCAACAAAAGTTTAGTGTCGCATCCTTATATGATACAGATTTAGGAGGATACCAAGTTTGAGCTTTCTGCTTTTATTTTTTATTGAGATAGCCTGATAACAGACACATACAGAGACCAACCGCTAAAAACATGTTTTTCGGATTCAAGGGACCTTCAAACATGTAAGTGTAATAAAAACTAATTCCGAAAATTTGACTCAAAAACAATACTTTCTCTATCATATATATATATATATGGGTAAGAGAAAGTAGAAAGTTTTAAATGTAATATAAAAGATAAAATTAGTAATTGGAAGCCTCGTGAATTATTTTTGGCACCACCTTTAATTTTAGAAGGGAACGCGTGCTTTCTTTGCTTTTTACTTTCTCTTACCCATAAGGTAGAGAAAGTATTGTTTTTGGCTCAAATTTTCGAACGCGAGATTTTGTCATATTTACACGTTTTGAGGTCCCCTGAATACGAAAATCATGTTTTTAGCAAATGGTCTGTGTGTCTGTGTGTGTGTGTGTCTGTGTGTATGTGTGTCTGTGTGTGTGTGTGTCTGTGTGTGTGTGTGTCTGTGTGTGTGTCTGTCTGTTATCAGCATATCTCAAAAACAAATTATGGCAGAAAGTTCAAACTTGGTATTCTAAATGTGTATCATATAGGGATGCTACAGTAAACTTTTCGTTAAGATTAAGCAAATGGTTCGTGTACAGGGACAATCAAGAGAATTCTAATACATTACGTCTATGGGGGAAATTGCAGGAAAATAGAGTTTAACGTCTATAGACTGCACTAAACCAAATGAAACAAATATATATTTTTTGTAATAGAGACAGTTAACTGGGAAAAATTTTTTGTGTATGTAGGAGCCTCGCCTCCCCCCCTGGGGGGGAAGTCCCCCCTCGAGGGGAGTAACTTTTCATGATGGGTATCTTTCAAAAGAGCTCGAAAATACCTTTAAAACGAATGGTTGAACCATCGATCTGCGATAATTTAAAACAAAGTTATCGATTTTTTTTACTTTTAACGAAAAAAAAACTTAGAAAAAAAATCGTACTTTTTTTTTTTTTTTTTTCTTTTTAATATTGAGAATAAAATGGACTTTTTTTTTTTATATTTGGTGTTAAACTACTTCTCTAATATGGAAATCGTCTGCCTTATCATAAAAGATAATTTTTTTAAATAATAATTTTAATAAATTATTTTTAAAAAAGAGAAATATTTTTTAATAACCGAATTAAATTCTATATAAATGTAGGTGCATTAATGAAACGGGGGGTTGAGGGGGGCGGTAGCCCCCCTCACACAGAACTAATTATCATATAAAACTCTTCAGAAGCCTAATATGAATTGTTTAACATAGGTTTACATAACAGCACTCATTATCTTACCTCTTAATCTCCAACCTGTATTTATAGTATTAAATTTCAGGGTAAGAGAAAGTCGTGTGAGTGACACACCAGATTATTTACTTTCTCTTACCCATAAGGTAGAGAAAGTATTGTTTTTGGCTCAAATTTTCGAACGCGAGATTTTGTTATATTTACACGTTTTGAGGTGCCCTGAATACGAAAATCATGTTTTTAGCAAATGGTCTGTGTGTCTGTGTGTGTGTGTGTCTGTGTGTGTGTCTGTGTGTGTGTGTGTCTGTGTGTGTGTCTGTCTGTTATCAGCATATCTCAAAAACAAATTATGGCGGAAAGTTCAAACTTGGTATTCTAAATGTGTATCATATAGAGATGCTACAGTAAGCTTTTCGTTAAGATCAAGAAAATGGTTCGTGTACAGGGACAATCAAGAGAATTCTAATACATTACGTCTATGGGGGAAATTGCAGGAAAATAGAGTTTAACGTCTATAGACTGCACTAAACCAAATGAAACGAATATATATTTTTTGTAATAGAGACAGTTAACTTGGAAAAAAATTGTGTGTATGTAGGAGCCTCGCCTCCCCCCCTGGGGGGGAAGTCCCCCCTCGAGGGGAGTAAATTTTCATGATGGGTATCTTTCAAAAGAGCTCGAAAATACCTTTAAAACGAATGGTTGAACCATCGATATGCGATAATTTAAAACAAAGTTATCGATTTATTTTTACTTTTAACGAAAAAAAAACTTAGAAAAAAAATCGTACTTTTTTTTTTAATATTGAGAATAAAATGGACTTCTATTGGATATTTGGTGTTAAACTACTTCTCTAATATCGAAATCGTCTGCCTTATCATAAAAGATAATTTTTTTAAAGAATAATTTTAATAAATTATTTTTTAAAAAGTGAAATATTTTTTAATAACCGAATTAAATTCTATATAAATGTAGGTGCATTAATGAAACGGGGGGTTGAGGGGGGCGGTAGCCCCCCTCACACAGAACTAATTATCATATAAAACTCTTCAGAAGCCTAATATGAATTGTTTAACATAGGTTTACATAACAGTACTCGTTATCTTATCTCTTAATCTCCAACCTGTATTTATAGTATTAAATTTCAGGGTAAGAGAAAGTCGTGTGAGTGACACACCAGATTATTTTTTTTTTTTTTTTTTTTTCGATAATCAGAACTTGAAAGCCTTTCATCACTTTTCTTTTCAAACTGCTGCTAATTAGTTCAATTGCAGTTATTCTTTTTTAAAAGGCTTTGTTTAAGAACTGTCAATTCTTTTGATTTAAGGGATTCAATCAAGAATATATTATGGAAGACAGGTTTTTAACAACTTACTTAAAAACGCATTGGAAAACTGATGTTGAACGATGAAGGAAAAGAGCAAGCACCACAAATTCCAAAAGCACACAGCAAATGTGCTGTGCTGAAATATTAAGCACTAGCTTAAATTAAAGTTCTGCACAGCACTGGTCATAGGGCTGGGTTCGGTACGAATTTCTCAGTTTGGTATCCGGCCGGGCTGGGCTGGGCTGGGCCTGGATTAAATTTTTTCCGTTCAGCTGGGAATTTTTCTCCCCTTTCCGCTTTAATTAACGAAAAATGTAAACGATAAAATGTTTTTTTAGTCATTTATTTTACACACACACACACACATATACATATATATATGAAATCTTGCAGCTCCATCTGCTTTAAAGAAGTACATGCTTCTTGATGTGTTAATACTTCTACTTTTCAGCATTTTTTAATTCCAATTAGTATTCCTGTGGTCCTTTATTTTTACTTTCTCTTACCCATAAGGTAGAGAAAGTATTGTTTTTGGCTCAAATTTTCGAACGCGAGATTTTGTTATATTTACACGTTTTGAGGTCCCCTGAATACGAAAATCATGTTTTTAGCAAATGGTCTGTGTGTCTGTGTGTGTGTGTGTCTGTGTGTGTGTCT
The DNA here is from genome assembly GCA_963930645.1 of Salticus scenicus. Classification (NCBI taxonomy): domain Eukaryota; kingdom Metazoa; phylum Arthropoda; class Arachnida; order Araneae; family Salticidae; genus Salticus; species Salticus scenicus. The sequence goes on from OZ005655.1 coordinate 255,270,580, forward strand.
GTCTGTTATCAGCATATCTCAAAAACAAATTATGGCAGAAAGTTCAAACTTGGTATTCTAAATGTGTATCATAGAGGGATGCTACAGTAAGCTTTTCGTTAAGATCAAGCAAATGGTTCGTGTACAGGGACAATCAAGAGAATTCTAATACATTACGTCTATGGGGGAAATTGCAGGAAAATAGAGTTTAACGTCTATAGACTGCACTAAACGAAATGAAACAAATATATAATTTTTGTAATAGAGACAGTTAACTGGGAAAATTCTTTTGTGTATGTAGGAGCCTCGCTCCCCCCCCTGGGGGGGAAGTCCCCCGTCAAGGGGAGTAAATTTTCATGATGGGTATCTTTCAAAAGAGCTCGAAAATACCTTTAAAACGAATGGTTGAACCATCGATCTGCGATAATTTACAACAAAGTTATCGATTTTTTTTTACTTTTAACAAAAAAAAAAAAAAAAAAAAACTTAGAAAAAAAAATCGTACTTTTTTTTTTTTTTTTTTTTTTAAATATTGAGAATAAAATGGACTTTTTTGGATATTTTGTGTTAAACTACTTCTCTAATATGGAAATCGCCTGCCTTATCATAAAAGATAATTTGTTTAAATAATAATTTTAATAAATTATTTTTTAGAAAGAGAAATATTTTTTAATAACCGAATTAAATTATATATAACTGTAGGTGCATTAATGAATCGGGGGGTTGAGGGGGGCGGTAGCCCCCCTCACACAGAACTAATTATCATATAAAACTCTTCAGAAGCTTAATATGATTTGTTTAACATAGGCTTACATAACAGTACTCGTTATCTTACCTCTTAATCTCCAACCTGTATTTATAGTATTAAATTTCAGGGTAAGAGAAAGTCGTGTGAGTGACACACCAGATTATTTTTCTTACTTTTTAACTGGATTCTTAATTCCTGAATCACTTTTAATACATTTAATGAGTTCCTTCATCAATTTTCTCCGTCAATTGGCATAACGGTCCTTTGTACTTATGTGGGCGTAAGTAATTTAAATTGGTTTTGTCCAGTGTTGGGCATAATTGATTAAAAAGTAATTGAATTACAATTCAATTACAATTAAATTATAATTATTTTACTGTCAATCGATTATTAAGTAACTGATTACAAATAAATTGGATAAGTAAGTCAAGTTATTGAATAAGTAATTCAATTTATTTGTAATCAAGTGCTTTTTAATTGATTGACAGTAAAATAATTGTAAAATAATTGTAATTCAATTGTAATTCAATTACTTTTTAATCAATTATGCCCAACACTGGTTTCGTCTCTTATTGGATCTAAATATGATTCGCAAAATTTCTGTGATAGTTTTTGTACTTTTTTGAAATCAGTTTTATTTTTGTTGTGTTGGTATTGGCATGTATCTATTAATTGCTAGAATTTTAATGTTAAAATTTAATATGATATCTATAATTTATATATATATATATTTAGGTTAGTATGTCACATGAAATTTTGCTTTGTTAAAAAGGTTTTATAACTTTGATTTGATTGTCTGACTGTTCGCGCTCTGATTTCCTCAAACACGATCCACACTAAAGAATTTGGGTATATTACGCGATAAAAGTAGAAATGGATAAAAGAAGATTTTTTGAAGTATTAATCATTTTTAATACCTTTCTACATTGTTTGACGAATACAAATACTTTCAGGCTGACTATATGTCTGTTTGTGTGTCTTCGGACCGTCCGTAATAATGAAATTCTGTTTGCATGTAATTCAAATCGAAACTAGTTTTTTTTTTTTTTTTTAATGGATATTCTATTTTTTGTCTATATAAAACCTCTAAAAAGTAGATACTGAAAAATTTTTGCATAGAAATGCAAGCATTTTTTTTTTCCCTTTCCTTTTCCTTTTTTTTTTTTTTTTTTTTTTTTTGTCTGTCCGGATCTAAATTTATTGGTTCTTGACCGGGCCTGGCCGGACTATTTATTGCAAATAAATAAATAAAATAAACAGGCCGGACCGGATAAGTAAATCTTTCGTGCGGGCTAGGCCTCAAAATTCGTACGGCTCGTGCAGACCTCTACTATAAATCAAAGATAATAATAATAATAATACTAAAGTAGTGATCTATACAAAAAAGATGTTGAGGCTATTGGTTTCTAAATATCTTAAGAATTAAAATTTTTTATATTTTTAATTTAATCATGCAGAAATTAACAAATATTAAATCTTCCTTCACTCCTTTTCTATTTATAATAAATATTCAAAACGAGCATATAATGACAGAAGTTCATGAGTAACACCTGAATTCAGCCCTCGACACGTTTTCACGGTTTCCCACATCTTGTTCACATGCCACTCGCTGATCATGACCCCTCATCATCAAAAGCTGAAAGAACCCTCTCTTTTACTTCACGATATGAGAGAGAGAGAGCATGTGGGCGCAGATGAGTTAGATTTCAGCCACTTTTTCATTATAAATAATCATTTTCCTAAGGGAGGGGGGGATTACTCAAGCGTAATCAGACCGATCCCTCAGGGAACAGCGTACAATCAAATGAAAATTTAGTTACTGGATACCTCATCATGCAGATGGTAGGGTTTCCACGCCGGAAACGGAACCAGATGTATGTATTTCAAATATTAGTCGATTACATGGAGGATATCGAATCTCTAGTTTTCATTACAATTTTTAAAATTTGGAACTTAGTTTCTAAATTATTTAGTTACATGATCAATTTCATTAGTTACTTATGGTTAAATTTATTTATATTATAAAATTCCGGTATGAAAGAGAACTGTGGTAATTGAGTTATTCCGGAATCATATTGCACTTTCCTTTTTTTACACTTCCTAGGTAGCTCTATAGCGACGTTAAACCAATTTAGCCTCGACCTATTTTACATTCTTCAGTTCCCGGGTGCCGTGTTTAAGTCCCGATTACGGCCCAGATGTTCATAGTGGTTCGAAATCTACTTTAAGCCCTAGGTCTTGGCCGTGTCCTAGTGTATAAAAAATTAACCGAAGAGTGACGTCAAACCGTATTTTAAATTAACTAAAGTTTGTGTATTTACAGATAATTTTGCTTCTTACCAGAGCAGAGCCCTATCAAGCCAAAAGTAGTCCTAAAACCCAAATTCAGGCCCCCTACGTATTATTACTTTCGTCTATATTCAATAGAAGAAAGTATTGGATTCGTAAAAATTTTCGACCTCGGGTTTTTGATGGATTTACACGTTTTGAGAGCTGTAGAACACGATTTGACCATTTTTAGAAAATGTCTGTCTGTCTGTGTGTGTGTGTGACAAAATTTTGTGGCAACTGTATCTCAGGAACTACTGCACAGAATTTCATACAAATTGGTATGTAGTTACAGCTTGACATAAATTAGTGCCTATCAACTTTTGGTAAAAATGATCTCACAGGTTGCGTTGCCATCCCGCTTTTTCTAAATTTTTAACAGGGTGATATAGGACAAAATTTTGTATAAATGTGCATAAAGAGAATTATTTTTTTAGTAATCATTATGAAATTTACAAGAATTATTTATAATAGAGATAGTCAACTGGGAAAAATTTTTTGTATGTGTAGGAGCCTCGATCCCCCCCCTTCCTTGGGGGGGGGGAGTCCCTCCTCGAGGGGAGTAAATTTTCATGATGGGTATCTTTCAAAAGAGCTCGCCAATACCTTTAAAACGAATGGTTGAACCATCGATCTGCGATAATTTAAAATAAAGTTATCGATTTTTTTCATTTTTAACTTCTTTTTTTTTTATGTAATATTGATTTTTTTTTTTACTTTCTTCTATATGTAATATAGAGAAAGTATTGGATTCGCGAAAATTTTCGAAGTCCACTTTTTGATGGATTTACATGTTTTGGGATATGGAGAACACGAATTAATAGTTTTTAAAAAATGTCTGTCTGTCTGTCTGTCTGTATGTATGTCTGTCTGTCTGTCTGTCCGTCTGTCTGTCTGTCTGTCTGTCTGTCTGTCTGTATCATTTTTTTGTGGACGCTGTATCTCACGAACCAATGAATGAAATTTAACCAAACTTGGTATTTAGTTGCACCCTGACATAAACTGGTGCTGATTAGATTTTGGGATCAATCGCTCAATAGGTGGCGTTGTGATCGCATTTTATGCAAATTTTTAACATGGCAGCATAGGACAAAATTCCGTATAAATGGGCATAAAGAGAGTTATTTTACACTTGTGATTGTAAAATTAATATGAATTATTGATAATAGTAGTAGTTAGCTAGGAAAAAAATTTTGTGCATGGGGGGGCATCGGTTCCCCCCCCCGGGGGGCAAAATCCCCCCCCGGGGAAGTAAATTTTCAAGATGGGTATCTTTCGAAAGGTCTCGTTGATAATAGTAATAGTTAACTTGGAAAAAATTTTTGTGCATGTGAGGGCATCGGTTGCCCCCCCACCGGGGGGGGAAGTTCCCACCCGGGGGGGCAAAGTTTTAAGATGGGTATCTTTCGAAAGATCTCGTCAATACCTTTAAAACGAATGGTTGAACGATAAATCTGTGATAATTTAAACCAAAGTTATCGATTTTTTTAACTTTTAACAAAAAAAAACTTAGAAAAATATCGCATTTTTTTTTTTTTTTTTTTAACGAAATTTAACCAAACTTGGTATTTAGTTGGTCCCCGACATAAACTGGTGCTGATTATGTTTGGGGATCAATAGCTCAACAGGTGGCGCTGTGATAGCATTTTATCTAAATTTTTAACATGGCAGCATTAGGACAAAAATTCGTATAAATGTGCATAATTAGAGTTGTTTTAAACTTGTGATTGTAAAATTAATATGAATTATTGATAATAGTAGTATGTAACTAGGAAAAAAATTTTTTGCATGGGGGGGCATCGCTTCCCCCCCCCTAGGGGGGAAATACCCCCCCAGGGGGGGTAAATTTTCACATTGGGTATCTTTCGAAAGATCAGGTTGATAATAGTAGTAGTTAACTAGGAAAAAAATTTTGTGCATGTGGGGCATCGGTTGCCCCCCCCACCGGGGGGGAAGTTACCACCCGGGGGGGCAAAGTTTCAAGATGGGTATCTTTCGAAAGATCTCGTCAATACCTTTAAAACGAATGGTTGAACGATAAATCTGTGATAATTTAAACCAAAGTTATCGATTTTTTTAACTTTTAACAAAAAAAAACAGAAAAATATCGCAATTTTTTTTTTTTTTTTTTTTTTTTTTTTTTTTAACGAAATTTAACCAAACTTGGTATTTAGTTGGTCCCCGACATAAACTGGTGCTGATTATGTTTGGGGATCAATAGCTCAACAGGTGGCGCTGTGATAGCATTTTATCTAAATTTTTAACATGGCAGCATAGGACAAAAATTCGTATAAATGTGCATAATTAGAGTTGTTTTAAACTTGTGATTGTAAAATTAATATGAATTATTGATAATAGTAGTATGTAACTAGGAAAAAAATTTTCTGCATGGGGGGGCATCGCTTCCCCCCTGGGGGGGAAGTACCCCCCCGGGGGGGATAAATTTTCAAGATGGGTATCTTTCGAAAGGTCTCGTCAATACCTTTAAAACGAATGGTTGAACTATAAATCTGTGATAATTTAAAACAAAGTTATCGATTTTTTTCACTTTTAACAAAAAAAAAAAAAAAAAAAAAAAAAAACGTACTTTTTTTTTTTTTTTTTTTTTTTTTTTTTTTTTTAATATTGTTACTGATTGAATATGTATAGGTAAATATAGAAGAAAGTCTTGTGGTGGCCACAACATACTAGTTTTTTTTGTATATATCTACTGTTATACTACTTCTCTATTATGGAAATCGTCTGCGTTATCATGGAAGATAATTCTTTTAAATAATAATTTTAATAAATTATTTTTACTGAGGGAATTTGTATAGGAAAATATAGAAGAAAGTCATGTTTTTTTTTTCTTTTTTTTTTTTTCTAAACTCCTGGTGCTTCACTCTGATTGGTCTCTGCTCATGCGGAGATTTATTCAGAGATCATTTTTCTAAATTCATCCTTTTGGCTTTTAATTATTTTATGGAAAATTATTTTTATGTTTTTCTCATTTTTCGTTGGAGGTTAGCATTGGTTGCGACCAAATGCAGGTACTCCGAAGCACTCACGTTGACGTTGACGATGGTGGCCACAACATACTAGTTTTTATCATAATTTTTACCACACTTTGAAAAACATCTTTAAAATTCCCCCCTATTTCACCCAAATATGCATATTTAAATAAAATATTATCCTTTTTAAAACTTTTCATTTTGCTTTCACGTGTAAAATTTTCATAAAATGTTATTTTCAAGAGCATTTTTGTTTCCTTTTAATTAAAAATATTTGAACTGCAAATGAAATGTCTGTCCCCCTTCAGTCAAAGGCCCCTGGGCCACAGTCCAGAGTGTTAATTATCGGCACGTGCGTTAATTAGACCTTGTGTCGGAGTATAAATATTAACAGATTTCTCTTATAACCACCAATTATTCATTTCTATATGAATATTTTTCTTGTAAATATGTCATTGAATATTAGTTACAGATTGATTTCAAAGGAGCCGCCGAAAATCAACCAATCTAAGGACTTCCAAATGCAGCATGATTACTTCTATATAGTCCATAAATAGATATTGTTTTTAAAAACCCTTATCTTACACACACTGAAGTAGCATTCGTTGAACTCGTAAGCTTTCCACTTGATGTCATAAAATAAATAAATGCACGAAGAAACGATCCTTTACTATTGAATTCGATCAAGAATGCGTCACGATCTGCTTGCATTAGAAATCTGTCGACATGTGAACAAGCTTGATTTCGTTGTGAATGATAAAGTTCACAACCTACAAGAAACATGTTCAAATTTCACTCTGCAATACACCGAAAAATAATCTTAATACAGATAATGTGCTTATTGCTTATTCTATCGCAGCATGCATGACTCATTGTAATCGGTAAAGTTTCTTAAGTGCGTGAATCATAATTTTGAAGTCTAGATATTATCAAAAAGTTTATAAATGGAATGTTAAGCTAGAAAACTCAATAATCTATTTTTAAAAAAAACTTTTAAAACCCAAATTCTTAGTGTATCGTATCACATAAATCTTTTCGAAGTTAGAATAAAATTTAACTTGAAAATAATGTATCCTGTGAACCAGTCGTAGATCAAATCACCCAAAAATTTTTTCTGGGGCATTTGATCCATTGACCGATGCATTGCTATGATTGGCCATTAGTTATTGCTCTGGTTGTGACATCTATCGGTCATTACAAACGTAAATATGCATTTTTTTTTAAATATATATATGTAAAAATAACTGCATAATTGTTTTAGAATTATAAAAATACGCATACAATGTTGCTCCCTGCAAAAAAATTTTTAATTTTGAGTTTTTAAAAAAAATTTAAAACATGTTTGTGTACTACTTTGTGAATTTATCGATGAGTTAATTTTTATAAAACATTTTTATGTTTGAATACTAAATTTTTGCCTTAAATTTCAGCACTCGAACATAAAAAAAAGGCTTCTTAAAAAAAACTCTTCAAAAACTCTTAGGATACTGTGTAGTCAACGAAAAATTTTCTTTTATCAATTGACATCTTTTCTACGAATTATCTGCAAAAATTAACACTCCAGACCTTCGGGGTATCGACCGCTCGACCACCGCGTTACTAACATGGCGCTCTAACCGCCTTGCCCACGGAGAAACAAATGAAAAAACTTATATTTACCTTAAAATGGAGGCGCATTTTTTATTAGCTTGATATTCATAAACATACCGTAATGAATGACAGTAAGTACATAAGAATTTTGGGGGAAAATAAGATACATTAAACTTCCGATTATCGTCGGAATTGATGACATGGGTTCCGCGGATAATACAAATCTCGGATAAACCGATAAAGGGCTGAAATTAGGGACAAATGACATAAAAATATATTTTTGCTCAAAAACATGTTTGTATTGTATATAAAACATGATGTGAAAATTGAAAATATTCACAGTATATTAAAAATATTTGTATTTCATGTACTAAAAGATGTAAAAATGATAAATCAGAAATTGACTACGACGAAGTCAGTGTATAATTTGTTAGCTAATTTATTCGCAAAATTAAACTTCGCTGTACTGTACAAAAAATTAAACAAAAACCAGATATTTTTTTTTTATATATATATATATACATTTATTTTTTCTAAAACTATCAATCATCTATTTCTTGATGAGAAAACACATTTTTTGATCCAGTGCTTTCTTGAGCTTTTTCTTTTCCCGCACCTGCGAATAATCTGCAACGCACATAATCCGTTCGCGAATAATCGAAAGTGTGCTGTAATTAAAAAAAAAAAAAAAAATTATAAGAATGCCAGATTAGTTTAATGAGCACGTACGTACTGAAATAATATACAAATTATGGATTTGTATTTATTTGCATTTATTTGTATAGTTAAGATCTGTGTGGTTCAGTATTTTCCCCTCTTCCCTAAGGAGGCACTATATAACTTAGATTATTATCATAAAAAGGTGTTTTTTGTTTTGCTTTTTTATTATTGGGGGGGGGGGGGGCAAGAAAATTCAAATTACTTTAGACTAAGTAGTAATAATATACAGACAATTTATATTTTAATTAAAAAAAATGTGTACACATATATTCAAATTAAACCACATGCTTCCACGGTTTTTCACAGCAAATGATGAATTATTTGTATTTGTTTCTTGTTATGCTGAATTTAAAATATAAATATTATTATTGCTATAATAATGTTTATATTTTAAATTACAATAATAATAGTAATAATAATAATAATAATACCTTGTAATTTTTCAGGATTATTTTAGTAACAGACGATTAACTTTTCTTTTACAGAGGACTAAGTCTCTTAAGAGAACTAAGTGCAAAAAAATAGTTTTGGGTTTTAGGGTATTACTTTCTTCTGTACTCATAAGGTAAAAATATCGGATTGGAAAAAAAAAAAAAAAAAAAAAAAAACTTTTTTTTTTCGTATTAATAATGCGTTGCAATTTATTTTCCGGATTATTTGGTAACAAACATTTAACTTTCCTTTTCAAAGAGGACTAAGTAAACTTCTTTTGGGTTATAGGATGTTACTTTCTTTACTTATTTTAGGGGAAAAGTATCTGACTTGCAAAAATTTTTATTTATTTATTTTTTCGGCGGATTTAATAGTAATAATAATACGTTGCAATTTATTTTCAGTATTATTTGGCAACAGACAGTTAATTTTTCTTTTTAAAGAGAACTAAGTACAAAATATTCTTTGGGGTTTTAGGGTATTACATTATTCTATACTCATAAATTAAAAGTAATGAATTCCAAAAATTTTCCCTTTTTTTATTTTCGGCGGATTTAATAGTAATACCTTGTAATTTATTTTCAGGATTATTTGGGAACAGAGGGTTAACTTTTATTTTTAAAGCGGACTAAGTACAAAAAATTCTTTAAGGTTTTAGGGTATTAATTTTTCTATATTAAGAAAAAGTACTGAATTCACAAAAATTTCAAATTTTGATTTTCTGCTGATTTAAATGATCTAAAACGCCCTGAATTCGGTTTCACCATTTTTAGAAAACATCTGTCTGTTTCTTTATGCAACAAAGCTTAGTGGTAGTTCTACATCAAGAACTAACACACAGAATTTCATGAAACTTTATATTTGTTTGCGCCTTGACATAAACTTATTCTATCATGCTGCAAAATTTTGCATTTACGGAAAATAATGAAATAAAGAATAGCACAGTAAAGTAGCAAATGCAAAAAACTTTTTAAAATTTATATAAAAAGAAAAAATCTTATAAATTTTTCTCGTTAAAGAGAAAATTAAGTTTAATAATATTACAGTTTTAAAAAATTAAAGAACACGCTTTTATAGAAATGTGAACTAAAAAACACAAAATATCTATCTTAGTATTAAAGTGCAGGGTAAGAGAAAATCGTGTGAGTGACACACTATAATATTTAAATACATTTAAATCTTTAATTAAAATAATTTAGAAATAAACAAAAACCATTTTTAAAAATCTCCCCTGACTGGGTTCGAACGCTAGACCTTTAGGTTCGTAGCGAGGAGCTTTACCTCACAGCCACAGCGTTCACGTAAGGAATGTCTTTTTCTACAATATAGACTTTTTTTTTTTTTTTTTTTTTTTTTGCTCCCAGAGCGGTTACAAACATACAAAAATACATACAAGTGAAGCTAATAAAAGCGTGTTAAAAACTAGTATTTTGTGGCCATCACAAACCTTTCTTCTATATTTTCCTATACAAATTCATTCATTACAAATTATTTGTAACTTTTTTATTCATTCTGAATTCAGACGATTTTCATCTCAGAGGAGTATTACACTAAATGTTCAACGTAAGTGAAATTTACAGTGCAGTACTTAAGTCAAGGTGCATCTACATAGAAATTTAAATGCAATTTCGTGCAGTAGTTCTTGCCGTACAGCCTTCCTGAAATTGCGAAAATCGCTGTGTAATAGCACCCACCTATTGAGCGATTGGCACCAAAAGTTAATAGACAATAATTTATACCAAAGTGCATCTGCATATGAATTCATACGCAATTATGTGCAGTAGTTTCTAAAATACAGTCGCCAGATATTTTTTTGTCCCACATACAGACAGACAGTTTCTAAAAATGGTCAAATCGTGTTCTGAACTTCTCAAAACGTGTAAATCCATGGAAAACCGGAAGTCGAAAATTTTTACGAATCCAATATTTTCTTCTATTAAATATAAAAGGAAGTAATAACATAAATGGTACGAGTTTATTTATTTAATAATTGATTGAACTATTTTTTCTCATTGAAAATGCTATTCTAAAAATATTCTTTAGAAATGAAATCATTTATCTTTTTACAAACATGGAGACTGTTTTACTTCTGTACTAAGATATCAAATATTTTTAGTCTTAGCACATTTCTCGTGGTAATATTTTCCACCATCCTTTATATATAACAGCATAAAATAACATTGCCACGGAAAATAAATTTCACCCTTGGCAGTGCAATGGGACATTAGTATCTATATCCGTGTTTCTAAATGCATAACTAGTCAGTACGCTTGTAGAATTTCTATACGAATTCAAAAAGACAATAACCTGAATACTTTCTAAAAGTTAAATCAAAATAAAAGCTGTTTTTACATTTATTTGAGTATCCCTAGGTTATTATGCGCTGGAAGTAGAACATGATGTTTGTCACAAAGAGGTTACATGATTACACCTCGACGAACAGATTAATTCATTAAAAGAAAAAAGGGAAAAATCTATAAAGTAAAGCTGACGACATTTCAACAAAATAACAGACGAGTTTTTTCTTTATCTTGCGTGACCACACAGTATAGTCAACAAGGTCATTGAAGAAAAAAATAAAATAAAAAACTTATTGTTTCCAGCTTTCTTTTTAATGTACAGTTTTAAGTTTTGTGAACATATTAGTTTTTTTTTTTTTTTTTTTTTTTTTAGAACTTTATTTGAAAAATTTTTATTGATTATGAAGGTATATTATACTTTTTGACACTTTTCAACAAAGTTGGAAAGCGTTTATATGATTTGGTTTTGTCTGTCTGTCTATCCATCTGTTCATCTATCTGCTCGCGAATTAACTTCTATAAATATTATTTATAATACTTTTAAAATAATATACGTTTTACAAATTCAGTATATAATATTTCCTATTACAAATAAATAATATCACTGCTCTGTGTATTACAAACTTTAATTTCTGTTAGAGGTCTTTGTATAAAATATACATTAATACGATTGTAGTGCGCAAAACGTAATGAAATTAACACATAGGGTAAGGTGGGATAAGTGGGACCCCTTTTCGGCATAATTCGACTTTAGCTCAACATAGCACTGGATGTAATAGGCCTAACAACTTAATTTTTTTTTTTTTGTGGTTCATTCTCTCATATGTTATTACTGTACCCATGGCAACCTCTAACCAAATTGGCAAATGATGAATTAAAAAATAAAATTATTTTGGGTGGTCATCGGGGTGGCCCACTTGCCCCGCAAGTTGGGGTAAGTGGGCCACCCCTGAATATATTTTTACACATAACTGGTAGAGATTTGGTGGGACAAGTGGGACAATCTACATGGTTTTCTGAATCTTTGAAAAAAAAAATCACTGAAGTAACTCCATTAGTTCACCCATAGCAACATTTCTGGCAAACAAACCTGCTAAAAGAAAAAAATGTCAAATTTTCAACTTTTTACTTTTGCATGTAGTGTAGCCTAAAAGTTAAGCCTACAAAGTTTAAACTAGCCTATGGCAGTGTTACATGCTAGTGAACAGTATATCTTGATAAATCGTTGGTAAACATGTATTTTGAAAGTCTCTTGGAAAGTGTTGGTTTATTTAGTTTCAGCACAACATCTTGTAGGAATACATCATGAATATCATTGGCTTCAGGGGGAAAAAAGTTATTACGCATAGTTGTGTCTTTGTGCATGTATTACATGACAACTGTATCTTCATCGTTTGGACTGTCATTTAATACCAAGCCAACATACTATTTCTTTTTTTTTTTTTTTTTTTTTTTTTTTTCTTGCCTTCAAACTGGACAAAGGTATAATCTCCATTTTTAAGTTCTGTGGTAGTGGGTGATAACTGATAGTTCATCTTCGGAACTTGAATCACTACTGGTGGAGTCATCCAGAGGTAAACCCTATAAAACAGTGCATATGACTATTTTTTTTAACTATATTAAAGAGTTGGGGTGGGTGGCCCACTTACCCCAAACACGGGGCAAGTGGGACCCCCAATTTTTTTTTCAACCTTATTAACATCATGAGTACACGATACTACAAAAAGATTCTGTGTTTTATACACTTTCAAAATATATAAAGTTTTGATATGTATCATGAACGGTTTGGAAGAAAAAAAATAATTAGTACGATGGCGCGAATTACGATAGGATTGCAAATTTAAAAATCGTCACAAAAAGGCTTGTAACTTATCACACACATAAATGAAAACGATGCCATAATGTTTTCTACATCTATTGGGGTAGATACATAAAAATATTATAACAGATATTTTTTGAGTCAATAACTGGGGAAATGCCAGGGGGTGTGGCCCACTTACCCCACCTTACCCTACATGTGCACAAAAACCTGCTTTCTATAGAATATGGCATTATTAGCCTTAATGATTGGTTTATAAGATCAAGCAAAAATATTTTGATACATTAAGGGATATAAGTGGAAAATTCTGCAAATACATTTTCAGTTTCGTTATGCTTTTTAAAACTTTCCAACCAAGTTTAAAAGTGATTATAACTTCTATTCGTCTATCTATCACTCTGTATAGCTGTTCACCTATCTGCGCGCTAATTTCTGTAAATAAGTTTAGAATTCTTTTTCTTTGAAACTGATATTCAGGGGGACCATAATTAAACTGACAGCGATTACAGTGTTTTATAGAGCTATCTAATAATAATAATAATAATAAATAAAATCCAAGATTTACCCCTAGGAGAATACGTGTAATTGAAAATTTAAAATTTTGGTCTATATATGTTATTAAGATACACAAGAACTTTGGGATCTTTTCTTTAAATGCTCATATTGAAAAATTACACCCCTTAGGAGAAGTGATGTCCCTACGTATACAAAACTTTTTTTTCCTGATTGACTATTTACTACATATATATATATATACATCATCATTATTATGATCAATTTCACTCTTTATCAGTCCACTGCAGGATGAAGACCTCTCCTAGGTTAGGTGATTCCAAACTGCCTTGTTTTCTGCAATTCTACTCCATTCTGCTCTTCCAAACTTCACAATTTCATCTCTCCAACGACACAGTGGTCTTTTCCTCGATCTTTTCTTATTTCTTGGTATCCAAAATAGGACTTTGGTGGTCCATCTATCATCATTTATTTTATATATATATACATATATATATTACCTGATTTTATTTAACTTTGGTATGTTATTTATTTATTTATATGTGTGAGGGTCAAATCTAAGAATTAAACTCTCATGAGACCCCCAAATCTAAATCAAAATATTTCGAATTTTGATCCACTTTCTATCAACCGATCGACCTGAAATTATGCATACAGGTACGATTCCGACGATAATACATGGTTAAGCTCTAACAGAATTAGTGTGTGTGTGTGGGGGGGGGGGGTGAGGGGGGTTGACTCTCCCAAGTATAAACCACTTCCTATCATTCGACTAAGCTGAAGTTCACATACATGTGTATTATCCACATCTGCTGAATTGGAATTTTTACTTTATTTTGAAATAAAACCATGTCTTTAAATACTTTTAATTTATGACGTATATTTCCCGTGACTGGCTAAAAATAATTCCCATCGTGTACATTTATACTAAACTGTTCTCTACTGCCATATTAAAAATTATGGAAAAACTTCATGGCAACACCAACCGTAGGGCGATTTTCATCAAATGTTTATATGCATCAATTTATATTAAGGTGCATTTACATATAAATTATCATAAAATTCTGTGTATTAGTTTATGAGATAGAGCTGCCAGAAATTTTTTGTCTCTCTCTCGCACACACACTTTCTAAAAATGATCAAATCATATTCTGAACCTCTTAAAACGTACAAATCCATTTTTTACAGGGATACAAAGAAAAATTCTTTATCATCATGCCCTATGGGGCCAAATTTTTAAAAGTGCGATAATGCCCACACGCCTAATTCATCTGAACTAAAAATTTATACACATGGTATAAATCACCGTCACACGAAGTGTATAGAGTTTGGTGAATTTAGCATAGCATTTATAGTTTTTTTACAGGGACACAAAGAAAAATTCTTTTTCATTATGGTCTATGGCTCCAAATATTTTAAAGCGCAATAGCGTCTAAACGCCTTATTCGATTGAGCTGAAAATTTATACACATGTTATAGATTACTGTCGCACGAATTGTATAGATTTTGGTGAATCTATACCTTATAGATTTTTACAGGGGTGCAACGAAAAGTTCTATATCATTATGATCTATGGGCTAAAATTGTATGAAGTGCAATAGCGTAAAATTAAACAATGGGTAAAAATACTCAAACCCCCTATTGTATTTTTCCCTTTTACTTATTTAACTACTTGTCTTACTTTAATATATTTATACAACCGTTCATTACTTAATGTTCGGAAAGTCGAGTGGAGTCACTCCAGATTTTTTTTATTTTTGGAGAAATGAATGTTTGCTCCTTAAATGTGATATAAACTTATTTAATACAAAATATTGCATATTTTTTTTTCCCTTTTACGTAAATACTTGTTTAATCATATGAGTAATAATTAAAGGTTTCTTGATTGTAGTAAAGCAGTTATAGAAGAAGAACGTGAACACCTTACCATTATTTTCACATTATAAGGAACTCAGACGAAAAGTTTAATTATAGTGATACAGACAGCATTTACTGAATCTAGTAATACATCATATTATTGTGTTAGATTATTAAAACTGAATGGGAAACACGTTTCTATCCAAATTATACATCTGGAGGTCACCAAAGCGGAGGAGCCATCCCCTCCGTGGAGGATCAAAATTGTGGGAGCATGTCTCCGGACTACCTTTAGGGGTGAATCCTAGACCGTCGCCAACTGCCATTGCGCAGCACTAGTGCGACGTAAAAATTCAACCAACCAAACAACCGACTGTAAAATTATATTTTTAACGTACATTTTAAACTTTTGAAGAAATCGAATATTCTGATAAGTTTAGAACAATTCCTAGCTAAATATCAAATGTAAATTAGAAATGCAAAGCGATAATTATACCTTATATTTGCCAATTCAAATATTTAAGGTAAAAATTTATTAGATTTATACTCTATATGTTATCCAAAAGTCTAATGCTGTGAGTATGAGTAACATAGAAAAATCTTGAAGTTAATATAAACGTTAGTATAATTTCGAATAAAACGTTAAAAAATGCAAATAACATAAAGATTTTTCTGCGGACTATAACAAAATTTTTTTAAAGACCACTAGTGGTCCACGGGCCACAACCGGTTGGCGACCTCTGTCTAAAACATCAATCGAATACCAATGTGTTTGTAAACATGTTGATTTTGTGACAAAATAAATAAATAAATAAAATCGATTTCCTTTTTTAAGTGAATGCTAAGGACAAATGTATGAAACAAAGTAAATAAATCCATTTAAAACAATCTTGTTTTGTATGGAAGGACCTAGAAACAAGTGTCTAATTTCCCACTGAGTGCACTTGTGTCTAGCTCGGGAAATCTCATTAAAATATTTCTGGCAGTATGCAGATTTATTTGAGTAACCTGCGAAAAGTGTCTGGGAAATTGGGTGGGCCGAGGTGACATTTGAGAACTCGGCATTAAATCACCCTCGTTAATAGCTTGGCTTTTGGCTTGTGTCCAGCTTGAATCATTTGGACGACACTTGTCTGACACGAGAAAATACTTGAAATATCAAATCTCCAGATTTTAGTCTGTATGTCCATTACACACGATGAGGCGGCTTACAGCAAAATGCGCGGAAATAGTGTGTTGAAATGATGATGAACTGGATGATGAAAATGATGGATTTTTTTTTTTAAACAAACAACATTGAGTGTAAAAACACTCAACGGTTGTTTCGGGTGGAAATAATTAAGCAAGACTCATCATCAGAGGATATTAATGTAAGCACGGGAGTGTGGCAGGAAAATATAAAAAATTACAAAACATTTAAGTATGAAGATCACATAAACGATCATTTAAGAACTAAATAAGAGATCAAATCATAACCGTGATCAAATCATAACCAAATTTTGTGTGTTTTTTTTTTTTTTTTTTTTTTTTTTTTCCTCACTTGATGAAGGGTTGGGTTTAGTTATTTCAACTCGAAACTTTTGTTGCATGTGTTTCTAACTTATGATATTTTCTTACAAAGTTTTTATTCCTTATACGTACTGAAGTAGGTCAAATGTGATTACAAATTTTCCTAAAGCCTTCGACCCACCTCTTCCCTTTATATAATCTTTATATAATATCGAATTATACAGTATCCTTAATATTTAAAATTATGAATTTTTTTATTACATATCCTGAAAAAAAAAAAAAAAAAATCCTATTTACTTTAAACAGTTTTGAAGTCAAGATGTGTATACACGTTATGGGCTATACTCTATTTCCTTTAGGCTGTCGTGTCAAGGCCACGCTCAGATGAACTATAATTTCACTTCTCCCGTTCGTTGCTAGGTTACTGAAGAAACAACGACATCTGTCTGGATGGAATTGAGCACGTGATCTCCCTCTCCGCAGAAGAGAGAAATTCCGTGGCCTTGAACCGACTCTGCTAGGGAAAAGGACTATAGTCGTATTTCAGCGAATATAACGTGCTGAGGCACAGACGTCACCGCGCAATTAACCCTTTGCTGGCCCTAACGTTCTAAAGCTCTCTAAACAGTGTTACCAAATTTAAGGACTCTTTTATTCAGCTACCACTAATAATTTTGAAGCGTGATATTTGATATACACAATGGATGAATAATTTTCGAAGTGATTAAGCAACCCTTATAATTAAAATTTGGTGGTGGATATTGAATAAAAAAGTCCATAAAGATAAATTTTACAACACTGACCAGAAAAGTGAAATTAAATTAGACCGGTAAAGGGTTAAAAAATTCTTGATGATAAATTTAATAATTTATAATAAGATTTGTATATAATAGCATGTGATTTATCAACATAAGTCCCTGAAAATTTTCTTGCAGTTTTTTTTATATTTTGAAAAAGTAGTGTTTTATTGTATGATGATATGAATTTTGATTTATTCTGAAGGGCCAAAGTAATTTTATTTAAAACAATATTTTTCCATTGTTTAAAGAAATCAATAGGTATGTTAAATGATATAGCAATTTTATAAATTAAAAAAAAAAAAAAAAAAAAAATTATGTCTTATTCAAATTGCATATCCTCATTCAGTATGGCGCTTGCTGGACCCAGGTTTAGTTTGTACAGGCGGAGTAAACGTACGTGAATAATTTTTAAGTGTATTTAGATATATAGATTTAAATCCTGGAAGAATGGTACAGTAGAATATCGCTCACGTGAATCTCAATCAGAATAAAAAATTTGTTCATGTTATCAGTAGTTCGTGCTACCAGTAACTCAGAAACTAATCTTCCTTTTGACGGGGATTGTGGAAACAGTTCATGTTAAAAGTAATTCACGTTCAGCGTGTTCACGTGAACGAGGTTCGACTGTATATGAGGAGATGGCATACAGTGTATCAGCACGCAGGTCAAATGAAATTAACTGTTGTCTAATCAAGATGGCTGCCGCAATACAAGCCAAGGCTACCGTAGGAGCCATATTGAGTCGATCAAAACACTGGCGACAGTGTTATTTTATTTAGTTGACAGCTTTGAGACCTACATACAGTTACAATGACTTTCGGCTCGAATGATCTATATGACACAATTTCAAAATAATAATGCAGAATTTATTTATTATATAAGTGGTGTTACTTAAAACTTAATGGCTTTTCTGTGGTTACGATTTTTGCTTCATGTTTTTCCGAACATGTCATCTTCTTTTATATCATTACTTCAAATTTAAATAGCAATCATAAGTAAACACTACATGTTTTCAAACCACAATGACAAAAACAATAATAATAATAATAATAATAATAATAATAATAATTTTTCTTTTAAGAGGGTCTGGGATACCAAATTTTTGTTTTTATTATTTATTGATGAATTGCTGTAATTACTTTTTCTGAAATTGGAGATTTTTTGACGATGAAGTTGATCAAGAAAGAATCCTAAAAAAAATTTAAATAATTTTTTTTTAATTTTAATAAAATTTTAAAAAATAAAAATTAAAAAATTTTGACAAATTGAAAATTTGTTATATCTCATGAACTGAGGGTTCAATTTACAAACTTTTTTCACTCTTATATATAGAAAAGATTTATCTTCAATTTGTCTTCGGTATTTTTAATTAGGAGCAAAACTTTTTTGGTAATCCAAAAGTTATGCATGAAATAAGTACTTTTATCAAATTAAAATTAACATTTAAAAAAATTATTATTATAATCAGAAATCCTGAAGACAAATTGAAGATAAATCCTTTCTGTGTATAAAGGTGAAAAAAGTTTGTAAATTGAACCATTAGTTCATGAGATATAACAAATTTTAAATTTATCAAAAAAAATTTATTTTTTGTTTTTAAAATTTTATTTTAATTTTTTTAATTTTATTTAAATTTTTTAAAGATTCTTTCTTGCTCAACTTCATCGTCAAAAAAGCTTCAATTTCAGAAAAAAATAATTACAGCAATTCATCAATAAATAATAAAAACAAAAATTTTGTGTCCCGGATCCCCTTAAGTGCGAAGAATATTATCGAATTTTATTTATGGGTTAGAGAGATAAAAATAAATAAATAAATAAACCTTCAAATGAATGAGGCGGTTTTTATAATCTTGATTTTTCATTATTTTTGTTTAAAAAAAAAAAAAAAAAAAAAAAAAAAAAATCACTTGTTCTCTGTTTCTATGAGACATTCTAATGCACTTGTACTGCAGATATCGTTCAGTCGATTTGTTGTCTAGAGAAATGCAAACAATCGCGACATTTTAACCCTTATGAATCAATGTCCAATATTACAAGAGTAAATAACGGCTGGCCGGTAGAGAGTAAACAGCGATAGACCCATTATTTCTATTGTTAAAGGGCATAAAATTTACACTTTATTTTATTTACATAATTTCTAGATAGATATACATATATATTTTAATCAAAATTAATTGTCTAACATTCTACTTAAATGTAAAATGGAAATACGAAAAGTTGAAATAAGATTGCACAATCTAGAAAATCCAAGTTTTAAACTGTAAAATAATAAAATAATAATAATAAATAATACAGTCGAACCTCGTTAACGTGAATTACTTTTAACATGAACTGCTTCCACAATCCTCGTCAAAATAAAGATTAGTTTAGTTATATGAAGATTAGTTACTGATAGCATGAACAACTGATAACATGAACAAATTTTTTATCCCCTTGAGATTCATGTTAACGAGATTCGACTGTAGTTATAAATGATATTAATAAATCCTTCCATATTACAGAAAATTTGCCAGAAAATATCCGTATACTATGGAAAAAAATACATTGACAGAAATATTTTAGTAATAGAACAATATAAGAAATAATTGTTCATAATAATTTTTCCGTAGAACAAATTGCAAGAAAAGTCGCAAAAATGGACTGCAGGTAAAATTCATCTACTCTACCAGTCATGATCGATCCAGGGTCCACTGCTCAATAGGCAACGACATTACAGTCGGTAACAAAAGTGTCCGAACACTAGCAAAAATTCCTATGTAAAAAAAGTACACTTCATACGGTTCTGTTAAATAAATCCTTATCGAATCATGTTCTTAGACTGACTAAGAAGAGAATTCGATAAGGATTTATTTAACAAAACCGTATGAAGTGTACTTATTTTTTTTTTTTTACATAGAAATGTTTGCTAGTGTTTGGACATTTTTGTTACCGACTGTACCTCACAGCCATATAATCAGATTTCACGCTGTTACTTAGTTAGCATTTCCCAATTCTTCTTTCCTACTAAATGTACTGTATACGAAACAGAAAATGTACATGTAACCCGATTTATGAAATTTCGATTAAACTATTTAAAATGAACAGACATCGATTAAGATAATTAATAAAACTAATAAGATATTATTATTTAAGATAATTAATAAAACTAAAATTTTTCTGTTTCAATTTTTGAAATAAATATGTGATCTACTGTTATTTGTTTATTTATTTATCGATTTATTTTTCTAGATAAATCAATTTTTAAAAAATATGCAGTGTAATATCTAATATATCATAGAACTATGAAAAATACGAAGTATTAGACGCATAAAAATTACAAACACGTATCCGTTATTTACTTTTAAATTTTAATATATCTTTCATTATATTATAGTGTGAATATAATATTTTCATATAAATTTTCAGTAGATATAAAAATTAAACACATTTTGTAATAAAATGTCAAATAAAATATTATCTTAAAAAAGAAAAAGAAAAGGAAAGAAAGAAAAAAGGTGTCCATTGCAAATATATACACAGAGGAAAAAAAAATACGCCGCCTTCATCTAGAATGAATAAATAGCCATTTTCTAAATTTCTTAACTAGAAATATAGATTTCCGAGCTATGTGCATAAGGCACGCCAATAAACTGAATAGACGAAATGATCGAGAATTTCTAGTCTACACATTTCTAGATGGTGAAACAATATTCTGAATATTTTGTATGGTGAGAAATTCTCGCTTGATTATCTAGAATTGGCTCATTAACCAAGATTATAGTTGCTGAAACCCGCCTCTTGTGTTCGCATTTATTTGGAGATATTTTCAAATAGGTTTGACCTCGACATTATAGACAAACTCTCTAGAATTCTAATAGGGGTTTCTAGAACTCGCTTTCAAAAGGGAGTAGAATTTATAAGGATGACATGGAACTATTTTTTCTAGAGCCACAATTTAGATTCTAGATGTCAGTTACAGAATTTTTTCTCAGAGTATTATATAAATATTCGTGCATATCTTAAAATATCGAAGATCTCTATTTAGAATTAAAAATATTAAAAAACTTCTTTTTTCCTTTCTTTTCTTTTTTGGCCTTTTACCAGAGCAACAATAAAATTTACGGACGCCTATATAGCTAAAATGTATCTCACAATATGATATCTAACAAGTTATGGAAATATATTTAAGAAATTTAACCTCTAAAAATCTGAAAAATTGATCTCTATTAGAATCTGATTTACTGGTAACTGTAGTTTTAACCAAATTTGCTCTGAAAAATAAAGAACAGAATCCTTGCATTTAATTTCGAATTGCATTTAATTAGGGATGAAACGGATATCCGGTAACTATCCGGTATCCGGCCTATCCGGCTGAGTTTTAAATATCCGACGGGGTACCGGATATCAGCTCTCCGGATACGGATATCCGGCAATTTCAAGCCGGATATCCGAAACAGAAAATTCAGGCTTAAACTCTCATCAAATGAAAATTTTGCGACAATTATTTTATTTTTTTAGATCCGCTGTAGCATAAAGTTTTTTTTTTTTTTTTTTTTTTTTTTTAAGAAAAAAAAAAGTAAGCCGTTGAGAAATTTGAAATTAGCCTCTTTAGCAAACAAATTTAGACACAAGTAGCTTCAGGTCTAAGAAATATAGAAGCCCTATTTTAATTTTATACAGAGTTAGCTAGGTTTTTCCAGAGTGATCTATATCATTCCCCCTAATCTTCCCCATAACAATAAAAAGAGCTGTTCCTAAACAAATGATATTCAATCTGTGCAGTGCATATAACTCTGCTTTTATGACTTTTGTTTAACATGTTGTTAGATTGTTTAGAAATATTGTTAGTATTGGAAATAAAAGTTGTTAGATTGTTTCGAAAATGAGTCAAATAATGCACATTTATTGACTAGAACCTGCTTGTTTATTTACAATCCACTTTTTCATACATTAGAAAGTTCTTTACTAGCAGAGCATCTACATTCCCTGTGCCATCTACCTATTCGATTTGTATTTAAAAAAAAAAAAAGAAACAATTTATATAAATTTACGCTTTTAATAGAATATCTTGCTAAAGCACCTGAATTAAGAATTCCCATTACATTGCGTAGATATATTCCCCAAAATTAAAATCACTTCAAATAAA
Source organism: Salticus scenicus (assembly GCA_963930645.1). Lineage (NCBI taxonomy): Eukaryota > Metazoa > Arthropoda > Arachnida > Araneae > Salticidae > Salticus > Salticus scenicus. The sequence goes on from OZ005655.1 coordinate 255,293,292, forward strand.
AGTACATTACTTCAAATAAAAGTATTTAAATTTTCAGAAAGTCTGTACTTTGACTTTCAGATTGTTAAATGAGAAGTTTTTTTTTTTTTTAATGTTCAATTATTTAAAGTTTTTGATTTTGAACATTAGAAAAACTTAACTTTTAATTAAAGAATTTTACTAAATAATATAAACTTTTCTTTTTTATCTGTACAGAATATAAAATAAGTAAAATTTATACAAAGAAAAAAAAAAATCATTTTGAATTATTATTTTCTTCTATGTTAAATAGAAGGAAGTATTAGATTCGTAAAAATTTTCAACTTCCAGTTTTCAGTGGATTTACTCATTTTGGGAGAACCAGAACACAATTTGACCATTTTTAGAAAAAGTCTGTGTGACAAAAATTTTGTGTAGCAGCTCTAGCTCAAGAGTTAATGCACAGAATTTCATATAAATTTATACATAGTTACACCTTAACAAAAAAAGTGTCCATGAACTTTTGGTGCAAATCACTCAACAGGTGGTGCTGCTATACTGTGATTTCTACTATTTAAAGGAAGACTATTATATCTCAGCTTCTATTGTTTATAATAAAAAAAAAACTGTCACAGGGGTATTATGAAACACATTTATTTAATTTCTGTGCATATCAGCCAATAGGTGGTGCTGCTATGCTGCAGTTTTCCCGTGATTGGGGAAGTTATATCTCAGATTCATTTGTGTATAATTGCACAAAATTTGGTGCATAGCAGTTAATAGGTGGCTATACTATGCTGCAATTTACTCTGGGAATAGGAAGGCTAAATTTCAACATTTATAATATTTAACTGCACTTAACTTTATATGCAAGATAAATAATATAAGAACGAAAGCTGGCTTAATTTTGGTGTATATCGACCAACAGGTGGTGCAGCTGTTCCTCACCTTCTATGATTCTTCACAGGGCTACATCTCAAAATCTTTTGATTAAAATCGCACTAAACTCTTACTCTATATTTAAAATCTTTATTGTGAGAAGCTATGATTAAGTTTCTTCTGTGCACGTTAAACAGCATGTAGCATTGTTATATAGAGTGATATAGAAGAAAGTTTTGTGATGGCCATAACATAATAGTTTAAAGCTTTTAGTTTTTTTTTTTACTTCTTTCTTTTATGTTTTCTTACAAATGTCTCAAAAGAAAGTATTGAATTCATAAAAATTTTCAACTTCTGGTTTTCGATGGATTTACACATTTTAAGAAGTTCAGAACCTGGTTTGATCAATCTAAAAAGATATCTGTTTGTGTATATGTGACAAATTCTGTCCAACTGTACCTCTGAAATTACTGCATATAATTACATATGAATTTATATGTAGTTGAACCATGACATAAATCAGTGCCTATCAACTTTTGGTGCATATGGCTCAACAGGTGATGATACCATACTGCGATTTATGCAACTTAAAGAAAGGCTATATTTTAGGAACTACTGCACAGAATTTCATAGAAATATATATGTACATGCACCTTGGCATATAATGTGCCTATCGAATTTTGGTGCCAATCATTCAGCAGGTTATACAGCACTTTTTACAATTTCAGGGAAGGCCATATCTTAGGTTCTATTGCATATAATTACATGAAACTTTATGTTAGAAGGGCATTATGAGAAATTATGCTGATTCAATCTGGGTGCATGTTGGCCAGTAGGTAATGCTGCTATACGGAAATTTCCCCCAAACAACGAGAAGGCTATACCTCAGATTCTATTGTGTATAATTGCACCAAACTTGGTATGTGAGTGAGACAGCCATTATGAAACACTATTGTAATTTATTTTGGGTGTATATTGGTCAACAGGTGGCAATACTGCGCTGCAATTTACCTCATAAATGGGCTAAGTCTTTACTTCTATGACATAAGTGCATAAAACTTGATATGTAAGACAACCATTATGAAAATGAATGTCGACCTTATTTAGGTATATATCAGCCGATAGGTGGAGCTGCTATTATGATTTTTCACAAGCCTATATCTCAGCATCTGTTTATTAAAATTGCATCAAACTCAATATGCAAAATATTTAATGTGAGAAGCTATGGTTAAACTTTTGTACAACGTAAACAGTAAGTGGCACTGTTATATAGAATGATATAACAGAAAGTTTTGTGATTGCCACAACATATTAGTTTTCCTATGAAAATAACCCTTCACCTATGATTATATTAGTAAAATATTTTATTTCACTTTTTTAATACTAGTAATGTAAAAAATATGTAAATAATAAGTTTTAGTCTTGTAATTCTGAACAAAACTATCTTTTTGAGACAATGCTTTTCATGACAAGCTGCAAGTATAGGAATGAGTATGTTAGGCTTAAAGTTTTAATCTTCTTGGTGATTTTGCACAAATAAATAAAACATTAAATATGTTTAAGTAAATTATATTTAAAATGTTTTTAAAAGAATAGTATATGAAATCTGTTTATATTTTATTGTTAAAAAAAAAGAAAAGAAAAGAAATATACAAAAAACAAAACTAATGCCGGATATCCGTATCCGGCAGGCACAAGAGCTCCGGATATCCGATATCCGGTATCCGGCAAAATCACTATCCGTTTCATCCCTACATTTAATCCTTGCATTTAATCGAATCATTGCATTTAATCCATTTTCGAATCCTTGCATTTAATCTAAAAAAAAAAAAAAAAACTGATTGATTTGCTTGTAATTTAAAAAGTACATATTTTTTAAATAGGTGTACAAAGAAAATAAATGATACAAAATAATATCTAATAAAATATGAGGGAAAAAATGTAAATTGTATAAATTAATTGAAACATAATATCTAGCAAAATGAAATAAAAGAACGAAAAATTATTCAGTACGCATTTATTATTGACACTTTCCAACTGTAAGTACTCTTTGTGTCGTTTAACCTTCAATGTATTTTGTATAGCCCTGTAAATCTGAAGGATAAGCATATCATATTCTATACAAAACATTATTTAGCATATTAACAATAAATGTTCATTTCAGTAAAACATGTCTCTTCTAATGCATTAGCTCTTTTTTTTTCTTTTTTTTTTTGGGGGGGGGAGGGGGGGGATGTGCCTGGTACACAAAACAGTTGCACAAGGCCTATTTATTCCATTTTCAATAGGGAATATTCCATAAGGAACTTGAATAACATATTTCATAATTCTGAAAATATTTACAGACGCTAGAGGCGGGCGGGCAGACGGATACACTAATTCAAACCTGTTCAGTATTAAAAACGCTTAATGTAAACGAAAATGCAATTCCAGCAAATTTCCAATAATAGTCCTTAATGTAACTGAACATTTTTGTGTGACCTTGTAAATCTTAATGCTAATCATACTATATTCTATAAAAAGCATTATTTTGGGCATATATACAACATATTTTAATTTCATTAAGATTTGTTCAAAGTAAAATCTTTAAAATATGATTTATAGATATACCTCTCATAGAACGCAATACTTTGGAATACTTAAGAATTTGCTAGTGCTTAAACGAAATATTAAAAAAACAGAAAAGAAAAGAAAAAGAAAGAAAGAAATTTAAATTTTTGGCACAGTTGTGTGTAAAAACAGTACAATTTTCGGTATATTTTACCCCCACGTAAAGTCTTGTAAAATTAGTTGTAATCGGAAAGAGAGAGAGAGAGAGAGAGAGAGAGAGAGAGAAATTCTTCGTTCAAGTAGTGAAAATTTTTTATATGATCAGTGCATTGGTTTTCGGCAAATCGTATCTACGCTTTTCTTAAGGGTCTCCGGACACCGGCTGAATTTTCCAAATTTTTTAATGAAAATTTAATAAAATATTGTTTAAATGTTGTTCTTTAATAAGCTCAAAAATTTAAATAAAAACATTTGTTTGTTTTATAAAAAAGAGTGTGTGTGTGTGAGAGAGAGAGAATATATATATATATATATATATATCAGGGTTTAAACTGCCATTAGTTTTTTTAGCATTTTGCTAAAAGGTATCATATTTTGCTAAAACAAGTTGATCAGAATTTCGCTAAAAAGCTAAAACTGGATAACTGTATAAAATATCCCTATATAATAATTCAGATTTTTTTTGTAATATTTGTAGGCAAAAACTACGAAAGGACTGAAATTTTTGGGAATCGTAATTTGGATTTATTTTTAATTTTCAATGACTGAATATAAATGCAAAAATATTTAGAAGTATGTTAGAATTCAGAATTTGCTTCATAGAAGTATTTTTAGCACTAGTATTTCACGATTATCTACCACTACACTTTACTTGATTTTTAAATTGCTTTTTCATTTTACACATGATATGAATACCTCTTTTTCTATTGATAAAATCAAAACATATATATTCAATCTATATATATAAAATCGTTTGTGAGAGAGTGAGTGAGTGACTGAGTGATTCGTCATCGCCCAGCCCAAACTCCTGGACATAGAAGCATGAAATTTTGTGACAATGCTCCGTTTATGACATAAATCAGTGCCTATCAACTTTTGGTGCATATGGCTCAACAGGTGATGATACCATACTGCGATTTATGCAACTTAAAGAAAGGCTATATTTTAGGAACTACTGCACAGAATTTCATAGAAATATATATGTACATGCACCTTGGCATATAATGTGCCTATCGAATTTTGGTGCCAATCATTCAGCAGGTTATACAGCACTTTTTACAATTTCAGGGAAGGCCATATCTTAGGTTCTATTGCATATAATTACATGAAACTTTATGTTAGAAGGGCATTATGAGAAATTATGCTGATTCAATCTGGGTGCATGTTGGCCAGTAGGTAATGCTGCTATACGGAAATTTCCCCCAAACAACGAGAAGGCTATACCTCAGATTCTATTGTGTATAATTGCACCAAACTTGGTATGTGAGTGAGACAGCCATTATGAAACACTATTGTAATTTATTTTGGGTGTATATTGGTCAACAGGTGGCAATACTGCGCTGCAATTTACCTCATAAATGGGCTAAGTCTTTACTTCTATGACATAAGTGCATAAAACTTGATATGTAAGACAACCATTATGAAAATGAATGTCGACCTTATTTAGGTATATATCAGCCGATAGGTGGAGCTGCTATTATGATTTTTCACAAGCCTATATCTCAGCATCTGTTTATTAAAATTGCATCAAACTCAATATGCAAAATATTTAATGTGAGAAGCTATGGTTAAACTTTTGTACAACGTAAACAGTAAGTGGCACTGTTATATAGAATGATATAACAGAAAGTTTTGTGATTGCCACAACATATTAGTTTTCCTATGAAAATAACCCTTCACCTATGATTATATTAGTAAAATATTTTATTTCACTTTTTTAATACTAGTAATGTAAAAAATATGTAAATAATAAGTTTTAGTCTTGTAATTCTGAACAAAACTATCTTTTTGAGACAATGCTTTTCATGACAAGCTGCAAGTATAGGAATGAGTATGTTAGGCTTAAAGTTTTAATCTTCTTGGTGATTTTGCACAAATAAATAAAACATTAAATATGTTTAAGTAAATTATATTTAAAATGTTTTTAAAAGAATAGTATATGAAATCTGTTTATATTTTATTGTTAAAAAAAAAGAAAAGAAAAGAAATATACAAAAAACAAAACTAATGCCGGATATCCGTATCCGGCAGGCACAAGAGCTCCGGATATCCGATATCCGGTATCCGGCAAAATCACTATCCGTTTCATCCCTACATTTAATCCTTGCATTTAATCGAATCATTGCATTTAATCCATTTTCGAATCCTTGCATTTAATCTAAAAAAAAAAAAAAAAACTGATTGATTTGCTTGTAATTTAAAAAGTACATATTTTTTAAATAGGTGTACAAAGAAAATAAATGATACAAAATAATATCTAATAAAATATGAGGGAAAAAATGTAAATTGTATAAATTAATTGAAACATAATATCTAGCAAAATGAAATAAAAGAACGAAAAATTATTCAGTACGCATTTATTATTGACACTTTCCAACTGTAAGTACTCTTTGTGTCGTTTAACCTTCAATGTATTTTGTATAGCCCTGTAAATCTGAAGGATAAGCATATCATATTCTATACAAAACATTATTTAGCATATTAACAATAAATGTTCATTTCAGTAAAACATGTCTCTTCTAATGCATTAGCTCTTTTTTTTTCTTTTTTTTTTGGGGGGGGGGGAGGGGGGGATGTGCCTGGTACACAAAACAGTTGCACAAGGCCTATTTATTCCATTTTCAATAGGGAATATTCCATAAGGAACTTGAATAACATATTTCATAATTCTGAAAATATTTACAGACGCTAGAGGCGGGCGGGCAGACGGATACACTAATTCAAACCTGTTCAGTATTAAAAACGCTTAATGTAAACGAAAATGCAATTCCAGCAAATTTCCAATAATAGTCCTTAATGTAACTGAACATTTTTGTGTGACCTTGTAAATCTTAATGCTAATCATACTATATTCTATAAAAAGCATTATTTTGGGCATATATACAACATATTTTAATTTCATTAAGATTTGTTCAAAGTAAAATCTTTAAAATATGATTTATAGATATACCTCTCATAGAACGCAATACTTTGGAATACTTAAGAATTTGCTAGTGCTTAAACGAAATATTAAAAAAACAGAAAAGAAAAGAAAAAGAAAGAAAGAAATTTAAATTTTTGGCACAGTTGTGTGTAAAAACAGTACAATTTTCGGTATATTTTACCCCCACGTAAAGTCTTGTAAAATTAGTTGTAATCGGAAAGAGAGAGAGAGAGAGAGAGAGAGAGAGAGAGAAATTCTTCGTTCAAGTAGTGAAAATTTTTTATATGATCAGTGCATTGGTTTTCGGCAAATCGTATCTACGCTTTTCTTAAGGGTCTCCGGACACCGGCTGAATTTTCCAAATTTTTTAATGAAAATTTAATAAAATATTGTTTAAATGTTGTTCTTTAATAAGCTCAAAAATTTAAATAAAAACATCTGTTTGTTTTATAAAAAAGAGTGTGTGTGTGAGAGAGAGAGAGAATATATATATATATATATATATATCAGGGTTTAAACTGCCATTAGTTTTTTTAGCATTTTGCTAAAAGGTATCATATTTTGCTAAAACAAGTTGATCAGAATTTCGCTAAAAAGCTAAAACTGGATAACTGTATAAAATATCCCTATATAATAATTCAGATTTTTTTTGTAATATTTGTAGGCAAAAACTACGAAAGGACTGAAATTTTTGGGAATCGTAATTTGGATTTATTTTTAATTTTCAATGATTGAATATAAATGCAAAAATATTTAGAAGTATGTTAGAATTCAGAATTTGCTTCATAGAAGTATTTTTAGCACTAGTATTTCACGATTATCTACCACTACACTTTACTTGATTTTTAAATTGCTTTTTCATTTTACACATGATATGAATACCTCTTTTTCTATTGATAAAATCAAAACATATATATTCAATCTATATATATAAAATCGTTTGTGAGAGAGTGAGTGAGTGACTGAGTGATTCGTCATCGCCCAGCCCAAACTCCTGGACATAGAAGCATGAAATTTTGTGACAATGCTCCGTTTATGACATAAATCAGTGCCTATCAACTTTTGGTGCATATGGCTCAACAGGTGATGATACCATACTGCGATTTATGCAACTTAAAGAAAGGCTATATTTTAGGAACTACTGCACAGAATTTCATAGAAATATATATGTACATGCACCTTGGCATATAATGTGCCTATCGAATTTTGGTGCCAATCATTCAGCAGGTTATACAGCACTTTTTACAATTTCAGGGAAGGCCATATCTTAGGTTCTATTGCATATAATTACATGAAACTTTATGTTAGAAGGGCATTATGAGAAATTATGCTGATTCAATCTGGGTGCATGTTGGCCAATAGGTAATGCTGCTATACGGAAATTTCCCCCAAACAACGAGAAGGCTATACCTCAGATTCTATTGTGTATAATTGCACCAAACTTGGTATGTGAGTGAGACAGCCATTATGAAACACTATTGAAATTTATTTTGGGTGTATATTGGTCAACAGGTGGCAATACTGCGCTGCAATTTACCTCATAAATGGGCTAAGTCTTTACTTCTATGACATAAGTGCATAAAACTTGATATGTAAGACAACCATTATGAAAATGAATGTCGACCTTATTTAGGTATATATCAGCCGATAGGTGGAGCTGCTATTATGATTTTTCACAAGCCTATATCTCAGCATCTGTTTATTAAAATTGCATCAAACTCAATATGCAAAATATTTAATGTGAGAAGCTATGGTTAAACTTTTGTACAACGTAAACAGTAAGTGGCACTGTTATATAGAATGATATAACAGAAAGTTTTGTGATTGCCACAACATATTAGTTTTCCTATGAAAATAACCCTTCACCTATGATTATATTAGTAAAATATTTTATTTCACTTTTTTAATACTAGTAATGTAAAAAATATGTAAATAATAAGTTTTAGTCTTGTAATTCTGAACAAAACTATCTTTTTGAGACAATGCTTTTCATGACAAGCTGCAAGTATAGGAATGAGTATGTTAGGCTTAAAGTTTTAATCTTCTTGGTGATTTTGCACAAATAAATAAAACATTAAATATGTTTAAGTAAATTATATTTAAAATGTTTTTAAAAGAATAGTATATGAAATCTGTTTATATTTTATTGTTAAAAAAAAAGAAAAGAAAAGAAATATACAAAAAACAAAACTAATGCCGGATATCCGTATCCGGCAGGCACAAGAGCTCCGGATATCCGATATCCGGTATCCGGCAAAATCACTATCCGTTTCATCCCTACATTTAATCCTTGCATTTAATCGAATCATTGCATTTAATCCATTTTCGAATCCTTGCATTTAATCTAAAAAAAAAAAAAAAAACTGATTGATTTGCTTGTAATTTAAAAAGTACATATTTTTTAAATAGGTGTACAAAGAAAATAAATGATACAAAATAATATCTAATAAAATATGAGGGAAAAAATGTAAATTGTATAAATTAATTGAAACATAATATCTAGCAAAATGAAATAAAAGAACGAAAAATTATTCAGTACGCATTTATTATTGACACTTTCCAACTGTAAGTACTCTTTGTGTCGTTTAACCTTCAATGTATTTTGTATAGCCCTGTAAATCTGAAGGATAAGCATATCATATTCTATACAAAACATTATTTAGCATATTAACAATAAATGTTCATTTCAGTAAAACATGTCTCTTCTAATGCATTAGCTCTTTTTTTTTCTTTTTTTTGGGGGGGGGGAGGGGGGGGGATGTGCCTGGTACACAAAACAGTTGCACAAGGCCTATTTATTCCATTTTCAATAGGGAATATTCCATAAGGAACTTGAATAACATATTTCATAATTCTGAAAATATTTACAGACGCTAGAGGCGGGCGGGCAGACGGATACACTAATTCAAACCTGTTCAGTATTAAAAACGCTTAATGTAAACGAAAATGCAATTCCAGCAAATTTCCAATAATAGTCCTTAATGTAACTGAACATTTTTGTGTGACCTTGTAAATCTTAATGCTAATCATACTATATTCTATAAAAAGCATTATTTTGGGCATATATACAACATATTTTAATTTCATTAAGATTTGTTCAAAGTAAAATCTTTAAAATATGATTTATAGATATACCTCTCATAGAACGCAATACTTTGGAATACTTAAGAATTTGCTAGTGCTTAAACGAAATATTAAAAAACCAGAAAAGAAAAGAAAAAGAAAGAAAGAAATTTAAATTTTTGGCACAATTGTGTGTAAAAACAGTACAATTTTCGGTATATTTTACCCCCACGTAAAGTCTTGTAAAATTAGTTGTAATCGGAAAGAGAGAGAGAGAGAGAGAGAGAGAGAGAGAGAGAGAGAGAGAATTCTTCGTTCAAGTAGTGAAAATTTTTTATATGATCAGTGCATTGGTTTTCGGCAAATCGTATCTACGCTTTTCTTAAGGGTCTCCGGACACCGGCTGAATTTTCCAAATTTTTTAATGAAAATTTAATAAAATATTGTTTAAATGTTGTTCTTTAATAAGCTCAAAAATTTAAATAAAAACATTTGTTTGTTTTATAAAAAAGAGTGTGTGTGAGAGAGAGAGAGAATATATATATATATATATATCAGGGTTTAAACTGCCATTAGTTTTTTTAGCATTTTGCTAAAAGGTATCATATTTTGCTAAAACAAGTTGATCAGAATTTCGCTAAAAAGCTAAAACTGGATAACTGTATAAAATATCCCTATATAATAATTCAGATTTTTTTTGTAATATTTGTAGGCAAAAACTACGAAAGGACTGAAATTTTTGGGAATCGTAATTTGGATTTATTTTTAATTTTCAATGATTGAATATAAATGCAAAAATATTTAGAAGTATGTTAGAATTCAGAATTTGCTTCATAGAAGTATTTTTAGCACTAGTATTTCACGATTATCTACCACTACACTTTACTTGATTTTTAAATTGCTTTTTCATTTTACACATGATATGAATACCTCTTTTTCTATTGATAAAATCAAAACATATATATTCAATCTATATATATAAAATCGTTTGTGAGAGAGTGAGTGAGTGACTGAGTGATTCGTCATCGCCCAGCCCAAACTCCTGGACATAGAAGCATGAAATTTTGTGACAATGCTCCGTTTATGACGTAGACATCCACTAAGAAACGATTTTACAAAATTCGACTCCCAAGAGGGGCGGAGGGGGGCAAAACGTGATTTCACAAAATCCTTCGTATCTCAAACAGAAAAACAGATATCCGTAAAATTTTTGCTTTAATATATAGCTAACACAAACATCTAAAAAGTAATTTCTGGAATTTTAGAAATTTAGTCTCCAAAGGCAAAGGGGTCAAAACGTGATTTCACATGCGCAAAACGCGATTTCATATAATTCTATATATATCTCAAACGAGAAAACAGATATACGTGAAATTTTTTCACTAAAATATAGCTAATACAAATACTTAAAAACCAATTTCTGGACTTTTAGAAATTCAGCCCCCAAGAGGGGAGGGGGGCTATGGGGCAAAAAAGTAGAAATATAGTTAGACGGTTCAAAATTAGTACAGATGCGTTTTAGAGGCCTGCAAGTCGAATGGTGATATTTTCGAAAGTGTAAAGTCATTAGGGGGGGGACGAAGGGGAAAGGGAGCGGAGGGGCAAAAAAATTAAAATAGAGTTAGGTCGTTCAAAATTTGAACATAAGGTTTTTGATACCTACAAATCGATTGCGGATATTTTCGAATTTGTAAACTTATTAGGATAGACGAGAAGAGGGGGGGGGGGTCGAAGGGGCAAAAATATAGAAATAAAAGTTAGAGCGTTGAAAATTATTATTATAAGGTATTAAGGCCCGATAAATCGATAACGGATATTTTCGAAAGTGTAGAATTTTTACGAAATGCGGAAATATGGGCGGGCGCCGGGGTAAAAATAAAGAAATTCAGATAGAACGTTGGAAATTAGTATTATTAAGTTTTAAAGCCCGAGCAAACGATTGTGGATATTTTTGAAATTGTAAAATACTTAGGAGGGACGGGAATGGTGAGCGAAGAAATACGCTCGCGTATATGCTGCCGCAAGCAATGGACGCCCGAACCGATTATTACTCCGTTGAGGGAAGAATATTTTTGTGTTTTATATTTATGTTTTTCCCTTACGATACTATAGGGATTCCTTAACAATGTCGAACATAAATGTACGCTCCCAGCGTATAGGGGCCTGCACTGCCGAAGGCAGCGGGGACCCGGGACGACATTTTTCCCGATCAGAATTTCTTTTCTTTTTTCTTTCGCGTGATAAAAATTAATGCAATTTTGAGAATTCATTAATGATAGTGATTAATTTAAAATAGTGACCAGCGAAGCGGGCGTAGCCTGCTAGTATATATAATATATATATATATTTTTTTTTAACCTTCGAACTCTAAAGTAATGCATGTAACTTTTTAAGTTGATAACAGCTATTTGAATAAATTAATGTTATGGTTCATCGGTAATGATTAAATTTACAATGTCTCGGGTGATTTAGAACTCTAATCACTCTTCATCAAACAACATGGGGCAGGAAATTTACTAATCGCTCCCAACTGAGCGTTTCCTGGGTAAAACTGAGCTTTCTTTACCAGCTAAATGACTCATTGCTTTGGGACGATCATCTGTTGTCATATCCCATTTGGCTGGGTTGTCACATCTGGCGAAGTATGATCCTCACAGTCAAATATTGGTAACCTTAGAAAAAGTTTGAGTGTGCTCCAAGTGGCATAATGCGTGAGAGATGGAGATTTCACTCAGGTTTTAAACAATGTTTAAACTTGAAAAAATCCATGCACGAAGAAAAAATAAAAAAGAAAGAAAGAAAAAGGGCTCGTGAGTTACGCATTGAATATATTATGTCATGCGTTTAAACTGTATTTATTGATTTTTAACATAACTAATTGTACATTAAATAACAATTAATTAATTATGCATTTAACGTGAGATTATTATTATATTTATTATATTTATTATTTTACTAGCAGGCTACGCCCGCTTCGCTGGTCACTATATATTTAAATGAATTTTCGAAAAAATTTAATTAATATTTATTTTTTACATCACATTATAGTCAAAAACTTATAGTCAAAAGAAAAAAAAGAAGAAAAAAAAAAAAAAAGAAAGAAAAGAAACTGAAATTGCTCCAAACCTCGCTTCGGGTACCCGCTGTCTACGGCAGCTCTTTTCCCGCCTGCACTACATCAGATCTAGGTTTCCCATGCCCGCAGAAAGATCTTTCCTGGGCACTTCAATCTGGATATTTATCGACGACAGGTGGGATCTGCTACTATTTTTGAACTACGATTTTAAAGATGACTGTATCTCAGCATCTATTAAATATTTTAGTTTTGAACCATGTATTTTATAAGCCCATGCTATTTACACTATATTACAATTTGATTCCGATCAATGTAATACAATAAAATAAAATAAAAAGTAGATTAAATATATATATATATATATATATAAACAAATAAATTTTAATCAATTTAATCCTTTTTACTATGTATATACTACCATTTTTCCCGATAAATACAGTAAAAAAAAAAAAAGAATAAATAAAAGTTTTTTCTTTTAAAGGAATTAACTAAAAAATGAAAAATAAGAAGTTGTTCTACTATAAAAAATTAAACATAACTGTTATAAATATGTTTTTAAATTTAAAACTAATTATACTTAACTTTTTTCTACTGCATTACGATTTTATTTTCAATAAATATAACAAACTAGCAGGCAACGCCCGCTTCACTGGTCCCTATTTTTAAATGAATCACTATAATGAATTCTCAAAATTGCATTAATTTTTATCACGTGTAAAAAAAAAAAAAAAAGAGAAACAAAATCTGATTAGGAAAAATGTCGCACCGGGTTCTCACTGCCTCCGGAAAAATATCCCAACATGCTCTAACCCTTATTTCTATTATTTTCCCACTTCGCCCCCCCCCTCCTGTCTATCCTAATAATTTTACAAATTTGAAAATATCCGCAATCGATTTGTAAGTATCAAAAACCACTACGCACCAGTTTTGAACGATATATCTCTATTTTTATTTTTTTGACGCTCTACTCCCCCGCCTTCCCGCCCTCCCAATAATTTTAAAAATTCGAAAATATCCGCAATCGATTTGTAGGTATTGGAAACCTCTATGTACCAATTTTGAATGATCTAACTCTTTTTTTTTTGCCCCTCTGCCCCCCCTTCCCGGTCCTCCTAATAACTTTACACTTTCGAAAATATCCCCATTCGACTTGCAGGCATCTAAAACCTATCTGTACCAATTTTGAACGGCCTAACTGTATTTCTATTTGTTTTTGCCCCATAGCCCCCCCCTTCCCGCCCCTCCTAATAATTTTACAAATTCGAAAATATCCGAAATCGATTTGTAGGTATCGAAAACCTCTATATATCAATTTTGAACGATCTAACTCTATTTTTATTTTTTGCCCCCCCCTCTCCCCTCCCCCCCTTCCTGCACGTCCTAATAACTTTGCACAATCGAAAATATCCTCATTCGACTTGCAGGCCTCTAAAACCTATCTGTATCAATTTTGAACGCCCTAACTGTATTTCTATTTGTTTTTGCCCCTTAGCCCCCTCCCCCCCCCTTGCTGCCCCACCTGGTGGCTGAATTTCCAAAATTCCAGAAATTGGTTTTTAGATATTTGCATTAGCTATATTTTAGAGCAAAAATTTCACGCATATCTATTTTTTTGTTTGAGATATATAGGATTACGCGAAATCACGTTTTACGCATGTGAAATCAAGTTTTGCCCCCCCCCGCCCCCCTTGGGGACCGAATTTTGAAAATTCCAGAAATTGGTTTTTTGACATTTGTATTAGCTATATTTTAAAGCAAAAATTTTACGGATATCTGTTTTTTTGTTTGAGATATGAAGGATTTTGTGAAATCACGTTTTGCCCCCCCCCCCTTGGGGGGCGAATTTTGTAAAATCGCTTCTTAGTGGATGCCTACGTCATAGAAAGAACATTGTCACAAAATTTCATGCTTCTAGGTCCAGGGATTTGGTCTGGGCGTTGGTAGATCACCCCCTCAGGAAGTGCTCTTTTATATACAATATAGATTTAAAAAAAAAAAAAAAAAAAAAAAATTCGCCTCCAAATGAATGAATTAAATAAAAATAAGTTGCGTAATAGCCGTTGCTAAGATACGCAGACGATTGAAGCAAAGTAATTAAATTTATGAAAAATGAAGCATTAAAGGCACTATTTAAAATCGAAAAAACATTAATTTAAAAAATTCAAATTCGAAATTCGAAAAAATCTCGATGAGGTGCACACCTGCAGGGCCCCAGGTACCTATATGCCAAATTTGGAAGCTCTGCGGTCAGTAGTGTGAGTACCAGAGCGCAGACAGACACACACACAGACACACAGACACTTCTCTTTATTTATATAGATTTATTTATTTTATTTATTTATTTTTCACAAGAAACTGTTTCAAGAATGTCCTGAAATTTTAATAAAAATAAATAATTTATTAATAAAACAAGAATTAGCGTAAATCAAGAATTATTGTTTTTTAACTGGATACTTAAGTTGTGTTAATTAAATAATAATAATAATAAACACTTGTTAAAAAAATAAATAAATAAAATAAATAATTAATACTGAATTTCTTCTAGAACAAATTTCTTTTCTTTTCTTTTCCTTTTTTTTTTCTTTTTAATTCCATTTTTAAATTAGATTTATCTGCAAAGAATACATATATATTTACTGTTTTTGAAATAACATAATTTAAATTTGCGAAATTCAATAGCTTTTTCTTAACACCACATTTATGTAAACCGATTCAATTCTCTGGTATCTTTCGTGGTCTGGTCCATGATCAATTGATTTGTTTTAACAGGCATTATTTGACACCGCAGGATAATTTCATGGCAGTCTTTCAATCGTACCCGCATTCATTTTAAACCAAGTACCAAGTCTGTCCATCATTTTTTTTTTTTTTTTTAAGGAAAGAACTGAAACAGAATATATTAATATTATGATTTTTATTTACTTTTTTTTTTTTTTTTTTTTAAATTTATTTATTTACTAAGTTACACAAATATTTAATTGTTATTTTATGAGTATTTACAATACTCATAAATTTAAAATTAAGCATTTTTGGCTATACATAAAACGATAATAATAATAATAATCAATAAAACAATCGAATAATGTTTTATTACAATTTATCTGTGAAATATTTGTTTCTCTTTTATTGTATTTAGTATTTTCTTTTGACAGCTGCCGTGTTGTTTTTACTGCGAAGATTTTGAACAGATTTATTAATATTTACTGCGTTATATATCAAATTACAAATTTCGTAAATTCCGTCGCGGACCGCAAAATTTTATGCGGCGGGCCGAGAGTTGGCCATCCTTGTTTTAAAGTATATTATTATCTACATCGTCGAAAAGGTAAGAAAATATTTACAGTATGTCTATTTTTAATTTAAAGGGGGGGAGGAGGGGGAAATACATATTTACTCAACAAATATAAACAATAAAATATGGACTTTTTTTTTTTTTAACAAAATTTATATGATAAACTGAAACATCAAATTTGTGAATATTTTAAAATTATAACTGACAACTTTTAAAAACTATATCATAAAATTAAGGTGACACAATACCTATCTTCATTAACAGCCAAACCCCATGTTATTCTATGGGTAAATTTGTTTATGGTATAATTACTCATTACCTAATTTTTATTTTTATTTATTTATTTTTTTTTTCTAATTCCGTTTTCACATTGAGAAAATTTGCTATCATTAAATTTATTTTATTTATTTATTTATTTTTCATTTGTAATAATAGTAATATTAATAATAATAATAATGTTTCTTAAGTTTTTAATATTTATTTTGTAGCTTAAAAATGCGAGAAATGAACTCAATGCATTTTGTACATTTTTTAGCTCCAAATAAAATATTAATATACATTTTTTTAAAATTGAATGGGAAAGTGGAATTAAAAAAAAAAAAAGATGGTTGGTTGGTTGTTGGGTTTTACGTCGAACTAGTGCTTGCACAATGGCCAATTGGCGACGGTCTGGGACTCACCCCTAGAGGTGGTCCGGAGACATGCCATCACAATTTTGATCCTCCGCAAAAGAAAGAAGAAGAAGAAGAAGATTGAGTAATTGTATAAATAAATTTCCATATAGAATAACATGGAGTTTGGCTACCGGTGTTCTCCTAAAAGGGAAAAGGTATTTTATTTTATATCTAAAAATCAAATGGTGAAATGCACATATGTCTTCACAAAGAAATATTAGAAATAAATAATACCAGACCATCTGCCTTATTTTAGTCGTCTCTACACAAACTTTTAAAACAATTTCATAAAGTTTCTATAGCCACAGATTTACCAACCAGATTTATGACTTTAAAAGACATTGACTGGCTATTATTTTTATATTTCAAAAATTACTCATTCACTATCATGTGACAAATAAATTTCCGTTGCTAATTACAGTTGCAACAAATATCGATACGATAATAACATTTCCGTAAGTGCGTCAAATTTATGTAATTGCATCTTCTCTAAATAAGACGAAGAGTTGTTATTTGTACTGAAATAACATCCTCTTATAACAACACTGGCCTTGCATTTTCGTAACGTCCATCGGACGGAAGCGGACATAGTGCAATATCGTAGCACTGCCGTTCGCATCGCATCGGATGTGATGCAAGCCGGAAGCTTCTCAAAACAAACAGAATAAAAATGCTTCGAGTTTAAATTAAAGTATCTTTAAAATTCATTAGTTGTTGTAATAATATTTTGCATTGTTAAGGGCCCTCTTCACTCATCGTCGTCGAAAGCCGAAGCTAATGTTATTCTATGGGAAATTTTTCTTTACAAATAACTTATTGACTAATACATATTTTTAAATTCTGGTTTCACATTCTGAAAATTCCCAACTGTTAAACTGACGGACCTTTTTTAAAAAATTATTTTTTTAATTTTTTATATTTTATTTTGAAGCTGCAAAATACGAATTTTCAATATGTAATTTTTTTTTCATTTTGCAATTTCAAAATAGAACATTAAAAAATTAAAAAATACATTTTTAAAGAAGGTCCATCAATTTAATAGTTGAGAATTTTCTGAATGTGAAAACAGAGTTTAAAAATATGTATTAGTTAATAAGTTATTTGTAAAGAAAATTTCCCCATAGAATAACATTGGCTCGGGCTTCCGGCGACGGTAAGTGAAGAAGGCCGTTAAAGCTGGCGACCATTACTAATTTATCCAAAATGTACTGCATCTCAGCATCAGGAAAATCCAAATTTCATTAAAACGAAAAAGAAAAAACTTATAGACTTATACATATTATGAAACAATGTCCAATTGCTACTACTTACACATTACATAGCATCGTTTAATCTTCAACGTCTTTTACTATTACTTTCCATGTATACTACAAACAAGTTGCAATACTACTACAGGCCCTAACTTACATAATTTTATAAAACACACATATTATAAACACAAGATCGGTTTTCAGTAAGAATGGAATTTTAAAAAGAAAACAATTTAATTTTGTTCGTTGGTTTGAAAATGGTCTTAAATCCAAAATGTGAAAAAATTTTAAACATTTTTAAAGAAGGGGAAGAATAAAAGCAAAATTACAGGATTGAGATCGTGGTTACAAGTCATTTGTAGCTTTTTATGATACAAGATGATCCAAAGTATTTTCGCTCTTCTTCAATTTGTTGTTGGTCCCCTAACGGCACTCTGGACTAAATCGATAGTAAAAAATGTTCTTTGCATGTATGAAGTTTCAGTTCATTTCGCCTACTATTTTTTTAGATAATCAAAAAAATGTAAAAAAAAAAAAAAAAAAATCTAATAATTTGATTACCAACTGTATTATTCTAAAAGTGTGTAAATTAAGTTTTATGTGTAAATTTCTATAACCTTTCATATTTAGGTCTAAATTATTCCTTTGGATAATTTTACATTAAAAAAATAGAATTATGATAAATGAATTATGTATGAAAACTGTAGTAATCTTTAAAGTGTTGCATACTTTGTTCACATGCTACAGAAAATACTATACTACAAATGTTCGAGGTGATTTTTTCCCCCTTTAATGAAACCTTTATCTGGCTAAAGTAAATAAATAAAAACAAAAATTCAACTGATTTTGATAATAAATCATAATTTGATTTTTCTAAAATACGTTATTATAAATTCAACGTTCTTTTTATTTGAATAAATAGAAAAAACTTTAAATTTTGATTAAAAAAACATAAAATAAAAATAACTCAAAAACACCATGATCGTAATTTATAATTTTTTGTTAACTATGTTTCAAACATCCCCCCCCCCCTTATTATTGCTCTAAAAAGTTAATTTATGCTTTGAAAAAGCTAAAAAAGAAAAAAGAAAAGAAGAGAGAGAGAGAGAGAGAGAAAGAGGGGGAGAGAGAGAGATCGAAGTTTTAAAGGAGCAGCGAACTTAAAACAGTGTAAATTAGACCAGTAAAATGCATTAATACTTCAAAAATTTATACTTAAAATGTGTAGAAGACAAAATTTTAAATCTGAAAAACTTTTTGCAGGTAAGGGAAAAATATCTTAAAAACAACTTTTCTCTTTTGTTTTACATTTTCTTAAAAAAAATTATTATTTAGTGCCTTTTTTTTTTTTTTTTTTTTTTTTTTTCTACTTAATTTTATTCATAATACATTAATTTAAAAAAAAAATATTTTACACAATAAAAATACGTCGTTATCACTTATTTCACACTGCGCGTCGGAATTAGATATATCAGACTTCTTAAAATCGGTTGGGATGGCGAATGTGATGTGACATACACCATGATATCAGGAATTGAAATTCAATTCTCAAAACTCTATGGACCATCACTGATAAGACTGATGGATAAAGATAAGAAAGAGAAATATCAAAACTTCTCCTCATCCCGATCTACAGTCTACACTGAGGGAGGTAGAAAATTTTCTGTTTGGCGATTATTTCTGAACTTGGCGAGAAGAAAAACCAAACATGAGTGATGCGTGCAAGATTTTCTCCGTCTGGTTATTTGTTGATATCGAAAAGAGTTGAAAGTGCTGTTTGACGGAGTCCGGGAAAAAGTTCGCGTCGTTATAAAAGAATTGAGAAACTGAGAGTTTTTTATTGAAATATTTTTTTAGTCTTTGATCAACTGTTTTCTTTTTGGAATAAAAACATTAGTGAAATAGTACTACTGAGCAACGGCGGTAAGTAATTTATTTTGTTTTTGATCATGTGTAATAAATAATTTTTTTGTGTAATAAATAAATACAGGTTAAAAAAAAAAAAAATGTTTATATATATATAATAAATATTCATAAATAACAGTAAAGGCTGTTTATATTGTAAAATATGTGATTTATTTAATGTTTTTGCAAAATTTTTTAATGCGTATGTACTTTTTTTTTTTTTTTTTTTAATTGCTTATTTAGTTAATATACAAATAGTCGATTTATAACCAACTATTAAAAAAACTAGTAATATTTTAATTTATTCTCTCACAGAATATTATGAATTTTTGTTGTTGTTGTTTATACAAAAAATATTTCTTCTGAATACAAAACTATTATACAAAAAATGATGCAATAGAATTTTTCGTGATACATGGATCATATCTTAAGGGCCCTCTTCACTCACCGCCGCCGGAAGACGAAGCTAATTATATTCTATGGGAAATTTTTCTTTACAAATAACTTATTAACTAATACATATTTTTAAATTCTGTTTTCACATTCTGAAAATTCCCAACTGTTAAATTGACGGACCTTTTTTAAAAAATTATTTTTTAAATTTTTTATATATTTTTTTTTTTTTTTTGAAGCTGCAAAATACGAATTTTCAATATGTGAAATTTTTTCATTTTGCCATTTCAAAATAAAATATTAAAAATTAAAAAAATACATTTCTTAAAAAGGTTTACAGTTGGGAATTTTCTGAATGTGAAAAAATAATATGTATTAGTTAATAAGTTATTTGTAAAGAAAATTTCCCCATAGAATAACATTGGCTCGGGCTTCCGGCGCCGGTAAGTGAAGAGGGCCGTTAAAGATAAAAATCTATCTTTCGAGTGTATTGAATGTTATTTTAAAACTTACATTTGACAATAAAATTATTTCTGAATACAAAATACGCATTGCTATTATAAACTTACGTTAAATATTAATTTTTATTTATTTATTTTGATTAACGCTATTGCCACAAAAAGTTTTATGTTTGCTCTTAGTAGGCAATTTTCATTAGTTATGATATTATGAATATCTTAGAGAGATTTGAATTCAGAAGTTTTATTCGTAATCTATGAAATACCTTGGAGGGGACTGTAACATCAGGGAAAAGCATTGTGGTATTCTAAAAGAGAAATTTCTTTTTATGTCATCAATGCAGATAAATAAATCTTCCCCCAAAAGAGGAAGGCATTTTTTAGTGAAAAAAGGAGGGGAGGGCGGGCTGTCTGTACATCGAGACCCCGTTCAAGTTTATTATTCATCCGGATGTTTTGATGTTTTCACAAACTGTCTTAAGTAAATTTACAATAACATAACATATATTTATAATGTTACATAACTTATAAACTTTTAATTAATTACGATATTTCATAATTAAGTAAGAGTGGTATTAAAACCTTATTTCAAGAACGACCGGTTTTATAGAAAGAATAGATTTGCTTCAAAATCAAAAGAAATAGCCTTTTCATTAAAACTGCATTTACACTTAATATAAAATAGTATAAAAGTTGCTTTTTTTTATTTTTATTTTATTTTATTTTATTTTATTGTATCACAAAAAATATGAGTATTTTTGAAATACAATCTCCTTATATTATTAAATGTGTTTATATAAAAAGCGTGCCCGTTCCGTATATTTTGATTACAATTTCAAAATAGCTTTTTTTTTTTTTTTTTTTTTTTTTTAATACATTCCAATCTTGTTTTTTCGTAATTCTGACATTTCCGTAGGTCCCCGAAGTAAATAAATACACCTTTTACTATACACGCATCATTCTTATGTCAATTCACCTATAGGCCCAGGGTTTCTCCTGCTGCTTTCCTTTTAAACATATTTACTTCGCGTATAATGCCATTATTTACCTGCATATAAAATTATTTATGTATTACCTCTAGGATGCACGTATTACTAAAAGGCTATGCACCTTAGAAATGGCTATGGCAGGGGTCGATCCAGGTAAAAATTGGGACCCTTTTGCTGCCCCTTCACAAAATTCAAATCCCTAAAATGGGTCCCTTCCAAAATTCAAATTCAGAAAATAGGTCTCTTCACAAAATTCAGATTTATAAAAACTGCCCTTTCACAAAATTTTGTTTTATAAAAATAATACTTTTGTAAAAATTTTCCATGTTTACAGTATTATTTTAAATGAGTGTCTATACTTGTTTAATAAAATGCTATTACCTTGATATTAAACATTAGATAGAGTAATTGCTAAAATAAAACCTGGATCAATCTCTGCGTGGTTAAATATAATGGCTATGGTTAATAAATTAAAAAAAAAAAAAAAAAAAAAAAAAAAAAAAAAATCGAAAAAATATTTTATGGCAATTAGTTTGTTATTTTGGTGTGATGTATGTGACCTGCTTTCATCCAACTCACCCCTATACATACTGGCCCCACCAGTAACCGAGCGGTTCTGCGCTCAAACTTGGTAGATGGGAAGTGCCGGTTACCATCCTAGGTCGCGATCGTCGACCTAGCCGTTCGAAATTTTCTGTGGTTTTCTCCGAAACTTGCGTAAATACTGGTTAGGACCCCTTTGAAAGACTCCGACGCATGTCACTCCGACCATAGGCCTAGCATCCTAGCGTAGTCAATCGAGCTTAACCCAACAACCAAACCCTATACATATTATATTAAAATACTATGAAATACGCCCGTTCTTTTAAAACACTTATAATTGGACATTCTCAATACTATAAAGAATTTAAATGTATTTTGTAGCTCAACACAGTAATTTGATTTTATATATTCTGGATTGTGATGGTTCCTAGAGGATAAAAATACAAAGCAAATTAAGTGGTTATTATCTCAGTTTCTTCCTCTTCGAATCCATACAGTAGATGTAGGGGGGGGGGGCTATTAAAAAGGCTAACTACTTTGGAAAATACTTTTAACGTTCTTTTCTGCAGGGTTATCCCCATGTAGCAAATTTATAGAAAAGTGCAGCTTAGGCTTCGGATGTCCGATACGGAAGTTTGCTAAATTCGACCCGCAGGGAAAGAATGTCAATAAACACAACCCACCCCCCACCCTATTTAAAAAAAATAAAAATAAAAAATAAAAACAATCGGTTCGACCTGAATCCGACTCGCAAGAAATAAGAAAAGTCGCTTTGTACTTTCCTACATGAAACATATACCATGCTTAAATTTGAACCCCCTTTCGAAATTTCTTTCTGGCTGTGGCTTGATTCTTATGTCTTATTCAAGCGTGTATTAAATAGTTGAATAAGTGACTAGATTAGATATAGCAGTCGGCACACTTGAAATATGTATTTGCGTGACCCTTTGAGTCATTGAGCACGTAATGCTGATGATTTCACTTTCTCCGTAAATTTTCTCTTGATTTTGTCGTATCTATCTGCCATTTCTTGCTACTTCAAATAATATCTGCATTTACTCTTTGACATTTTATAGGGATTTTCCTTTCTGTAGTTCTGTATAATAGTTATCGCTTAGTTTATACAGAATAGTTAGTTAGTTCATTGGCGGATTTAAGGGGGGGGGCTAGGGGGCTGAAGCCCCCCCCCCAAAAAAAAAAGCACTAACATTCTCAATTGGATGTTGCAATTGTAAATTTTTCATTGATCTGGAATAACATCTTGAAAACTCTTAGCCCCCCCCCCCCAAAGTTAAGTTCTGGATCCGCCACTGAGTTAGTTAGTTTATGAAAAAATAATTGTCAAAATATATCTCAAACTTTAAAGCGATGGTGCACAACCTGTGCCTCACGAGCCAAATGTAGCCTTTGTAATATTTGATGTTTTGATAATACAGTCGAACTTCGATAACGTGAATCTCAAGGGGGATTAATAAAAATGTTCATGTTATCAGTAGTTCATGCGATCAGTAACTAATCTTCATATAACTAAACTAATCTTCATTTAAACGGGGATTATGGAAACAGTTCATGTTAAAAGTAATTCATGTTAACAGTGTTCACGTTAACGAAGTTCGACTCAGTGCCAGTGGCGGATCTAAGAGGGGGTGGGGGGCTAGGGGGCTGAAGCCCCCCCCCCCCCCAAAAAAAAAAAAAAGAAAAAGTACTGACATTCACAATTGAATATTACAATTATAAACTTTTCATTGATCTGGAATGACATCTTGAAAAATCTTAGCCCCCCCCCCTCCCCCCAAAAAAAAATTTAAACTCTGGATCCGCCACTGGTTGGACTGTATATAAAGTTTCCTGAAGCGTGAACATTTCTGGTTTTCAGCATTTAAAATTCTATTTTACATTTTATGAATTCTCTTTTCTTTTGTCGGATCCTTTTGGTTAATTTATCTCTTTCCATTTCTATTATTTGATGAATGTTTCTTTGGTTTAATGGTTTTTGCAAATTATCTCATCGTTAGGCTTATGTGTTATGTTTGGGTCATTTCTCTTCTACCTAAGTACTTTAACATGTTTTTACTAATCAATATGTAATCAAATTAAATTATCATATTGACAATAATTTTATTCGAAATACATCTCATTTAAAATTTCATATCAGGGGTCGATCCAGGTTTTAATTTTTGGGTCCCCTTTTTGTGAAAAACAAAATATTTTTGTGAAATTTTTATTTATTTTTGTGAAAAAAGAAATAATATATATATATCATGTATAAAACCTTCCATTTTAACAGTCATTCTAAATAATGTTTAATATCAAATTAACATAGTTTCATTGAACCAATTAATTAAAAATAACACTGAAAACAGGGAAACATTTTATAAAAACATTACTTTTGTAAAACAATATCTTGTGAAGGGCACATTTCATAAATTTGAATTTTGTGAAGGGTCCTCTTTTATAGATTTGAATTTTGTGAAAGGTCCTCTTTTATGGATTTGAATTTTGTGAAGGGTCCTCTTTTATGGATTTGAATTTTGTGAAGGGTCCCCTTTTTTAAAGTGGAATTTTGTGAAGGGGCAGCAAAGGGGACCCAATTTTTGCCTGGATCAACCCCTGCATATGTTGCTATTTTCATCTATCTTTCATTTGCTGAGTGTTGCAAAGGAATTAAATTATTCAAATTATATAAATATATATTATATATTTTTTTTATTTCATGTATTATGGCAAAGAACAAATGGAAAATTAATTGAAATTTTGTGCGGATAACGTAAACTTGACCTGCACTGGATCCGCAACCGGATTCGAACTCGCAGTTTGTTTCGCAACCTGCAATAAAGGAATGTTAAATTTATAATGATATATTGAATTACATTTCTGTAAAAGACAAAATGTAGTTAAAGTTTTAAACAAATCTTTTAGAAAATTACATTAAAAACGAGTAATGTAATGTCTAATTAAAAACAAAACTTTAATGTACAACGTAACAAAATTTCAAATGTATTAAAATTTACGTTTAAAAAAATCTCCTGTTCAGAATATTTTGACAGTATTAAATAGAAAATAAGTAATATGAAGAAGCAAATATACATTGAAAGACAAATAAATTTCGCATATATTATTTGAAGCGTTAAGTATTAATATTTACGTAATTGTAAATAAACTCTCATGTTATGAGTCATGCTGCTATAAATTATTATGGAGAAAGATAATGTTATCCAATCTTTGTATACGAAAGGTTAGATTCATTTAAAAAAAAACGAAAAAAGTAGCATAATTGTTTTTTTCGAAGAAAATTTTTCGCGGATAGATGTGCGGGTTAAAAATTAATACAAATCCACCTGGGTAATCCTAACCACCCGACCTGAATTTAAAAAGAAAAAGAGAAAACAAAAAGGTAGTTTAAAGGTATTTTAAAATTAGATGTGCTAATTTTTAAGCTATAAATTTGGCTAGGCGAGAAGAAATATAAACAAGCGATTTTAAGGATTTGTCTCAAAGAAGCCTCATAGTAAAGAAAATTTTGTTTTCCTATTTTTCAGTAAAATTTATTTACAAGCGAGGATATACCATAAAAATGTATAAACGATGGATCGCGTAATTTATATTAATTTCTTAGTTATGATTCGGTTTTTTGATGATTTAAAAGCTATTACACATGAAAAGAATGTGGACTTTTATACTCTTGCATACAAACTAGGTATATTTTAAAAAATGTGTATTGAGTAAATATTTTATTTTTACGCACTTAATTAAATCGTACGAACAGTAAATGACTTTTCTTATACTGAAAATATAAATTTAAATTCCATTATTATTATTATTATTATTATTTATTTATTTTTTTTTTTTTTTAAGTTTAGTTCCTAGCATAGATATAGTCAGGGTTTAACCTGGCAAAAAAAATTACTTTAGCATTTTAGCGTAAATAGGCAAGCACTATTTTAGCTTTTTCGAAAGTTAATTCTTTGGATACCATTGATTTCTTTTACTTAGCTTTGTTATCCTCAGTTTTGTTTTCTATTCCTTTTGTTCATTGATGATTTTAACCAAGCATCCATATTTGTGACTTTAAAAATATGAATCAGGAAAACTATGTTTTGATTTTATCAATAGAAAAAGAGGTATTCATATCATATGTGTAAAATGAAAAAGCAATTTAAAAATCAAGTAAAGTGTAGTGGTAGATAATCGTGAAATACTAGTGCTAAAAATGCTTCTATGAAGCAAATTCTAAATTCTAACATACTATTAAAAATTTTTGCATTTAAATTCAAATATTGAAAATTAAAAATAAATCCAAATTACTATATAAATAAGAATTCCCAAAAATTTCAGTCCTTTCGTAGTTTTTGCCTGCAAATATTACAAAAGGAAAAAAAAAAAAAAAAAACTGAATTATTATATAGAGATATTTTATACAGTTATCCAGTTTTAGCTTTTTAGCGAAATTCTGACCGACTTGCTTTTAGCAAAATATGATACCTTTTAGCAAAATGCTAAAAAAACTAATGGCAGTTTAAACCCTGGATATAGTAATTTATATAGATCTATCAGCTATCATCCCATTGTCATCATGCAAAAATTTTTGGCATCAGACATATAGTGGTATTGAAACCATTCAAACTCGGCAATTGTAATAAAATAGAATAGAATGTTGATGAATTTTCAAAATGTCGAAATATTGCGTCTTTTAATTCTTCCATTAAATTTATGAAAAGAAATAGGATAAGTTATCATAAAAATAAATTATATTTGACTAAATTATGAAAAATATAATTTTTATAATCAGTTGCTTTGTTATTATTATGAAATAAAAACTGGTTTGATTTTTAATGGAATACGTTTTTTAAGTTTGATATTTTTTAAGATTTTATCTTAGTAAGTAATATAGAATTTTCAGATTTCTTTTAAATATAGTTAGCAGCGGCGTAGGTAAAGAACGTTAGTTTTAGTATATAAAAAGAGTTTAACTTTAAATATTAATTAAATTAATACATATATAAAAGAAAAAAAAATTAATTTGAAATTGTATCTGCAGTTTTTCATTCATCTTTAGTACATAAATTATTCATAAATTTTATTTTCTAAATTATCTGTGTATATTCACTCGGAGAAAGACGGCCATATTATGGACTTTTCTCCGAGTAAAAAGGAATCATTTTTTTTTTTTTTTTTTTTTTTTTTTTCCCAATGATCAATCTATGTCATATTACTATATCTATGAAACAATCCTTAGTAAATTGGACAAATCATAAGAAAGCAAGTAAAACAAATTTCTTTTTTTCTGTTGTTTTCTTTTCTTTTCTTTTTTTTTTTTTTTTTTTTTTTAAGAATTTATAAATTAAAAGCCTATTTTCTTCTTTTAATAATATCTGATCACTAAAATAATTAAATAAACTTTAGTATATTGAATTACAGAGCTTATAAGAATTACTATTACAACTTTTATTGCAAAATTCTTTAAAACTCTTATTGGCTTCTGTTCATCTGGCAGGCGAATGGTTAGCACTGGGGCTGTCAGGTTCCGGGTTCGAATCCCAGTTCAGCCATAGATGCTCGTAGTTCGGAATCTACTTTAAACCATAGATTCAGGTCCAATGAGCACGAGTACCCCCAACTCATTGTCTTCTTTTAAAAGCCTCACTTTTAATAAAATTGTCAAAGAATCTGTAATATATTGAAACATATATTAAAGACTAGCAGGCTACGCCCGCTTCGCTGGTCACTATTTTTAAATGAATCACAATAATTAATGAATTCTCAAAATTGCATTAATTTGTATCATGTGATAAAAAAAGAGAAAAAAAAATTCTGATCGGGAAAAATGTCGCACCGGGTCCCCACTGCCTTCGGCAGCGTAGACCCGTGCGCTGCGCGCACGCATTCCTTCACTATCCTTATGACTTCTCAAAATTCAATGTTATTACTCATAAACTTTCATTCTCAAGAAAAGGAATTAAAAAATATATCATTTAGCATCGGGTAAAAACTCACACCGGGACGCCACTGCCTTCGGCAGCGCAGACCCATGCGCGCTGTACACGCATATTCCTTCTCAATTCAAACTTTTATTATTAAGAAAATAAAATTTTAAAAAAATCTTTCATCATCGGGTAAAAACTCGCACCGGGTCCCAAACCCATGCGCGCTGAGCGCCTATTCCTTCCCCACCGTTCCAGCCCCTCCTAATTAACTTGCATATACCAATTTTGAACAGTCTTACTCAATTAGCTGAGATGCAAAAGAAAACCTGATCAGGACACTTTAAATTGTAAATCAGGTGAAATCTCGAATTCCACTTTCGATAATGTAAAAGAACTTTAAAATATCTTTCGAATGATGTATTAGAAATAATTTAATCATAATTAGAATATGAAATATTGAAATTTAAAAATATTACAGCGCCATCTGGCGGTAGAAATTTCTGTAATCTATTGTTCCATTCTAGTTACTTATTCTTACTCAATTAGCTGAGATGCAAAAGAAAACCTGATCAGGACACTTTAAATTGTAAATCAGGTGAAATCTCGAATTCCACTTTCGATAATGTAAAAAAACTTAAAAATATCTTTCGAATGATGTATTAGAAATGATTTAATCATAATTAGAATATGAAATATTGAAATTTAAAAATATTACAGCGCCATCTGGCGGTAGAAATTTCTGTAATATATTGTTCCATTCCACATTAACAAAGCTTTCAAATGATGTATTACTCATGAAATTATTTTAATTAGTAGATGAGATACAAAAGAAAACCTAATCAGGACACCTCAAAACGTGTAAATCGGGTGAAATCTCGAATTCCATTTTTCGATAATGTAAAAGTACTTTAAAATGTGTATCAACTAAAATAAGCTTTCAAATGATGTATTACTTATGAACTTTTTTAAATTAATAACTGAGATACAAAAAAAAAAAAAAAAAAAAAAAAAAAAAAAAAAAACTGATTCAGGAGACCTCAAAACGTGTAAATCTGGTGAAAACTTTCGATAATTTAAAAGAACTTTAAAATATCTTTCGAATGATGTATTAAAAATAATTTAATCATAATTAGAAATTGAAATTTTGAAATTTTAAAATATTACAGCGCCATCTGGCGGTACAAATTTCTGTATTCCACTGTTCGATTCCAAATCTAAAAAAGCTTTCTAATGATGCATTACTCATGAAATTATTTTAATTAGTAGCTGTTATACAAAAGAAAACTAATTCAGGAGGCCTCAAAGCGTGTAAATCTGGTGAAAACTTTCGATAATTTAAAAGAACTTTAAAATATCTTTCGTATGATGTATCAAAAATAATTTAATTGGAATTTGAAATATCGAAATTTTAAAATATCTGGCGGTAGAAATTTCTGTAATCTACTGTTCAATTCCAAATCAACAAAGCTTTCAAATAATGTGTTACTTATGAAATTATTTTAATTAGTAGCTGTGATACAAAAGAAAACCTAATCAGGACATTCTAAAACATGTAAATCACGTGAAATCTCTAATTCCATTATCTACGGTAGTCGGTTAATGGAAGTTAAAAAAAAAAGAAAAAGTATTTTTTAGTTCCTTCAAATGTATTTTGTTGCTATGGAAACTCCTATCGTCTATTGAAAGATAGATTACGTGTTGGAATAAAATTTAATTAGCAATTAAAATGTAACTGCTTTGTTTATTAATGAAATTTGATGAAATTTTAACTGCAGGTTGGTTTTGTGCTGAATAGGTTGTATATTAAGTGTTGTGTACGAAAAAGAAAATTTGAAGCACTTTGAAATTTGCAATTTTTAACCCCAGTTAAAGATCATGTGACATTAATGACTTGCACATGTTTTTTTTCCGTTAGAGACAGCCGTTAAAATCGTCTGCTGAATGCTGATAGAATGCCTCTTTTTAAGCAATAAGGATTTTTGGTCATTTTCGCGATCGATATGGGTCAGCATTTTAATTAATATCTCCGAAACTAATTAAGATTTTTAAATTCTGTTTCGAGGAAAACATCGGAAAGGCTCCAGAGCATCCGTATGTCAATTCTTGTACTTCTGCGTTCAATAGGGGCTGAACGTATAAAAGAACAGACAGACAGACAAACCTTTCCATTTATTATTATAGATAACTAGCAGGCTACGCCCGCTTCGCTGGTCACTATTTTTAAATGAATCACAAAAATTAATGAATTCTCAAAATTGCATTAATTTTTATCATGTGATAAAAAAAGAGAAAAAAAAATTCTGATCAGGAAAAATGTCGCACCGGGTCCCCACTGCCTTCGGCAGCGTAGAACCGTGCGCTGCGCGCACGTATTCCTTCACCATCCTTATGACTTCTCAAAATTCCATGTTATTACTCATAAACTTTCATTCTTAAGAAAAGGAATTAAAAAATATATCATTTAGCATCGGGTAAAAACTCACACCGGGACGCCACTGCCGTCGGCAGCGCAGACCAATGCGCGCTGTGCGCGCACGTTTGAGGATATACGTGCGCTGTACACGCATATTCCTTCTCAACTCAAACTTTTAGTATTAAGAAAATAAAATTAAAAAAAAAAATCTTTTATCAACGGGTAAAAACTCGCACCGGGTCCCAAACCCATGCGCGCCTATTCCTTCCCCACCGTTCCAGCCCCTCCTAATTAACTTGCATATACCAATTTTGAACGGTCTTACTCAATTAGCTGAGATGCAAAAGAAAACCTGATCAGGACACTTTAAATTGTAAATCAGGTGAAATCTCGAATTCCACTTTCGATAATGTAAAGGAACTTTAAAATATCTTTCGAATGATGTATTAGAAATAATTTAATCATAATTAGAATATTGAAATTTAAAAATATTACAGCGCCATCTGGCTGTAGAAATTTCTGTAATCTATTGTTCCATTCCAGATCAACAAAGCTTTCAAATGATGTATTACTCATGAAATTATTTTAATTAGTAGATGAGATACAAAAGAAAACCTAATCAGGAGACCTCAAAACGTGTAAATCGGGTGAAATCTCCAATTCCATTTTCGATAATGTAAATGTACTTTAAAATGTGTATCAACTAAAATAAGCTTTCAAATGATGTTTTACTTATGAACTTTTTTTAATTAATAACTGAGATACAAAAAAAAAAAAAAAAAAAAACTGATTCAGGACACCTCAAAACGTGTAAATCTGGTGAAAACTTTCGATAATTTAAAAAACTTTAAAATATCTTTCGAATGATGTATTACAAATAATTTAATCATAATTAGAAATTGAAATATTGAAATTTTAAAATGTTACAGCGCCATCTGGCGGTACAAATTTCTGTATTCCACTGTTCGATTCCAAATCAAAAAAGCTTTCTAATGATGTATTACGAAATTACTTTAATTAGTATCTGAGATACAAAAGAAAACTAATTCAGGAGACCTCAAAACGTGTAAATCTGGTGAAAACTGTCGATAATATAAAAGAACTTTAAAATATCTTTCGAATGATGCATTAAAAATAATTTAATCATAATTAGAAATTCAAATATTGAAATTTGAAAATATTACAGCGCCATCTGGCGGTAGAAATTTCTGTAATCCACTGTTCGATTCCAAATCAAAAAAGCTTTCTAATGATGTATTACTTATGAAATTATTTTAATTAGTAGCTGAGATACAAAAGAAAACCTAATTAGGAGACCTCAAAACGTGTAAATCGGGTGAAATCTCGAATTCCATTTTCGATAATGTAAAAGTACTTTAAAATGTGTATCAAGTCAACAAAGCTTTCAAATGATGTATTACTTATGAAATTTTTCTAATTAATAACTGAGATATGAAAGAAAACTGATTCAGGACAGCTCAAAACGTGTAAATCTGGTGAAAACTTTCGATAATTTAAAAGAACTTTAAAATATCTTTCGAATGATGTATTAAAAATAATTTTATCATAATTAGAAATTGAAATATTGAAATTTGAAATGTTACAGCGCCATCTGGCGGTACAAATTTCTGTATTCCACTGTTCGATTCCAAATCAAAAAAGCTTTCTAATGATGTATTACGAAATTATTTTAATTACTAGCTGAGATACAGAAGAAAACTAATTCAGGAGACCTCAAAACGTGTAAATCTGGTGAAAACTGTCGATAATATAAAAGAACTTTAAAATATCTTTCGAATGATGCATTAAAAATAATTTAATCATAATTAGAAATTCAAATATTGAAATTTGAAAATATTACAGCGCCATCTGTCGGTAGAAATTTCTGTAATCCACTGTTCGATTCCAAATCAAAAAAGCTTTCTAATGATGTATTACTTATGAAATTATTTTAATTAGTAGCTGAGATACAAAAGAAAACCTAATTAGGAGACCTCAAAACGTGTAAATCGGGTGAAATCTCGAATTCCATTTTCGATAATGTAAAAGTACTTTAAAATGTGTATCAAGTCAACAAAGCTTTCAAATGATGTATTACTTATGAAATTTTTTTAATTAATAACTGAGATATAAAAGAAAACTGATTCAGGACAGCTCAAAATGTGTAAATCTGGTGAAAACTTTCGATAATTTAAAAGAACTTTAAAATATCTTTCGAATGATGTATTAAAAATAATTTTATCATAATTAGAAATTGAAATATTGAAATTTGAAATTATTACAGCGCCATCTGGCGGTACAAATTTCAGTATTCCACTGTTCGATTCCAAATCAAAAAAGCTTTTGAATGATGTATTACTTATGAAATTATTTTAATTAGTAGCTGAGATACAAAAGAAAACGAATTCAGGAGACCTCAAAAAGTGTAAATCTGGTGAAAACTGTCGATAATATAAAAGAACTTTAAAATATCTTTCGAATGATGCATTAAAAATAATTTAATCATAATTAGAAATTGAAATATTGAAAGTTAAAAAAATTACAGCGCCATCTGGCGGTAGAAATTTCAGTATTCCACTGTTCGATTCCAAATCAAAAAAGCTTTCTAATGATGTATTACGAAATTATTTTAATTAGTAGCTGAGATACAGAAGAAAACTAATTCAGGAGACCTCAAAACGTGTAAATCTGGTGAAAACTGTCGATAATATAAAAGAACTTTAAAATATCTTTCGAATGATGCATTAAAAATAATTTAATCATAATTAGAAATTCAAATATTGAAATTTGAAAATATTACATCACTCATGAAATTATTTTAATTAGTAGATGAGATGCAAAAGAAAACCTAATCAGGACACCCCAAAACGTGTAAATCGGGTGAAATCTCGAATTTCATTTTCGATAATTCATAATTAGAAATTGAAATATTGAAATTTTAAAATATTATAGCGCCATCTGGCGGTACAAATTTCTGTATTCCACTGTTCGATTCCAAATCAACAAATCTTTCAAATGATGTATTACTTATGAAATTATTTTAATTAGTACCTGAGATACAAAATAAAACCGATTCAGGAGACCTCAAAACGTGTAAATTAGGTGAAATCTCGAATCCCACTTTCGATAGTATAAAAGTACTTTAAAATATCTTTCGAATGATGTATTAAAAATAATTTAATCATATTCAGACTTCGAAATATTGAAATTTAAAAATATTACAGCGCCATCTGTCGGTAGAAAATTCTGTAATCTACTGTTCAATTCTAAATCAATAAAGCTTTCAAATAATGTATTACTTATAAAATTATTTTAATTAGTAGCTGAGATACAAAAGAAAACCTAATCAGGAAACCTTAAAACGTGTAAATCACGTGAAATCTCAAATTCCATTACTTATGATAGTCGGTTAATGGAAGGTGACAGAAATTTGTGGCGTCTACTCTTGAAATTCCATTCAAATAAGTTTCAAAATGACATATTACTTTTGAAATTATGCTAATTAGAAGCTGAGATACAAAAATGATATAAACACTATTATAAAACGATTTATGTCTGACTTTTTCGTGGTTTTCTCCGAAACTTGGGTAATTCCGGGCTAAATACTGTTCAAAATCCATAGTATGAAATGTGAAAGGAGTATCAGAATTCGAAATTCTGCAAAATATAAAACAATAAAGGCGTTCTGGGTTTTCCGTTGTTTTCTCCGAAACAAACGTTCCTTTTCTACGTTTTTGCCCCTTCCCCCCCTTTCCGTCCCTTCTAATAATTTTACACTTGAAAATATCCGCAATCGATTTATCTTTCCTTGAAACCTAATAATAACAATTTCAAACGCTGTAACTCTTTTTATTTATTTATTTATTTATTTTTTATTTTTTCTGGCCGTTTGCTTGCCCCCCCCCCTCCCCTTCAAGCCCTTCCTAATAATTCTTCACTTTCAAAAATATTCAGAATCGAAATATCGGGCGTTAAAAACACCAATATTACGAAATTTCAACGGCATATCTCAATTTAAAATAGTTGAAAATATAATACAAAATTTAATCTCATTTTTTTGTTTATCCACATATTTTCATGAAAATTGAACAGTAGCTTTATAATATGCTGTCTAGGCCGAATATGAATTCAAATGTAACGTGAATTAAAATTTGAAAAAAATTGAAAATTGCAATATTTTTCCCTACTACAAAACACGTGACATCTTGATCGGTTGCAATCATTTCCTTTTTGATGACAGACGATGGGTCTTCATTACTGGCATTTGAAATGATGTTGCCACAGAAAATTCATACTTTAGTTAATTTTAAAAAATCTAATTGTTGTACCGATAAACCACTTGCACACTTAGATTCAGAAAAAATGCCCCTTTCATTTGGTATCGAAATTGTAACGATCGGACAAATATTTCTAATTTATTTTCCACTTTTTCTGCTTTGAGATCGCTTTTAGATTAGACATGAGTGGACATTTTAATTAATATCTCCACAACTAATTAAAATTTTTAAATTCTGTTTCGAGGAAAACATCGGAAAGGCTCCAGAGCATCCGTATGTCAATTTTTGTACGTCTGCGTTCAATAGGGGCTGAACGTATAAAAGAACAGACAGACAGACAGACAGACAGACAGATAGACAGACAGACAGACAGACAGACAGACAAACCTTTCCTTTTATTATTATAGACTAGCAGGCTACGCCCGCTTCGCTGGTCACTATTTTTAAATGAATCACAATAATTAATGAATTCTCAAAATTGCATTAATTTGTATCATGTGATAAAAAAAGAGAAAAAAAAATTCTGATCGGGAAAAATGTCGCACCGGGTCCCCACTGCCTTCGGCAGCGTAGACCCGTGGGCTGCGCGCACGTATTCCTTCACTATCCTTATGACTTCTCAAAATTCAATGTTATTACTCATAAACTTTCATTCTCAAGAAAAGGAATTAAAAAATATATCATTTAGCATCGGGTAAAAACTCACACCGGGACGCCACTGCCTTCGGCAGCGCAGACCCATGCGCGCTGCGCGCGCATATACGTGCGCTGTACACGCATATTCCTTCTCAACTCAAACTTTTATTATTAAGAAAATAAAATTAAAAAGAAATCTTTTATCATCGGGTAAAAACTCGCACCGGATCCCAAACCCATGCGCGCTGCGCGCCTATTCCTTCCCCACCGTTCCAGCCCCTCCTAATTAACTTGCATATACCAATTTTGAACGGTCTTACTCAATTAGCTGAGATGCAAAAGAAAACCTGATCAGGACACTTTAAATTGTAAATCAGGTGAAATCTTGAATTCCACTTTCGATAATGTAAAAGAACTTTAAAATATCTTTCGAATGATGTATTAGGAATAATTTAATCATAATTAGAATATGAAATATTGAAATTTAAAAATATTACAGCGCCATCTGGCGGTAGAAATTTCTGTAATCTATTGTTCCATTCCAGTTACTTATTCTTACTCAATTAGCTAAGATGCAAAAGAAAACCTGATCAGGATTTAAATTGTAAATCAGGTGAAATCTCGAATTCCACTTTCGATAATGTAAAAAAACTTTAAAATATCTTTCGAATGATGTATTAGAAATAATTTAATCATAATTAGAATATTAGATGAATATTACAGCGCCATCTGGCGGTAGAAATTTCTGTAATCTATTGTTCCAAAGAAAACCTAATCAGGACACCTCAAAACGTGTAAATCGGGTGAAATCTTGAATTCCATTTTTCGATAATGTAAAAGTACTTTAAAATTTGTATCAACTAAAATAAGCTTTCAAATGATGTATTACTTATGAACTTTTTTTAATTAATAACTGAGATACAAAAAAAAAAAAAAAACTGATTCAGGACACCTCAAAACGTGTAATTCTGGTGAAAACTTTCGATAATTTAAAAGAACTTTAAAATATCTTTCGAATGATGTATTACAAATAACTTAATCATAATTAGAAATTGAAATATTGAAATTTTAAAATATTACAGCGCCATCTGGCGGTACAAATTTCTGTATTCCACTGTTCGATTCCAAATCAAAAAAGCTTTCTAATGATGTATTACTTATGAAATTATTTTAATTAGTAGCTGAGATACAACAGAAAACTGATTCAGGACACCTCAAAACGTGTAAATCTGGTGAAAACTTTCGATAATTTAAAAGAACTTTAAAATATCTTTCGAATGATGTATTAAAAATAATTTAATCATAATTAGAAATTGAAATATTGAAATTTTAAAATGTTACAGCGCCATCTGGCGGTACAAATTTCTGTATTCCACTGTTCGATTCCAAATCAAAAAAGCATTCTAATGATGTACTAATTACGAAATTATTTTAATTAGTAGGTGAGATACAAAAGAAAACTAATTCAGGAGACCTCAAAACGTGTAAATCTGGTGAAAACTTTCGATAATTTAAAAGAACTTTAAAATATCTTTCGAATGATGTATTAAAAATAATTTAATCATAATTAGAAATTGAAATTTTAAAATATTACAGCGCCATCTGGCGGTACAAATTTCTGTATTCCACTGTTCGATTCCAAATCTAAAAAAGCTTTCTAATGATGCATTACTTATGAAATTATTTTAATTAGTAGCTGAGATACAAAAGAAAACTAATTCAAGAAACCTCAAAGCGTGTAAATCTGGTGAAAACTTTCGATAATTTAAAAGAACTTTAAAATATCTTTCGAATGATGTATCAAAAATAATTTAATTGGAATTTGAAATATCGAAATTTTAAAATATCTGGCGGTAGAAATTTCTGTAATCTACTGTTCAATTCCAAATCAACAAAGCTTTCAAATAATGTGTTACTTATGAAATTATTTTAATTAGTAGCTGTGATACAAAAGAAAACCTAATCAGGATATTATAAAACATGTAAATCACGTGAAATCTCTAATTCCATTATCTACGGTAGTTTTATTAATGGAAGTAAAAAGAAAAATAAATATTTTTTATTTCGCCAAAACCTATACCACGGTAGTCGGGTAATGGAAATAAAAAGAAAAAGAAAAAGTATTTTTTAGTTCCTTCAAATGTATATTTTGTTGCTATGGAAACTCCTACCGCCTATTGAAAGATAGATTACGTGTTAGAATACAATTTAATTAGCAATTAAAATGTAACTGCTTTGTTTATTAATGAAATTTGATGAAATTTTAACTGCAGGTTGGTTTTGTGCTGAATAGGTTGTATATTAAGTGTTGTGTACGAAAAAGAAAATTTGAAGCACTTTGAAATTTGCAATTTTTAACCCCAGTTAAAGATCATGTGACATTAATGACTTGCACATGTTTTTTTTCCGTTAGAGACAGCTGTTAAAATCGTCTGCTGAATGCAGATAGAATGCCTCTTTTTAAGCAATAAGGATTTTTGGTCATTTTCGCGATCGATATGGGTCAGCATTTTAATTAATATCTCCGAAACTAATTAAAATTTTTAAATTCTGTTTCGAGGAAAACATCGGAAAGGCTCCAGAGCATCCGTATGTCAATTCTTGTACTTCTGCGTTCAATAGGGGCTGAACGTATAAAAGAACAGACAGACAGACAGACAGACAGACAGACAGACAGATAGACAGACAGACAGACAGACAGACAGACAGACAGACAGACAAACCTTTCCATTTATTATTATAGATTTATTTTCCACTTTTTCTGCTTTGAGATCGCTTTTAGATTAGACATGAGTGGACATTTTAATTAATATCTCCACAACTAATTAAAATTTTTAAATTCTGTTTCGAGGAAAACATCGGAAAGGCTCCAGAGCATCCGTATGTCAATTTTTGTACGTCTGCGTTCAATAGGGGCTGAACGTATAAAAGAACAGACAGACAGACAGACAGACAGACAGACAGACAGACAGATAGACAGACAGACAGACAGACAGACAGACAAACCTTTCCTTTTATTATTATAGATAGATAGATATTCAGTTATATTGAATAAGTAATATTCAGTATTAATAATAATAATAATTATAATGACTAAAATTGAATAATAATATTTATATTGAATAAATAATATTCAGTAATATATTGAAACATATATTAATATAATATTCAGTTATATTGAATAAATTATAAATTACCAACAGATTGTCTTTATAAAAGAGAGCATATATATTTGATTATGAGAAATTTCCCTGAGTTTTTTGCGATGCTTCTTAAAAAAGTAGAGTGTCAAATTATGGAAATATGTTCGTTCCATAAAATTGTATACTAGTCACATTTAAAAAAAATAAATACAACTGTTTAGCCATTGCTTTTGAATATAACGTAAGAACCTAAGTTATTACACTAAAGTAATTTCAAAACAGTTAAATTTTCTAAAATTAATTTTTTAAATGTTGTGATGGGTAGGGGACATTTCATGGGAATGATGCCAAACTTTGTTCTATTCCACAGCGCGTCACGCTTTTCTTCTGCACGTGATTTACTTATTATGTATTTATTTATTTATCTGACAAGACAAAGGAATCGAAGATTATTTGGTTTCTGAGATAAAAATACTTTCTCAGATTTTATGACTTTTGCACAAATCTTTCTTATACTTTTTTTTTTCCAAAGTAATTTGGCAGTCACAATGGTAATTTAGTAATATCTATTTAAAATTTGCTGGCATTTTTAGCCTACCAGAAAAATTTCATCGTGTAGTGATCTTAAAAAATGTATTTTAAATGTAATTTTCAGTAACAGAAGAATTTTATCGAAGATATTAAAAATAATTTCAAGATTAAAAAAAAAAAAAAAAAAAAAAAAAAAATATTTTATATAAAACGTTTTTGAATTTTCTTTTGAATCATATAAACTTGACACATTACCCGAATAATTACAAATGCATTGTCATCGTGCTAGTCGGGAAGTTAGCTAAAAATCGATTGCAAGATTTATACTGGACAAACAAGAAAGCGAGTTGAAAGTGATATAAAAAAACGTTAGTTTTAAAAATAAAATATTAATCTTTTTAGAACAACATATATTAGCATCATGAACTACATTGGCACTTTATCAATGTGTAGAAAATTTTTAAAGTTATAAAGTCGTAATTTTTGTGAGATGCCTAATTTAACTTTTCATAATTTTTTAATGTTCACGTTTAATTAAATGTATTTATTTTTACGTCGAAAGAAAATGAACTTGTATTTTTTTTTTTCGGCAACAATTAAATTATAGCTAATATTTGAATGGCTGATTTTAAAGCTATTAGGAGGGCTATTATTTTCATATTTTAATTAATTAAAAGAAAACTAATCAAAATTCGAAAATCAGGCTTCGAGGTATTACGTTGTCATCGTGTTCTGAGCTATTCTAAAAGTTTCAAATGTCTAGCTAGTCGGGAAGTTAGTTAAAAATCGATTGCAAGATTTGTACTGGACAAACAAACAAACAAACAAGAAAGCGAGTTAATAAAAACATGGTAAAATCAGCCAATACCTTGTTTGAAAAGAAAACAACTGAAAGTGCATGTGGAATAAGTATTTAAATTTAAGAAGAAATAATAATAATTATTATTATGTAGCAATATACAGTAGGTGATCGTTTTATAATATTATATTTTAGACATTTTTCTATAGCCTACGATGAATGGACGAATTTCCTAGTAACGAATTTTTGGACTCTCACTTTCCAGTAATGATATAATTATGAATGCTATTAGGGGACCAACAACAAACTGAAAAATTATATTTTAGATTACCCTGTATGATAAAAAGCTACAAATATCTTGCGACTTTAACTCATGATTTCGAGTTCTATTTATAATATTTGTACGTTTTTTGTACTAATATCGCAAATACTTGCTCGTTCGTAACAAGAAAAAGTTTTAACCAAATTTAACGTAATTAGTAGAAAAATTGATAGAAAAACATTAGTGTGAAAAATAAAATGTGTACATTTTATTTTTGTTCTGTATGATTTTTGTAGTAAAGTTTTTTTTTTTTTTTTTTCTTTATAATGTACAAAATGTAGCACTTTTTGTATTCCATACATTGAAAGCTAAATATATATGGCAGCCTAAGTCAAAAGTTCATTTGAATCGAATGATAATTAAGTTG
This sequence comes from Salticus scenicus, assembly GCA_963930645.1. Classification (NCBI taxonomy): domain Eukaryota; kingdom Metazoa; phylum Arthropoda; class Arachnida; order Araneae; family Salticidae; genus Salticus; species Salticus scenicus. Next base: position 255,333,876 of record OZ005655.1, read on the forward strand.
TTGTAAAAAGAATGAGTTGATTTTTTTTTTCTGAATGAACTGAATAATTTGTTGCGAGTGCAAAAAGGGTTTTTCATACAAGTGATTTTTTGCAATATGGCTAAAATAATTGGATCTCCAAATTACAGTAAATGGTATATGAAAAAACACCTTATGGGCTGGGCTAACTTTAACGTAATTTTATTTATTTTCTAAGATTTGCGAGCTCATAAAGGAGATTTCATAACAATGATTTTTTTGCAGTGTGGCTGAAATAATTGAATCTCCAAATTACGTAATACGTGAAAAACTCCTAATGGGTTTGTAAATCTTATGAAACAATAAAATTCAGCTCATTTTTTGACACCTTAAATTTTATTCTATTCATCTGATATTTTACATACGTTTCGACTTTCGTTACTCTAGGGTAGGTGCTCCAGTGATTAGCATGCTCCAGTAATTGACATCTATCCAGAAATCTATAATAATAAAAGGAAAGGTTTGTCTGTCTGTCTGTCTGTCTGTCTGTCTGTCTGTCTGTCTATCTGTCTGTCTGTCTGTCTGTCTGTCTGTCTGTCTGTTCTTTTATACGTTCAGCCCCTATTGAACGCAGAAGTACAAAAATTGACATACGGATGCTCTGGAGCCTTTCCGATGTTTTCCTCGAAACAGAATTAAAAAATTTTAATTAGTTGTGGAGATATTAATTAAAATGTCCACTCATGTCTAATCTAAAAGCGATCTCAAAGTAGAAAAAGTGGAAAATAAATTAGAAATATTTGTCCGATCGTTACAATTTCGATACCAAATGAAAGGGGCATTTTTTCTGAATCTAAGTGTGCAAGTGGTTTATCGGTACAACAATTAGATTTTTTAAAATTAACTAAAGTATGAATTTTCTGTGGCAACATCATTTCAAATGCCAGACATGAAGACCCATCGTCTGCCTCGAAAAAGGAAATGATTGCAACCGATCAAGATGTCACGTGTTTTGTAGTGGGGAAAAATATTGCAATTTTCAATTTTTTTAAAATTTTAATTCACGTTACATTTGAATTCATATTCGGCCTAGACAGCATATTATAAAGCTACTGTTAAATTTTCATGAAAGTATGTGGATAAACAAAAAAATTAGATTAAATTTTGTATTATATTTTTTTTAATTGAGATATGCCGTTGAAATTTCGTAATATTTCTTTTTAACGCCCGATATTTCGATTCTGAATATTTTTGAAAGTGTAGAATTATTAGGAAGGGCTTGAGGGGGAGGGGGGGGGGAGCAAACGGCCAGAAAAAAATATAAATAAATAAATAAATAAATAAATAAATAAATAAAAAGAGTTACAGCGTTTGAAATTGTTATTGTTAGGTTTCAAGGAAAGATAAATCGATTGCGGATATTTTCAAGTGTAAAATTATTAGAAGGGACGGAAAGGGGGGGAGGGGCAAAAACGTAGAAAAGGAACGGTTGTTTCGGAGAAAACAACGGAAAACCCAGAACGCCTTTATTCTTTTATATTTTTCAGAATTTCGAATTCTGATACTCCTTTCATATTTCATACTATGGATTTTGAACAGTATTCAGCCCGGAATTACGCAAGTTTCGGAGAAAACCACGAAAAAGTCAGACGTAAATCGTTTTATAATAGTGTTTATATCATTTTTGTATCTCAGCTTCTAATTAGCATAATTTCAAAAGTAATATGTCATTTTGAAAATTTTTTGAATTGAATTTTAAGAGCAGACGCCAAAAATTTCTGTCACATTCCAGTAACCGACCATCATAAGTAATGGAATTCGAGATTTCACGTGATTTACACGTTTTAAGGTTTCCTGATTAGGTTTTCTTTTGTATCTCAGCTACTAATTGAAATAATTTTATAAGTAATACATTATTTGAAAGCTTTGTTGATTTAGAATTGAACAGTAGATTACAGAATTTTCTACCGCCAGATGGCGCTGTAATATTTTTAAATTTCAATATTTCGAATTCTGAATATGATTAAATTATTTTTAATACATCATTCGAAAGATATTTTAAATTACTTTTATACTATCGAAAGTGGGATTCGAGATTTCACCTAATTTACACGTTTTGAGGTCTCCTGAATCGGTTTTCTTTTGTATCTCAGCTACTAATTAAAATAATTTCATAAGTAATACATCATTTGAAAGATTTGTTGATTTAGAATCGAACAGAAGATTACAGAAATTTCTACCGCCAGATGGCGTTGTAATATTTTAAAATTTCAATATTTCAAATTCTAATTATTATTAAATTAATGTTAATAAATCATTCGAAAGATATTTTAAAGTACTTTTATATTATCGAAAGTGAAATTCGAGATTTCACCCGATTTACACGTTTTGAGGTGTCCTGATTAGGTTTTCTTTTGTATCTCAACTAATAATTAAAATAATTTCATAAGTAATACATCATTTGAAAGCTTTGTTGATTTGGAATTGAACAGTAGATTACAGGAATTTCTAACGCCAGATATTTTAAAATTTCCATATTTCAATTTCTAAATTATTTTTAATACGTCATTCGAAAGATATTTTAAAGTTCTTTTAAATTATCGAAAGTTTTCACCAGATTTACACGTTTTGAGGTCTCCTGAGTCAGTTTTCTTTTGTATCTCAACTAATAATTAAAATAATTTCATAAGTAATACATCATTAGAAAGCTTTGTTGATTTGGAATTGAACAGCAGATTACAGAAATTTCTACCGTCAGATGGCGCTGTAATATTTTAAGATTTCAATATTTCAAATTCTAATTATGATTAAATTATTTTTAATGCATCATTCGAAAGATATTTTAGAGTACTTTTATATTATCGAAAGTGGGATTCGAGATTTCACCTGATTGACACGTTTTGAGGTTTCCTGAATCGGTTATCTTTGGTATCTCAGCTACTAATTAAAATAATTTCTATGTTTACTTTTGCATCTCAGCTAATCGAGTTAGACCGATAAAAATTGGTATATGTAGGTTAATTAGTAGGGGCTGAAAGAGTGGGGAAGGGATAGTCGCGCGCAGCGAGTACGAGAGTGCGCTGCCGAAGGCAGTGGGGACCGGGTGCGACTTTTTACCTGATGAGAAATGATTTTTAAAATTTTCTTCTCTTAAGAATAAAAGTTTCATTTCAGAATATGTGCGCGCAGCGCACGTTATCTTAACACGTGCGCGCGCATCGCACATGCGTTTGGGATCCGGTGCGAGTTTTCACCTGATGATAATTTTTTTTTTTTAATTTTATTTTCTTAATAATAAAAGTTTGAGTTGAGAAGGAATATACGTGCACATTGCACGTATATCCTCACAAGCGCGCATGGATATGCGCTGCCTAAGGCAGCGGGGTCCAGGTGTGAGTTTTTACACGATGATAAATGATATATTTTTTAAATTCCTTTTTTTTAAGAATGAAAGTTTATGAGTAATAACATGGAATTTTGAGAAATCATAAGGATGGTGAAGGGATACGGGTGCGCAGCGTACGGGTCTACGCTGCCGAAGGCAGTGGGGTCCCGGTGCGACATTTTTCCCGATCAGAATTTTTTTTTCTCTTTTTAACAACATGATAAAAAATTAATACAATTTTGAGAATTCATTAATTATTGTGATTCCTTTAAAAATAGTGACCAGCGAAGCGGGCGTAGCCTGCTAGTAATTAATAAATAAGAAAAATAATAAAATCATATATTTTACAGATAAGAATTTTAACATTTTATGTCAAACACTGGAGCACAGGGCGCTGATAACTGGTAAAATGAATAACTAGCAGTGTCAAACACCGGAACATAGGGTGCCAATTACTGATAAAATGAAAAACTGGCAGTGTCAATTACTGGAACATTGAGTGGGTGTCAAATAAAAATTCATAAAAAAAAATAATTGTTATCAAATTTATATATTTTAACATATATGTGGTTCTGAATGTCTTTCATACCATATGTACTAATTTAAGATTTCAAAAAATATTTTCTGATGACTAGAACATTAAAAACATCAGAGATTGCTCTAAAAGTGTCAATCACTGGTGCACTTATCCTATGTACTTAACTTAGTAGTGTGCAAATTATTAGAAACAACAGAGAAATTAAGCATCTCTTTATTATATACCTTTACTTTTCACTATTTCAGTTTCTAAACTTGTGGAGAGAAGATGTATCTCATATTTCAACGAAAGTTTTGTCCCAAAAACGAAAAGGGTACCAGTAAAAAATTAAACAAAATTCCAAATACTCTGTAAAAAAACATATTTGAAATTGTCTTTGTAACTAACTAGTGATTATGTTCTTTTTTTATAATTATCTTTATTCATATTATATGTGAATAGCACATGTATCTATCGAAATTATAAAGGTTTCTTTAACGGCAACGAAAAATTTTCGAACGTTTGTTTGTAATCATTATTTTAATTATAGTAGTGGTATCTTATGATGGTGGTATCTTATCTTTATAATGATGATAATCATGGCGATAAATAAGCAAATTTGTTTGTTGTATCACTTTTTTAGTAGGGTTTTTTACTTTTCACTTCAAACAGAAAATATCGTCTGCCTTACGGGCAATTTTAGAAGCTAAAAAGTCGTTGAGCTCGAGATTTTTTTTTTTTTTTTTTTTTTAACTTTAAAAATAATGTAAATTCCACCTACATTTAAAATTAGTAAAACCCTTTTCAAAAGCTGGGCACACACTTCTGAAGTGACGTTCTATACTAGCTAGTCTTGCACCAAATAAAAGCAACAGTCTAGCGTCTACCACAGTGATTAAAGTGTCTGGGGGTAGAATTTATACCCGGTGCCAAAATTTGGAACTTTGTTTAAGCTTTTTTTTTTTTTTTTTAATGTCTTGGGCTTTGAGCCAGCTGAAATAAATGCTTTCTTGCCACACCTCGTAAATTTCACTTTTGAAGACAGTTCAGATGGGAGAATGGTGGGGATCAGTGAAGAACTGGTTGGCTAATTAAAAGATAGTAATTCTGGATTATAGATTGTTACAGATGGGAAAAGGGAAAGTAAGTACCTCTTTTATTTTATTTTATTTATTTAGTCATTTTTTTTTTTTTTAATATTCAGAATCTGAAATAAATTTTAACGTTTTCATGTATGTTCGTAACATATTTTAAACCGTTAAATATAAATTCTCTCCTTTATGGAAAAATAAAGAGACTCATAAAATATAGTGAGAAAAGTCTTTTTTTTTTTTTTTTTTTTAATAATAGTTTTTATCTTATTTAAATGCTTAGTATTTATATATAACAATTATTTATCATACCCTTTTTCTTTTCTCTCGTTAATTTTTCCTTTATCCCATTAATAATAATAATAATTATTATTATTTTATTTTTTGTTTTTGTTTAAGAATAAGAAGAATTATATAGTCCGAGGTCAGGACTAGAGAAAGAGGCAGGTCAAAGATAGTTTTATTGGCAATTTATTTATGCAAATCATACTAGTTACAGTTAAAAAATTAATTTCTTTCATTGACATTTAAAAACTAAGCATGCAAATTAAATATATATCTGCCAATTTTTTAAACTTTTAAATCAGAATTGACACTAGTATTTTTAAATTGAAAATGTTATATATTTTTTCGACGATTACTATTACTGACAACAACTGTAAAAGTTTTCCAGTTTGAAGTCTCCCTTAAAAAACAGGAGACTTGGCACCTAATAAATTATTAATAATGAATTATTAAACGTAGTAAAAGCAAAGCAACAGGTACAAGATCACTGAAACCACATAGACCAATATGTATATTTTAATTCCCAGCGAAACTTGCATGAATACTGACAAGGGCTCCTTAGAAACACCCTCATGTAGGTTAACTTACCCATGCCTAGCCCTCCAAGTGTAGATACAACATATGAAATTAATCTACGAGATTAATGCACGATTATAACTTAATTTAAAATGCTTCTAACATTATTAAAATTAATAAACGTACATAGAATATTTTTTAAACTATATGATAGCAAAACATTTTTTTTTTTTTCCTTTCCCCTGTGAAAGTGTAAAAGTAGATAAAAATTTAATTTCTATCGTTCATTTTTATATATAAAAAAAAATAAGTCTAACATTTTTTTTTTTTATCAATAATTGTGATAAGGTTACTAAATAGTAAATGTTTGTAGGTGATAGAAAAACTTCACAAACGCTGTAAATAAAATATTGTGATCGACAAAATGTTTTACAATAAATAACATGAAAAAAATTTAAAAAGAAGGCGCACTTTTAAATTACCAAAATATCTATGAATAAAATGTATTAATATTTTTAAAAAATCATCTTTAAAATTTGTTGAATTAAATAAAATGAAACGTTTATAACTTTGAAAGAGTAATTTTTTAAAAATGTGTAAATTTTTTTTTAAATACACACACATGTATTATGGTAACAATGAAAACGAAAAGTAAACAAATGAATAATTTGCCATTACTCATAAAAGCTAATTTGATAAACTAGTTAATTTAAATAAAAATTTTAAATAATATGACCAGTATTTTATTTATATTTGGAAAAAAAAATATTTTATTTAATATTACTTTAAATATATTTATGTAGGTTTTTTTTTTTTAAAAAAACTATTATTATTTATATCTTTAGAATGTCCGCTCTGACTTAATTTTAGTTTAAATCCTATAAAAATTATATTTATTAAATACTCTGTATAGACATCCAAATAAATCTGTGAATTCGTTTTAGATTCTTCCTTAATTTAGATTTTTAAAACAAAATTTTCAGTTTTTTGTAAACAAAATTTCACCGTTCAAATTAGCGAAGTTAGAGTATTTTAAAAATTTTATTTTAGAAAAATTTTTAGATATATTTTTTTTTTTAAGTTAATTAAAAAAAATAATAATAATAATATACTTGTTATATTTCTCTGTACGTGTGTGCAAAAGTTCATAATTTTAAGGTAATAAATTCTTATTATCTTATTAATTTACAATCTGGCTAACAGCCAGAGCCCATGTTTTTCTATAAGGAAATTTGTTTCCACAATTATTCATTACCTAATTTTTTTTTTTTTTATTGCATTTTCAGATTCAGAAAATTCACAACCTTTAAATTAGTACTTGTTTTACTTTTTTTTTTTTTTTTTTTTTTTTTTAAGTTAAAAAGGCGGGGGAAAAAAAAAAAAAAACTAAGTACAGTCGGTAACAAAAGTGTCCGAACACTAGCAAAAATTCCTATATACGTGATTCGACAAGGATTTATTTAACACAAAACAGTATTAACTTTACTTTTTTTACATAGGAATTTTCGCTAGTGTTCGGATACTTTTGTTATCGGCTGTACATTTGTTTATTTACTGGTGCATTACTGCTTTCATTCTGTACTCATATATAAAATATTGTACACCGAAAAACTGGTGTTTTGAAAACAAACGCGATAGTAAATTTCTAAAAAGATATAATTGTTTCGTTTTAAAATTATATTAAAATGACTCTTCAGTACTTACTAGATTTTCATTTGATGAAGGGTCGGGTATAATTATTTTGATATGAAACTGTTGTAGAGTATTTTGCAAAGATTTGACTGCTGATATACTTTTCACCACAAAGAATTATAAAATAATATAATGTAACTACTGAGACTTAGAAAAATTATGCCATTGCAGTGGAATGAGAGAATACAGTTAATACCTGGTTTTCCTAATTCAAGGGTTAAAATTTGAGTGATTTTCTAAACTAAGATGATTGCATTTTATAAAATAGTTCAGTTGGTAGTATACTTTCTCCGTTCGGCATTTCAATTTTTGGTCTTACCATAAAACTTAGTTCCTTTATCCTTTGAAGAGAAAAAAAATATTGTATTACTTTTCGAGATTAAGAGAGAAGACGAAAGAGAAGAAAAAAAAAATCCAGTCTGAACCTGTTTCTCCACAACATCTGCTTTGAGGACCGGAGGTAAACTTGACCTATTGACAGCTGGTAAAGTACTATGAACTTGGAGACGGCGATTATCATCACGTGTGTGTTCCATATTCTAAATAGGCAATACTACTCAATTACAGAAGTAGGAATAGTGCTGCGAAAAATAAATTCTAATGCCACCAGAAATCAGATCCCGTTTACGACATCATGTTGCTTCGGACTTGCTGTCTGGGCCAGGGCCTGACTAACAAATTTTTGTGCCCAAATCAACTTAAATTTTTCGTGCCGCCTTAAAATTCGTGAAAAAGTATTTTGCCGAAAAATAAATTTCAAGTAAAAAACGGCTGAAATAGAGGAAAAATCGAGAGAATAATTTTTAACTATTAGTAAAAATTCGTGCCCCTTAAAAATTTCCGGAGTAAATTTCCGGAGTTTCGCTTTTATTATTATTATTTAAAGTTTTCTCACCTCCAATTTTAAAAATATCTGGCTTATCTCTAGAAATTGTAAAATTTAACAGCTCTTAATTTTTAAAATAGCAGTACAAAGTGCCTAGGGGGAAAAAACGCATTTTTATTAATTTTTAAAGTCTTTATAAAAATCTCTTATTTCGAACCGAATTTAGAGATTTTTGGATTGTGAAATTCATAATCACTAATTGTAGACAATTTTAATTTATGTCAAAATTGGTTGAAAAATCGTATTTATTTATTTAAATTATTATAAAATATCAAGAAATTGACCTGAAATAAACCACATTTTTAATGAATTTTTAAAAAATCATAAAATAGATTTCCACCAAGCATAGTTAAGAATATTTCCGATTAAACGGCTTTAAACTAACACCTTTTTTGTTCTTGGTTGGGGATTAAAAACGTATTGGCACCGTAGTTATAGTAATATATATAGATCGATCATCCCTATGTTATCGTGCAAAGATTTTTGATGCCGAAAAACATCTTTGGAATCAGCCATTAAGTGGTATTGAAAAAAAAAAAAAGAAAAATGAATTTGAAACTGTATCTGGAGTTTTTCATTCACCTTTAGTAAATGAATTATTCATAAATTTTATTTGCTAAAATATTCGTGTGTATTCACTCGGAGGGTAAAATCGCCGTCTTTTCCCAAGTGAAAAGGAATCATTTTTTTCTCCCCAATGATCAATCTGTATATTATTACTAGGGCTGTGCCGATTAATCGGTTCGGTCAATCGATCAATGCTTAGTCCCGATCAATTTTTTTAATCGAGTTAATCGGATCGAGTAATTCGATTAAACTTTTTCAAAATCAGATTAAAATTTTCAAACTACAAATTAAAGTAAAAATATTGTTCTGCCTACAAAATATTTTTTCATATATTTTGCTAAAAACATTCTAAGAAACATCCATCAAATAATGAAAAAGCAAAAAAATAAATAAATAAAATAAATAAATAAATGAAAATAAAACCTCTTAAAAGAAGTTGTTGCACTTTTGTTGATAGAGAAAAGGGGGAGGAAAGTTATTAAACAAAATGCCGCTTCATGTGCATGCTAGAGCAACACCAACTGTCTGTACCTTCTACAGAAAGTGTTGGCTAGAGTAATAGTAATCTCAGAAACAAGAACCTCCCCCCCCCCAAAAAAAAAATAAATAAATAAATAAATAAATAAAATAAATAAATAATAGAAATGTTAAAGATTATAAAAAAAAAAAAAAAAAAAAAAAAAAAAAAAAAGGATTCAGATTTCCACTATCCCTCTTACGGGAAAAATGTCAACAGAGTTTCACAGTATCTTCAAGCGTTTATTGTCTGTTCAGAATTGCTGATAGTAACTATTGAAGTATAAACAGAAAATAAGATTCTGTGTTCTAGTCCGAAGTGACAAAGAACTAAAATATAAGAATTTGAGACTTTTATGATAATGATATGGAATTTTGAGAATTCATTTAAAAATAGTGACAAGCGAAATGGATAAGGCCTGCAAATATAAAACTAAAATATGTGTAAATTCATTTAATGTTTCTTTCAAAATGAATCGAAAAATTAATTTATTAAATAAATAAATAAATAAAATTGAATAAGTGAAAATATTTATATGAAATTAACACTTAAAGTCACCAATTATTACTCTGAAAATTGATTTAAATTTCAGTAATGAAACAGATATAATTGATTAGACAAAAATTTTTGAAAAAAAAAAAAAAATCAGTCAAACTTACGAATAATATATTATATATATATATATATATATATATACACAATAGGAGAATTTTATTCATCATTTAAATAAAATTATATAAAGAAAAATGAAAACCGATTAAAAATCCGATTAATCGATTAATGAACTACGATTAACCCAGTTAAAACTCTTAATCGATTCCCACCGCTAATTATTACTATATCTATGTTTGGCACATGCGATAACTCTGAAACATGGAGATGCTGCAAAAAATTCGTGTCAGTTTCTTAGTTTCACCAAAAAAATGTCCTATACTATACCTTTTTAACAAAATTAATTTCATCAAATATCGCCAAATCTCTATTTTTTTTTTTTTTTTTTTTCAGTTGACAAAAATATCCATTTTAAAACTATTTCAAGTTTATTATTATTTTTTTTTTTTTTCCCCGTATCACCTTTCTTTAGTGATTGATAAAGTAAATTTTTCTCAGAAAATAATGATTGCCTACTCCATATTAATACGTTTGAAATCTGATTCATCCATGAGTATTCCATCTATTTCTTGTTAATCTCATTAAATTTATCAAGTTATCTTCGTTCGAGAGATAAGAATCGAGGATTGCATTCTAAATTCTATAGCTGATATCAGACCTTTATCACTGGATTACTAACTACAGATGAATTCTAGAACAATTTTATCTTCTTGTGCAACGTATATAATCTACATTTAATGAAAAATAAAAATCAATTCACCTTTTAGCGACATCTCAGGTTTCATAATTTATATGTGATTTGTCTTATTGATTTTCGTCATACATATGACATTTTTCCATACCCGAATTCCAATCATGCGTATCTCAAGTCAAGTTCAACTGTTATTTCAGATGCATTCGACAAAGTACATTTGCATGCATTTCGAGAGAAATAATAATAATTAAAAAAAAAAGTTTAAAATGTTTAAGGCACATAACGCAAGATCTTGTTGCCACATTTAAATTCAAGGCTTTGTATAATCCTTTCAAAGATCCCAATTTTTGTAACCCAACGAAGTTTGAAAATGCTTTTGAATTCGATTTGTCTGTCTGTCCCATAGATAGATATAGTAATAAGACATAGATTGATCAGTCAGAGGGCCTTTTTTTTTTTTTTTTCCTTTGGGCGGGATGGGGGGGGGGGGAGTCACTCTAATGGCTGCCTTTTCCCGAGTAAATCACACACAGGAATACACACGGATAATTCAGTAAATAAAATTTATGAATAATTTATTTACTAGAGGTGAATGGAAAAACTCCAGGTACAGTTTCAAATTCATTTTCCTTTTTATTCTTTTTTTCAATACTCTCTAATAGCTGATTTTAGAACTTTTTTTGGGCATCAAAATTTTTTGCTCGATAACATGGGGATGATAGATCTATATATATTACTATATCTATGGTCTGTCCACGATTTACTTTTCGTAAATATTTTTAAAATTCGTTTAAACTAATCTTCTATTCAGGTTCACTATAGTATATTTCCAACTGAAAACAGCGTAAATATGGGAATAGGCTAGGACCTTTTTGAAAGACCCCTCCTCCCATAAAGGGTATTCCGCACAGGCCTAGAAATCAAATGTAGTCAATCGGCTTTAATCCCAAACAACACCACGCCTATTGAAAATAAGAATTGTATAAGTAGTATGACTTTTTCTGCGCACATGAACTCACTAAAGAATTCTTATATATTACTGTCTATGAGAGGTATTTCTTTAAAAAATAAATGTTTTTTTTTTTCCCCTTTCACAAAACATAACTTCTAGACTTTGCACAATGTTACCGATAACGAAGCAAACCGATAACATAGGTCCTGTAAAATTGAGGTGTGTACAGGGACACCCAAACATGCCAATGCGTTTTAGTAAAGACATTTTTGTAAATCCCATTTATATAACTTCTTCAAAAATCACAAAGGAAGTGAAATTTATTTTTAATATGCTATAATAATAGTTTTTATAGAATATATGATATGATTAACTTTCATATTTACAGGGTTACACTAAAAATTCTTGTACATTAAGTGCTGCAATTAGAATCTAAAGGCTGTTATTTTTAACAGTTTTTCAACAGTGTTTAGGAGTGCTTATGAATTCAATTATCAGGGGTCGATCCAGGCAAATATTGGGACCCTTTTGCTGCCCCTTCACAAAATTCAAATCCTTAAAATGGGTCCCTTCACAAAATTCAAATTCAGTAAATGGGCCCCTTCACAAAATTCAGATTTATAAAAACAGCCCTTTCACAAAATTTTGTTTTATAAAAATAATACTTTTATAAAATTTTTACATGTTTACAGTATTATTTTTAATGAGTGCCTATACTTGTTTATTAAAATGCTATAAACTTGATATTAAACATTAGATAGAGTAATTGCTATAATGAAAGGTTTCTGGGGACAATTATTTTTTTCACAAAAATAAATAAAAATTTCACAAAAATAATTTGTTTTTCACAAAAATGGGCCCCAAAAATTAAAACCTGGATCAAACCCCTGATTATTTTATCTGTATGCCTTTCAGTCCATCTGTCTGTCAGTTGCGTGATAATGTAGGCAAAGAACATTGAAAGTTATAACGATACAACAAGTACGTACATTTAGAAAATATTAATAATCAATGCGCAGCACATGCTTTTCCGTTTTTTTTTTTTTTTTTCTTTTTTTTTGTGGTGTGTGTTTATTTAATTAAAGTATGACATTTAAAATAAGCTTTTAAGAATTATTATTTTTTAAATAAATATTTTTATTTAATTATGAAGTTTATGATTATTTTCACTAATTTTCGCTTATAAAAAAATCTTTGTCAAGAACTAAATTATTGGGAAATTTATTAGAAAATACTTACAATTCATATTAACTGAGTCTGTAAAATTCTATTTTATTACCATTTTTTTATTAACTTCTATTTTTGTTTGTTTGTTTGTCCGGTACAAATCTTGCAATCGAATTTTAACTAACTTCCCTACTAGACATTTGAATCTTTCACAGTAGCTCAGAACCTGGTGACAACACAATACTTCGGAGTCAGATTTTCGAATAGTTTTCTTTTAATTAATTAAAATATGAAGATAATAAGCTCTTAATAGCAATAAAATAGACATTAAAATATTAGCTATAATGTAATCGTTGCCAAAAAAAAAAAAAATTATGAGTTCATTTTCTTTCGACATAAAAATAAGTACATTTAATTAAACGTGAACTTTAAAAAATTATAAAAATTTAAATAATGCATCTCACAAAAATTGACGTCATATCACTTTAAAAATTTTATGCACATTGATAAGAGCTCTATGATTCATCAGAAAAATTTAAAACGTGGTATATAAAAAGTTTTTTTTTAATCTTTTAATTATTTACTATATTTAATTTTAATAATTATATATTTATTTTATTTGGTTATTATTTTTTTAATATAGTTATTTTAAAACAATTAACCAAAATTTCAAACTAAATTGATTACTATATGTATTTCGTTATTGCAGCCGAATCACCTATAGCAAGTCCTAAAAATACTTATAACGCTATTTATTAGAAATTTCAGTTCATTCAAGTTTCCAAAAGCAAGTAGCGGGCTTTTAAGCATCAAGTAGCTTCTTAAGTCATCCTTGTCTAATTCTCCCTCATTATTTTTTTACCTTGACTTCTCTTAATCTCCCTAATTTTAGGATAATCTGTATTAAATATATGTATTTTGCTATAAAAAATTCAAAAGTAACAAATGTTACTGTATGGCTTAGGACAGCAAATTTATTTGTAACGTTATCCTCTTTTTCTTTCGCCCATGCACACTATTCTGCTTAAAAGTCGGACTTTAAAACATCTTAGTCTATTTTAAGCTGTTTAGGAGAAGTGTTTCTTGAAATTTGACCATTATTTTGTCATAGTCCTGTGTCTATTATGTTCAACCGCCAACCCTAGAACACTACAGCGTGTTCATATATCTGCCGCTACCCCTAGAGAAACGTAACATTTACGTGCTCATGTAAAATTCGTTTTATTTGCTTATATTACATTAATGTTGTTTTTTAAAATGTTTAATTATTTGCTGTTTTATCCAATATTACTAATTCTTCATTAACTGAATAATTATTTCGAAGCACTCAAGGTCAAACAAGTGTATCGGTATAGAAGGGAAAGGGCAGGAACGAACCAATAAATGAAGATCTCACGGATAATTTACGTACACTATAGTGTTCTAGCGTTAAATAATTAAAAAAAAAAAAAAAAAAAAAAAAGCAGACTACATAGTAGAAAACCCTCTCTGGTAGAAATCCTATTAGTATGTCGACTGACTGTATATCGTCGTTCACAACACTTCCGAAAAAAAATGCCAACATCAATATATCGTTTGCACATGCAATAGCGCCTTACTATTCGCATCACGAAAAATCTGTATTTAAAAATTATTTTTTAAATTTTGTTAGAAATGATTTATTTAGTTTGCAGAATGTCCCACCAGTGGCCGAAACTGTTCTTCTCTAGAAGCTGGTAGACAAGAAGTGCCGGGTTCTATTCCAGGTCGGCGTAACTGTTCGGAGTTTACCGTAAGGCGTAGTTTTCTCCGAAATTCGCGTTAATATGGGGCTAAGCCCATTATAAAGATTCTCGTAGAGGGCACGCCACTCAAGTCTCGTGTAATCAGTCGGTCTTAACATTTGCAAAAAGATAGAAAATAATGTCTGTGTATTTAACTTTTTGTTATATTCCACACTGGTTGATGGCGAGACATATGCTAATACGCATGAGCATTGACGTGAGAAACACAGCAGAACTCTGACAAAGAAAAAAACTTGCATGCAAATATTTTTCATAAAAGATAATTTCTTTTTCTTTCTTCCCCCCCCCCCCCTCCACAATGTTTTATGTTTATGTTATTCGTAGGATTTTCAATAAATATTTAAAATACAATTCGCATTAACTAGAACCCCTTAAATAAAATATATAGGAGCCTTAGCATTAACTCATTCTCTGTTTATTTCGTAATAGGCTATTTTTCAATTATATAAGTATTATTTTTGTTTACTTTTTATGAGCTTTTTCCCTAACCTTAAAAAAATGTAATCAATTGTATCGGCTTTCTTCGCAAAGGTATGATACTTTTGGACAGCACTAAAAGGGTTAATGCATTTGTGTTGATTATCAGAGTCGATTAATCGGTCGGTATTTTATTAAATCGACCGGGATTGCTCAATTCGGGTTAACCCAAATATTTCAAGTTTGAAACTTGGCCTAGTTACTTTTTGCTCTTGTAAAAATTAATTTGGCGAAGTTATCAAAGAATCTATCAATTGTTATAAACACAATTTCTCAATATTTATTTCATTGACTATGTAATTATTTAGTTAAATATTATAATAGACTATGCATAACATTTAATAGCAAACTTGCAGACAAATTTCAGAGGCGACTGGTTTCTGCAATAAAGTTCCTCAAAAATATGGTAAATGATATAGAATTAGAACTTACATAAAGGTTATACATAAAGTATAAACACCATAAATTTCAAAAACACGCCAACATTTGCTTCAGGTCGAAATAGTTATTCTTCGATCACATTTCTTGAGATCATGGAAACCTCTGTGCAAATGCTAACTCAACGAGTCCAGTGCTAAAAAATTGGGGTGACAGTCATCTGATACAGAGAAAATAAGCGATAACAGAGCGCAGAATTACTGAATGTCTTCCAATCCCAACCTATCGGTCAGTTTGGCACCCCTTCAAGCTTTTGGACTCGTCCTCACTGCTAGTTTTAGGAAACGTGATTGCACTATATATGTGGCCGTTCATCAGGTAGAAAAAGGGGGTGGAGTACGAGTGCAGTGTGAAAGCAGCAACGCTTTCTCTTGGTTAAGTTTCTCTTGCGACTAATAAATCTGTACTGTAGGCTAGCTCATCAAATTTTTTCTCTCATAAATAAGCAATTAATGCTTTTTCCTAAAAATTTTTGTTTTAATCCTGAAAATTTTTAAACTGCGATTTATTTCCATACAACCTTTTACTCTATTTTAACACGCTTTTATTAGCTTCACCTGTATGTGTGTATATTTGTTTCTATGTATGTATGTTTGTTTGTAACTGCTCTGGGAGCGAACAAAAAATTTATATTGTAAAAAAATATTTTCCCTACGTGAACGATGTGGCGTTGAGGTAAGGCTCCGCGTTACGAACCTAAAGGTCCAACGTTCGATCCCAGTCAGGGGAGATTTTTTAAAAATGGTTTTTGTTTAATTCTAAGTTATTTTAATTAAAGATTTAAATGTGTGTAAATATTATGGTGTGTCACTCACACGATTTTCTCTTACCCTGCATTTTTTTTTACTAAGATAGATATTTTGTGCTTTTTTAGTTCACATTTCTATAAAAGCGTGTTCTTTAATTTTTTAAAACTATAATATTATTTATAGACGTATTTAATGTTCAAAAAATAAGCAAATGAAAACATAAAGCTTGATTCGACCAGTTTTTGTATGGTTGCATTTAGGCATTATTTTCTTTCTTTTTTTTCTTCCACCTGAAAACCACCGGGAAGCATCCACACTTGCAAACTTGACCTATTAAAGAGAGGAGAGTAACTGATTTAGAACATCACGTGTTCCCATTCTAGAAATAAATTTTGTGTTGTTATTTACTGTCTGTGAAACAGTGAGAAAAAAAAAGGGGTGTGTGCCGCCGATAGTATTTTGGCATCTGAACTTTTAAAAATGCTTTTGAAATTAAGCCAAGTCTCTGAAGGGGATTCGGCGCCTAAGATCGTTTATTATTTTGAAATTGTTTTGACGTGGACAAGGCGTTCTTGCTTTGTTTAGATAATGATGGTGTGTTTAAAGTATGTTCAGATGTCCAATTTTAAATTCTAAATGTATATTTGCTTGGGAAATTTCTATGCCATTATATTTTTTATATTTCATATGTTTGTATTTTTTTTCAATGTATAGCCAAGAAAAAAAAAAAATTAATATGGAAATAGCTCTATGTTTTACAGATTTTGGTATATTTATTTGGCAATATATACTGACTATAGATAAATGGGTTATAATATTTTCAAAATCTTATTTGTATAAATTACTGTAAGTTCTTGTTTAGTATTTAGAAAACATATAATGTAAAAATCAATAATATATTGTTAAGGGACCCCATAGAAAGACCTTCACGCAGGGCATACCACCCAGGCCTAAGACCAACGAGTACTTAGTTGGGTACTTATCCCCTCACACCAACACATCAAATTAAAATTTGCAGGATTGCATATATGATGCATTCACTCACTTTTGTTTTTCACTCACATCGCCTAGATTTTCCTGGAAATAACTTAGATGGCCATTAAGAAAGTGAAGTTTTAAGCTTATTTCTGTCAAAAAATTCTTTTTTTTCTGTAAAACTGTATGTCATGGAAATTGTTTAATATTTTTCCTTAATCAGCATTCATAATGACATCAGAAAAACACATAATTTTAAAGAAAAGAAATTTCAACACAAACCTGGGTAACTGGTGCCATATTTAAAAATTTATAATGACAGTCACTATTGCAGACATAAATTGAAAGGTACTTGAGAAAGGTAAGGTACCCTATTCTGGATCATATTAACTTGATTATTCTAATCTGCTACATTTTTTTAACAATGCTTATTATAATTTTTACACAGTTACCATAACAATGTCTGTAGTTTGTTTTACTTGCAAGGTAAGAAATTATACTTTTATTTTATTTAGTAAGTAAGCGTAAGTAAAGTTTACAACTTTGTGTATAATTATACGTTTCTTACGTGTGCTTAATCTCGCATCTTTTAATTTCATCTGTAAAGAGGCTTCTTTGATTTATGACCTCATTGCGTCATTTTGTCGTTCATCAGAAACAAAATTAAGTTTTTTTTTTTTTTTTTTTTTTTTTTGTACCAGATGAGATGGAATTTGCAAGGCGGAAGTAATATATATGCAAACGAATGATTTTGCTTCAATCATTGTTTTAGTTCATTGCATCCTGCTTTCTGATAGTATAAGCATTTTCTATTTCATTATTGCTTTAACTAAACACACATTTTAAAAATTTTTGACTGAAGCATAAGCTAAATCTTTTTTTTTTTAATATGTAATGCATTTAATTCGAAAACGCTTTATGTATTTTTATTTTGATTACGTGTTTTTCTTTGAAATTGATTTAGGATATCAGTGTACAATTATTTGAAATATATCACTCACACAAATATACAAAATAAATAAATGAAAATAAAATAAAAAATATATTGGGTCTCCATAAAAAAAAAAAAAAAAAAAAAAAAAGAGAGAGAGAGAGAAAGAAAAGAAAAGACCATAAAGCAAGGACTTTTATCTACCATTAAACTTATAATAAGTAAAAAAAACTTTGAATAGACACCATAAAATAACGTTAGTATATACTGTATATACATAGTATGTAATGTAATATAAATGTATGTTTATAGTGTATGTAATGTAATATAAATGCACAGTGTGTATATAGTTTGTAATTATAAATACAGTTCTATGGTGCTTTTTTACCATTAAACTTATTATCTTTACAAAATTTATGAGGAAATTATGAAACATATTATAAGAGGTTTCACTTATATTAACTCTATACAAAGGCTTCGCTGTATTCATAAATTATTTGTTTTACACAAAAAAAAAAAAAAAAAAAAAAAAAAATCTGGAGTGACTCCACTCGACTTTCCGAACATTGAGTAATTAACAGTTTTGTAGATAAAGTAAAGAAAGAGGAGTTGTTAAACAAACAAAACGGAGAAAACCATAATAGAGTGTTTGAGTATTTTTCTCCATCTATTACACAATGTTTTATTTAACGCTACTGAACTTTGAGCCCATAGATCATAATGATAAAGAATTTTTCGTTGTGTCCCTGTAAAAACCTATAAATGCTAAATTCACCAAAATGCTTATAGTTAGTGCAACAGTGATTTATAATACTCATATAAATTTTCAACTCAATTCAATAAGGCGTTTAGATGCTATCGTACTTTTAAAAATTTAGTCCCATAGGCCATAATGATAAAGAATTTTTCTTTGTGTCCCTGTAAAAAAACTGTAAGAGCTAGATTCACCAAAGTCTATACAGTTAGTTCAACTGTGATCTATAACATGTGTACAAATTTTTTGTTCAGATTAATAAGGCGTTTAGACGCTATCACACTTTTAAAAATTTGGCCCCATAGGCATAATGATAAAGAATTTTTCTTTGTGTCCCTGTAAAAAAACTATAAGTGCTAGATTCTCCAAAATCTATACAGATTGAGTATTTGTGACCTATAATATGTGTATAAATTTTTTGCTCAATTGAATAAGGCGTTTAGATGCTATCGCACTTTTAAGATTTTGGTCCCATAGGCCATAATGATAAAGAATTTTTCTTTGTGTCCCTGTAAAAAAACTATAAGCGCTAGATTCTCCAAAATCTATACAGATTGAGTATTTGTGACCTATAATATGTGTATAAATTTTTTGCTCAATTGAATAAGGCGTTTAGATGCTATCGCACTTTTAAGATTTTGCTCCCATAGGCCATAATGATAAAGAATTTTTCTTTGTGTCCCTGTAAAAAAACTATAAGTGCTAGATTCACCAAAATCTATAGGGTTCGTACTATGGTGACTTACAATATGCGTACCAACTTTCAGGTTAATTGAACAACGCGTTTAGACGCTAGCGTGTTCACTCACAGACATACACACATACACACATACATACACACATACACACAGACATACATACATCATCGTAAAAATAGTGAAAACGGATTCAGGGGACCTCAAAACGTATAGAAACATAAAAATCTCGAATTCGGATTTTTGACATGATTACAATACTTTCCTCACTATAGTGTTCGGAAAGTAAAAAAAAAAAATAGAACTTTATTATTTTATGCATCAACTTATTGAAACAGATAAACCAAACATGAAATTTGCTGATGTATAAATACTTATTCTGCACTTATGTCTACTTTCTTTCTTCTCGTGCTTAATTATTTAGACTCGAAACACATTTTCGTATTTTGCAATTATTTAGTTTATCAATCTATTTATATAGCATAATATTATAATTAAAAAAAAAAAATCCATTACCATAACTTCAAAAATACTGGATCAATTTGAATAAAAATTGGATATTGAAATTATCTTAGAAATATCTTTGAGTTCGATTACAACTTTATCCGCCATCTTGTTTCGATGTGGCGACCATTTGAAAATTTCAAATATTGTATTAAAAACGTATTTATGAACAGATTTGCATGAAACTCTGTATGTACGCAACCCATGTTAAGATCTCATCCAATAACTGATCAATTTTCTATGCATAATTGTTTCAAAATGGTGGCTAAAACACATTTTTGTACCGATTTGCATTACACTCAGTATGTACATACCCATATATCTAGATTTCAACCAAGTTTATTAATAATATCTCGATTCTCTGTCTTATGTCAAAATGGCGGCCACTTTGAAAATAATAAAAATTTAAATCTACCCTTCCGACAACGCTGGAAATATTTGTTTTATTTTAATTTATATTTAAAAGTCTCTATTTAATACATAATTTTTTGTTTGCACATTTCCTTAAACTGTTTTATTTTAATTCTTAGGAAGGTATCGATTGACGGAAAATTAGTTTATGTGGGAGGAGTGGAAAGACTAAATGAAAAAATAAACATTATAATCAATTCCTAGAGAAAGTAATTAAGTTTGAAAAGATAAGTAGTACTTCTAATTTGTTGGCGCCAGTCTATATACGCTTTGGTTTTGTTTACATCTGATATAGAAAGAAAGGGCTGATGCCCGAATCTTAAGTGTGTATATAAAGATTTTGGCATGTGATGTTCTTTTTGAAATCTTGAATTCATGCCAGAGCTACTACAATCTGCTACTCCTGCAAAAAAAAAAAAAACCTAACTGATTCATCTTAACCTTCGAGCTGCAAAATGTCGGTTTCTTGAATTTCTTCGGTACTGTTTAAAAAATGATTTTTTTTTTTTTTTAATTAAAAAGTAAGTGTTACATTCTTATGTAACAGGTGATGTAAGAGTCTTCTGTCGAGAAAGGTTTTTCAAAATCATTTTTGTAAGCGGAAATCTTGAATTGTATTTGATTTGAATCTTTCGTTGCTTTCAAGTATCTTAAATTAATGAATACAAAAACACATTTTATATTTAAAAGAAATTTTCAATATTGCAGTTTATTTTATTTATTTCTTGTAACAAAAAATTGTTTTATGTTTTTTTTGTATCGCAGTGTTAATTATTTTTTTATTAGCATTTGGACAAATTGAATTATTCACATAACTGTTTGTCAGATTTTGGTAAAGTGAAAATCTTTATACAGGGTAAGTGCACCAGTGATTGACACTTTAAGAGCAATCTCTGATGTTTTTAATGTTCTAGCCATGAGAAAATATTTTTAGAAATCTTAAGTTAGTACATATGGTATGAAAGACATTCAGAACCACACATATGTTAAAATATATACATTTGATAACAATTATTATTATTTTTTTTTAAATTTTTATTTGACACCCACTCAATGTTCCAGTAATTGACGCTACCAGTTTTTCATTTTATCAGTAATTGGCACCCTATGTTCCAGTGTTTGACACTGCTAGTTATTCATTTTACCAGTTATCAGCGCCCTGTGCTCCAGTGTTTGACATAAAATGTTAAAATTCTTATATGTAAAATGTATGATTTTATTATTTTTCTTATCTATTAATTATTTCGGGATAGATGCCAATTACTGGAGCATGCCAATCACTGGAGCACTACCCTATCAGCAAAATTTTATAACAGGAAAAGTCATTAAGTCTTTTATTTCAATTTCGTTTGTAATTTGTAATGACAGTCATCAGCACAATTTCCTTACGCATCTCAAAAGGTTAAAGCCACGATTTAAATAATAATAAATAAATTGATAATAGTAATTGATAATAATAATAAAGAAATAAATAAAATGAGAAAGAAATAATTACTTTAATCGCCTTCAAAAATGCTCATTTATTAGAAAGATTTTGTAATTTTATTTATAGTTTGCTATAAATAAAAATTTAATAATTAATTTTCTTAAAAATCATTTTGAGTTACTTTGAAAAGTAATTTTTTCTGTCCCTCCTATGATTTTTGAATTTCTACGCCCCTGGAATAGATAATTTCCAAG
Organism: Salticus scenicus; assembly: GCA_963930645.1. Lineage (NCBI taxonomy): Eukaryota > Metazoa > Arthropoda > Arachnida > Araneae > Salticidae > Salticus > Salticus scenicus. The sequence goes on from OZ005655.1 coordinate 255,356,113, forward strand.
GTCTAAATTTGGCACTGTGAATTCACATTACAAGAAAAAGGAAGTCGAGTTTTGGAGATCAATGAAAATCTAAAATTTCACTTTTTCAAACACAGTAGAGTATAGATATAGAATAAAAAATCTTTTCAAGTTAGTATCTATACAAAAGTAATATTACTTTAATATTAATATGTTACTGTTTTAAGTGTAGCTCACGTTGTATCTATGCTATGTGGAACTACCAGTTTTTATTTATTTATTTATTATTATTATTATTTTGGTAGTCAGCTAATAATAATAAGAAACTTTCTAAAATATTATAATGCAAAGTATTTTGTTTCACAAGTTCGGGAAAAAAAAAGTTGAGTTACTTTTTAGTGAAATTTAAGAAATTGTTTTCCTCTCGTTGATACTGTTATTGCTGAAAAAGTCGTTTTACAGGCTGTGTTCATTTGCCTGTAAAATTAACCTTGATAAACTGAATATCTTAGTGATCAAACTTAGCAAAATATTTTTAAATTAATGATTGTATAACGATAAAAAAACGCTGGGAAAAATAATTATGGATTTAGCCTATGTATAATTCAGTACTAAGAAAATATTTCTATACAATAAAAATATTTTCGATGTATATATGTAAATACTTTGCAATATATCAAAGGTACTTTTGAGTAGCACTCAATAGTTTTATACGTTTTTGGAATATTAAAAACTTTTTTTTTTTTTAATTAAAATGCAAAAATATACAAAACTTAAAATCACTGTTTCCTCACTTTTATTTTTTCTTTCTTTCTTTCTTTTTTCTCTCTGCCCACCAGCGACCGAGCGATTCTGCGCTCAAAGCTGGTAGACGTAATGTGCCGGATTCAATCCCAGGTCGCGCTCGTCGGCCTAGTCTTTCGGAGTTTTTCGTGATTTTCTCCGTAACGCGTAAATACGGACTAGGACACCTTAGAAAGACCCCCCACGGAGGGTAGTCCCCCTCAGCCCTGTGGTGCTAGTACAGTAAATAGGCCTTAATCCCCACAACCAACCAACCAATCTTCTCCCCCCCCCCCTCTCTCTCTCTCTCTCTCTCTCTCTCTCTCTCTCTCTCTCTCTCTCTTTCTTTCTTTCTTTCTTTCTTTCTTTCTTTCTCCTTCTCTCTTTTTGTTTCTTTCTCCCTTTCATTCTCCTTTCTTTTCTTTCTTTCTTATTTTCATTTAACAATTGTATTCGTTTGCATGATAAATAATACCATTGAAAATATATTTAGGATAATTATAATATATTTTCTTTGACTTCAAACGGATTCAGTTAACTAATTTGATTCTACTCGTACACGATAATTTGCTTTTATATTTATTACTTTTAGTGTAATTTTTAAGCAGATATTTAATTAAAAATTCTATAAAGAAAAGTTATGAAAATTCTGTAATAGTAAAAATGCTGCTTATTACTTTTTCCTTCTGTTATTTGCTTGGGTATTCAGTATTTAAAATATTTGATAACCGATAATATTTTCCCCAGTCGTGATTATATCAGGGCCCGAAATTTCAACTCCGATTTCACAGTTTGGGCTTGTTATTTCTCCTAACTATTTGAAATCCTTTTATACAAATATGCCTAAAATTCAATATATTAAAAGTGTGTCGTATATCATCATGTCTCATAATCATTTATAATTAAAAATCATTAATGTATTGTATTTGAGATTTGAAAAAGATTAAAATATCTAAAAACGTAAATGCAGAGAGTCAATAAAGAAAAAAAAAAAGAAAGGGAAAAAAAAAAAAAACTGTTTGTCAGACAATATCCTGTGAAAACCTTTTTATTATGAAAGATTAAGCTTCCTTATTTACCTATATATTTATTTATTTAACTTTTTACATGAGAAATGTCTTTTTCGTCCATTTTATCTTTGTAACGGAATGTCGATGTGTATAACTTGTCCATTATTGTCATTTGAAATAGTCATTTTGGAATAACATTTTCGATAAAATCGTTGCTTACAAATCATTAGAAGCGCCAATCCTTAGCGTTTCAGTGAAACAGTGGAAAATGTGAACTGTTTTTTGATCATTAATAAACATAGGCAGTATCGTTAAAAGGGCTCGGGCTCATTTTTATGCGCCAATATAGCATAGGCAAACTTTCTCATTTCTCCTCTCTAGGATAGTGGGTAACGGGCAAAGAGGTTGGCTATCTGCTCGTCTATTCTTACTCTGCTTAGAGAAATCACGGTGGGAGAAACGAAACTGCCGAAGAGATTAAAACTTTTAGGCATGCACTAAGCTTTTTTCCTTTCTCGGGCTAGGTCCATTCTTTGCTAGGGCGATCGTCGGGCAGCGCACACACAGACTCGGCATTCCGAGAAGAGCAAAAGGAGAGTTGGAATATGAGGTTATAAGATGGCAAGGTTTTGCCATATTTAAATCTATAAAAAGAATATTTTCTGTCACTGATTCGTGTAAGAATTCTGTCTATAACTAGACCAAATTTTTACTCGCCACAGTAAATATTCCACTCGCCAATAGCGAGTTGGCGAGCGAAAATTTCGCGCCCTGGATTATATACATACGAATTTATAGAATTTATATATCATATTTCCATGAGTAACTAAGAAGATGGGTAACCTTTTCGTACGTTAATAAAAAATTTTAATATTAGTGGTTAACTAAGTAGGATGGATTATAATAAATAATGCTACAAAAATTTTATGAAAAATTAAATTAAACACATTTATTAATTTCACCAGACACATTCATTATCTAAGAATAATTAATGAATGTGGTTGTTGAAATCTAAAAAAATAATTTTATGACACTCCAAAGATAAACTAGAGTCCTGCATCGGGTCGGGTCGGGTTACTCTAAGATAGACTTGATAGTTTTTATTATCCTAACACAGTAAAGATGCATGATTAAAACTGGCCCATCTTTGTCCTTGTGAAGGATATTTTTTCTTGTCTTTTTACCTGCTTGTGTTATGATGTGCGACGATCCACATCAATGATTATAGTGTTTAGATTATCAATTTAGAAAGCAACAGGTTTGGGTTTTTCAAAGAGAAAAAACTGAATATTTTTTCTAGTCCGATTCTTCATCAGTGTAACATGTGAATTATATTTTGTTACTTTCTTTAATTTTTGAAGAGGTATAAGAATAGGAGAAAGATGTAGTGTATGTTTCTTTTATTTTTATTAATTTGTTTAAAATATGCATAATTTAAGAAGAAAAATCGTATTTGCAGATAATTTCAAGTATAATTCGCATCATCACATTGCCCATTGTCTTTAAATCCATAGTTATTACATAATGTCAAGCATATATCACTTTTTAAGTGATTAAAATAGCAAATAACTTTTTAACTATTAGAAAAATTAACCAACACATATTTAAAGTATCTTTAAACTGGAAATATATTTATTTAATTACTAAATGAGTTGTCTTCTTAAAACAGCATTTCTTAAAAAAAAATTTCTCTTTTGAAACACTAATTATCAATGTCAAATGCTTTAGTAAAATGTACGATTCATTTTGAAGTATCAGAATTTTTTTTACAACTTTCAAACAAAATTTTACTAATTAAATTCGAAGTTTTGAATGAATTTTATTCAATTCTCTAAGTATACTGTGCAAATTATATACTGTATCGCCTTTCTTCTCTCTTTTTTCAACAAATGGCTCTCATGTTTAAAAAAAAAAAAATCCCCCCCCCTTCCTTTTTTTTTTTTTTTTTTTTTTTTTGGAGGGAGGGGGGGTCTGTGTGTATTTTATCAATGTGACGTTTTTTTTTCTTAATTCTAATAGCTAATGATGCGTATAAAAGTGAATTTTGTTTTGTTAGGGAATTATCTCAAAAGCAAGTAGTAGTCTTCGTAGTTCGGTACAATAACAGAGGCCATGTGTTGACCTTATCGTTTAATAAACAAATGGATAAGGTAAGTAAAATGCTAAAAGCATCAATCAAGGCAGATCAATGGAGATTGTGTAATTGTTTATCCTCGATGTTGTACGTTCAGTTTCCCCTATCTCTTCCTGATCTTATATCATAGATGGAGAAGCTTGCTTAATATTTACATTTCAAGTTTACTTTTTTATCTGTAAATAATCTTATCTAGATTTGCACATTACAGATTTCATTGAACTTTTTTTTTTTTTTTTTTTTTAATATAAAAACACCTTTAATATTTAATAATAATAAGTAAAAAAGTCTTTTTAATAGCATTTCATCATTTTACCATTAATTTATTGTGACTATTATTGGTTACTAAACTGAGTATTCCAATAAATACTTTCAATGCTGGTAAAATTAGTTCTTCTAAAATACGGTATCTTATTTATTTTTATTTATTTATTTATTTTTCTCTCTTTTCAAAAATAAAATGCAAAATTGATATGAAACATTTTTCGCATGTATCAGCTTGAGAAAATTAGGCACAATCTGTCCCATTTAAAGGCAGCATTAAGTTCTTTGAGATTTTTTTTTTTTTAGTACGGAGGACTATTAGTCTCGATCTACGGACTTTTACGATACCAGTTTTACGATAGTTGGAAATTTATCGAAATTATAATTGAATAATTTAAAAGCGATTATATATATATATATATATATATTTTTTTTTTTTTTTTTTTTTTTTTTTGGGGGGGGGGGGGGGGAGGGATAGTCCTCCGTACTAAACTAAATTCTGCTTTTGCCAGAATTTCATCAAAATCTTTATTATTATTCCAAAACAAGAGATTAAGCAATGTGCAAAGTGGCGGGAATTTATATATATATATATATATATATATATATATATATATATACAGGATTATAATGACATTACATAATTTTATAAATTTTTGTATAATAAATTCAAATTTTTAAATATTGTAGTAAAAATTTCGATGATTTTTTCTTTGTTTTAAATATATTTCTGTATTATTTTGTTTAAAATGTAAGCTTTCATATTATAAATGTATGCTGATGAATTCAAAATTTACAAATTTAGAGAAAAATTCAATGAAAAAAAAAAAATCAAACACCCCATTTATTAATTTTAGATATGCAAATATTTTTTGAAATATAATACAATAGATTTTTTAAAAAATAATTCTAAATAACTGTAACATTTTATGAGTGGAATTACAGTTATATGTTTGAAGTCGTTTTTTTTTTTTTTTTTTTTTTTTTTTTTTGTTTGTTTGTTTGTTTGTTTGTTTTTGTAAAGTAAATCTGTGTTTAACCCTTATCTAGTGTATTATGAAACAGATGCAAAATGTATGTGAAACACATTTTTTTTAGTTACTTGAGGGTTTTATTTTTTAATATATTTGCAATAAAAATTATGCATGTCACCTCATCATTAGTAATTAATGAAGGTTTTATAATGTGATGCTTCATCACTGGTACACAGAGGTCGAAAAATATATTTAGACCAAAGGAAAATTGTTTATTTTTTATGCTCTTTACATTTTTCCTGGGGTTTATGGAAGATTCTTGAGGTAATATAGAAGTTAATTGTAACACACGCGAAGATTGTGAAAAATAATTATTTAAGTATAAATTATCGATACTCACATAATATTTAAAATATTACTAGTAAACTTTAATATTCAACTTAAGTTATATTTTGTATCTTGAACTATGTAACTCATACTTAAAAATAATTAAAAATACAAGTTGTATACTTGTTTCTCTACAACTTAAAAAAAAAAAAGAAAAAAAAAAAAAAAGAAGAAGAAGAAGAAAGTAGCGAGACAATTGCATAGCGCATGGAGAATATTTTTACCTTTTTGTAAAACTTTCAGATCATTTAAGAATAATACATCGCTTTAAAAATGCTAATATATTCAAATTTCTCTTCAAAAATTCTTTGGCCCGCCAGAAAATATATAAGTTGGGCATGTATAATACGCAAATTTTTAGCTTCTTAGAAATAATATAAATTTACGAAACTATTTGATAACTATTCATTTTAGCATTTTTTGTTAGATATATCTGATAACTTACGATTGCCAGTAGTAGTAAGTAATAACTACTGGATGACGGGATGTGTCAGGTTCGATCCCAGGCCTTGCTCATCGGCCTAGCTGATCAGAATATTTCGAAACCCACGTAAATATAGACTAGGACCCTTTAAAAAAACTCCCACGGAGGGCATTCCACTCAGGCTTAGGACCCTAGCATAATCAGTCGAAGTTAACCCACATAACTACGACCAAATGTGAGAATAACTACCATTATTATTGTTATAGTCGAACCTCGATAACATGAATCTCAAAGGGAATAAAAAGTTTTTTTATGTTATCAGTAGTTCATGCTATCAGTAACTCGGAAACTGATCTTCGTTTTGACGAGGATTGTGGAAACAGTTCATGTTAAAAGTAATTCACGTTAAGCGAGATTCGATTGTATTATCATTATTTTTATATTCCTATCACTTTCTACTTTGATTATTTTTGAAAAACATTTCTTCATAAGTCACGCTTCATACTCACTGTTACAGAAATAGAGTGAATTAGTAGTAAGAGGGAGATATGTTCCACTTCCTGAGTTAATGTGAAAACATTTCTTTCGCACGATTGATATATTTACATTTAGATTTCTATGTGTTTATGTTCTGGAAAAATCCTAACCCTAACACTTTCTTGAGGTTTTCTTTTTTTTCTTCTTTCTTTTCTTTTTTCTTCTTTTTCTGTTAAATAAAAAGGATGGAAGATTTTCAAGCTCTATTTCTCTTTTCAGTTCATATGTATACCATTATTTTTGTTTATAAAGCATCAAATTCTTCACTTTTATTCGTTCTTTATTTTCATTATTTTATTTTTTACCTTAGTGACCTGAATCTTTTAATTACTATCATTAACAAAAAAGATGCGTGAAAATATCCTCATAGGCAGAATTCATTAGTTCTAGTTGTTCATTAATTACAATCAACCCGAAAAAAGAGTACATTTATCACAGTCGAAGTGTGTATAAAGGAATCATCAACGGTACACTTTTGTTAAGATATATCAATTTGAATGAGTGTTAAACAAAAAAGTTTTTGTACAATAAACTGTGCAATAAATAAGGATTTACTTTAGTATTGGTTATGAAATTCTAGTCATTGGAAGCCAGGACAGTCTCAAGCTGCCTTCAAACTCTGGCAACTTAGAAAGCTGCAAGTGCGGCTCTATTGATATTTCTTTGATGTGGTTTAGGAGATCGACGCTCGCTGAAATCGAAGCTCACAAACCTCCTAGTACCTTTTGTAAAAGAGCAATAAAAAGTTATGTCCTTCATTGTAAATGTGTGCAAAATTTCAAGGGTCACTTTCGGACAATGGATAATTTATGACTTTTGAAGCTCTGTATGTTGCCAGCATTTGAAGGAAGCTTAACGTGTCTTCTCACACGAGGGGGGGGGGAGAAGTATGCTATTTTGTTTTGATTTTTAGTATATTTTATATATCCATATAAGTTATATAGTTGTAGGCAATCACATACCTTTTAGTTGTATATCTAATATTTCTATCATTGATTTCTAAGGTACACTAAATTCCCAATTATCCGTCCCCCCCCAACCCCCAACCAAAGAAAAGAAAAAATAAATAAATATACATAGCTATGTTGTTTTTGTTTTATTTTTAGCACATTGCATTGCTGTAGTATTTAATTTATTGCATAAATTAGCTTACAGATTGTTCCTTTGCTTCATCGTAACCTCAGTGTTTTTGTTTGTTGTTTTTACGTCCTTTAATGCTTAAAATGGAAATATTTTTACTGTTATGTGAATATTTTCTCTATATGTATTAGGTTTTATATTCAGTATAATCAAGTTTTTGAGCTGAATATTTTGTATCTCATTTGTCCCTTATTTTCAACCTTTTTTGCGGTTTATCCGCATTTTTTGCCTTATCCGCAGAACCCAAGCAAGCCACGCGGTTCCGTGGATAATCGGAAGTTTATTATACATTGGACTTTTAATTTATCAGTGTTGGCAAAGACAGAAGGAATATGAAAAGGAGGGCCTCTATTAACGGCCCTCTTCACTTACCGTCGCCGAAGCCCGAGCCAATGTTATTCTATGGGGAAATTTTCTTTACAAATAACTTATTAACCAATTCATATTTTTAAATTCTGTTTTCACATTCAGAAAATTCCCAACTGTTAAATTGACGGACCTTTTTTAAAAATGTATTTTTTTTTATTTTTAATATTTTATTTTGAAATTGCAAAATGAAAAAATTTCACATATTGAAAATTCGTATTTTGCAGCTTCAAAATAAAATATAAAATAATAAAATAATAATTTTTTAAAAAGGTCCGTCAATTTAACAGCAGGGAATTTTCAGAATGTGAAAACAGAATTTAAAAATATGTATTAGTTAATAAGTTATTTGTAAAGAAAAATTTCCCATAGAATAACATTAGCTTCGGCTTCCGGCGGTGGTGAGTGAAGAGGGACCTTAACTAATTCTATTCAGGCTTTTTGAACCCAGTGCTATTAAAGCATTTTAAAAATAAATAAAAATAAATAAATAAAAAACTCCATCCTATTTATGACATCATTATTTATTAAAACTCATTTATTTTTATTTCTTCATTTCGTTTCGTTCTTGTATTTTTATGTTATATTTCCCCTCACTCTTTCTGAACTGTTTAAAGCGTTTTATTTACGTTTTCAATGCCTTGAATTCGGTCGTTTCTCCTATTGTTGGAATGTGTAAGATATGAATCTTCTTATTTTTTTCGTTTTTCTCCTGTGAAATTTTGAATCCGAGCCATGAACCACCTTCAAACTAGAACAAGAGGTGTCACTGCTGTGTTTATCTATCTGACTTTCTTTTAAAAGTTCATTGAAGTCTTTGTTGACAAAAAAAATTCTGCAAAACATGTATGTGTTGAAAAAATTCGGTCAAAAAAAAAAAAAAAAAACATAATAAACTCCTGGGGGTGTGGGGGGGGGGAAACTGGTAATTTTTGTAAAATATTCTGCTTTATAAATTTGATATGGGGTTCATACTTCTCAGCCCTATCACAGAATTTTTTTATGTTTTCAGCTCATCAGGGAAAACCTTGAATACTCAGGGCATTTCGATTTTGTTTAAAAAAAAAAAGTCAAGGGAAATAAAATTTTCATCAAAAGTGAGGGAAAAATCGATTATAAAACCTGGAAAAACAAATATTTCCTTTCCCTAAAATTATATTTTTCGTGTTTAACTTCATATCAAAATTCAAATGATTAAGTATCGTGAAAATATGCATATAAACAATGATTTCTACCTGAATTTCTATCATGATCGGCAGTAACATGACATCGTACAGTGGAAGTAGATGTATTTTCTCTTCTTTACAGGAGCGTTTCTTATAATATGTCGCTAATGTTTCCTTGAAAATTGTCTGGAAAAACTCAGGGAGATTTTATCCCTTATTTGAGTATGAACCCTGTATACTTATGCAAGATTTCCATAAATACACGAGTACTCAGGAAGTCTCATATCAGGTTCTATCGAATATTTGTAAATCCAGAATAATGTGGCGGAAAAAAAATCTCATAATTGTACAAAATGCCAGTATAATTAACATACTGGCGACATGAGTTGTCGGTTATATATATATATTCACGTTGTTTGAAACAATATATTTTTATGAGTTCACAGTGAACCTAAATTAAACCATACCTTACACTACTCGCCTATGTGCATTTGCGAATTTTTAGTATAATAATAATTCACCATTACAATGATCAAACACAAGGAAGGAAAACGTGAATTAATGAATGAATTAAAGAACCACTTATGGAAATGACGTCTTATACAAGACAAAAGATATTTACAAAATATTATCTATCATAATTATTGATATTTTTAAAATTACTCAACTTATCTATTCTTTACTGAGTATTGGGTATATCCAAGTGAAAATATTTGTTGTATAGGTAATATACAACTATATGGTAATATAACTAATAATTAGCTACTATTTTTGTAGTATAAAGTCTTATATTTATCGCTAGTTAATTTTAATTACATAGGTGCGAAGTCTCCGTTATTTTCAACGGAGCTTTCATAGCGGAAAGTTTTTAAAAATGTTTTCAGTTTATTTAATTTTATTTAATCGTCAAAAATATATGTGACTTATTCCTTTTTAAAAATACTGGTGTGTAGAATCTGATTTAAAAATTAGCAATGTTGGCAGCTATGTATTTATTGATGATCTATCTGAATGTTTGTTTATTCAGTTATCTCTGTGTTAAACTGTTTAAGAATTTTTTAATCTTACTGTCACCTACATTAATATTGTATCGCGTTCGGTACTCAATAATTATTCTTGCATCGTGTAAATCATTATAACAATGGATAATGTTTGGTAATTTTTATTTTTATTCAATTCCTACTATTAGTTCACACTCTCCCTCTTGTACAAATCTTGCAATCGATTTTTTACTAACTTCCCGACTAGCTAGAAATTTGAAACTTTCAGGATTGCTCAGAACACGGTGACAACACAATACTTTGAAGTCCGATTTTCGAATTTTTTTATTAAATTAGTTTTCTTAGAATTAATTAAAATGTGAAAATTAACATCCTAATAGCGTTATTATAGCCATTAAAATATTAGCTATAATTTAATTGTTTCCAAAAAAAAAAAAAAAAAATTACGAGTTCATTTTATTTCGACATAAAAATAAATACATTTAATTAAACGTGAACATTAAAAAATTGTAAAAAGTTAAATTATGCATCTCACAAAAATTGACGTCATTATCACTTTAAAAAAATTTATGCACATTGATAAGAGCTCTATGATTCATCAGAAAGTTTAAAACATGGTATATATATATATATATATATATTTATTTATTTATTTATTTATCTTGTAATTATTTTTATTTCATTTTTCACGCGCACTTTTTATTTCCTAATTCAAAATTATATATAAAAAAAAAAAAAAAAAAAAAAACTTTTTCGATGTTGTTTGTAAGTAGGAATTGATTTAAAAAAAATTTTCTTTTATTTTATATTACTTGTTTTATTTTATTTATTTTACTTCTTTCATGTATTTTATTTCATTGTTGAAATCTTTGAGTTGTTAACATTAATAAGGATTTTATTAGATTATGTATCACTGTCTCAGAAAAAACTCATTATTTGTTATCCTACTGCTATAATTGCCCTTGATAAAGATATAGCGGTTTTGGGGGAGAAATTTCAAAGTTATTTTTTACATTTATTAACTTTTCAATATCTTTTGTTTTCTATAATGCTTCACTTATACTATTTCAAGTCTTTCTTCGTGGTATTTGATCATTATAATGGTGAATTATTATTATACCATACTCTGGCAAGAAAAGTGGCGCATTTAAAAAATTCGTGAGTAAAATCAATTTAAAGAATAATTATAATGGACTAGCATTAAAAAAAAAAAAAATTCGAAGATGGATAAATTACGAGACAGAGATGAGATTCGCAGTTGTAGAGACTCTTCATACACATTTTTCAATGGCATAAATTCAAAATAGCCATTTTTTGAGGTGTCGTTTATCATGCCGAGGTGCAATGTGATATATAAAAAGTTATATTAATTTTCTGAGTCGGAAGGTGGGCAGAAGATAATGTGCAGCAGCATAAGTTTATAACCAATATTTTCATGCCTAGCATTTATGATTGAATAAGTTAAATTACAGGGAGCTTTATATTTAAAAGAATTTTTCTCTTCTTATTAAGGTTTAAACATTAATTTTGAATCTCCCTGTACAGTATACTCCTGATTATCCGCAGAATTAAGTGGCACGGGTTCCGCCGGATAATGCAAATCGCGATAAACCGCAAAAAAAGCTGAAAATGAGGGGCAAATAGATAAAAAAAAAAAATATTCTAGTTAAAAAACTTGATTGTGGTGTATTTAAAATATGATATAAACAGTGAATTTATTCACAAAATATTAAAAATATTTGTATTGTGTGCTAAACTAAAGGATGTAACAAAAGAGTGTATTTAAGCCCAGGTATAATCTGTAAGCTAATTTATGCACTAAATTAAACAGTACCTTGCGGTACTGGACAAAAGATAAAAGTAATATAGTTCTTTATATTTAAATTTTTTTTCAAGAAAACATTTGTTTCGGTTGTGTAAACATATTCTCTTGATCCCGCCCTTTTCCCGCGCCCGCGGATAATCAGGAGTTTACATCATATATCTGTACTGATAAGTATAAAGGATTTAAATCCATATTCTTGATTTTTGAGGAGACTAAAAATAAAGTTATACTAATTAAAATCTAATCAAAAGAATCGATTAGGAAAAAGGGATTTCGTTGACTTATATCCTTTATACCATTCAATGATTGTCAACCTTCATTTAATATCCGGAAAAAATTGAATTAAATATTTTATACCATACACGAATGCTAAATTTCTGACTTGAATCTTTTTTTACTGATGGATTTTCTCAGAGACTAAATAACATAGACTTAAATCCTTTATACCAATTGATACAGAATTTTTTTCTGACAATGTACTTAACTCAAAATCGCCATTTTTGGACTTAAATCCTTCATACTTATCAGTACAGATATATTCCAAATGAATTTTCCAGTGCATAGATAGAAACTTAGACATGAATAGTCATATGTTTTATGAATTATAAATAGTTAAAAAAAAATCTATTCATTTTTATTTTTTACCTATTCAGTTTCCTAGATAAGATAAAATAAAACACATTTTCCTTTACATGTTGATGATTGATGTTTTCAATTAAACATCGGTTTCGCCTTTTCATCTTTTGCAGACAACACGTGAGAAAAGCAAATCCTGCCCTCCAGGTATAGCGCAACTAAATGCTTAGGAAAAAGCAGAAAAATGTCTATTTATATATTTTAACATCGGGAATTAAAAACCCATTTGCCCAAACTCATATGCAGTTGCAGCGACCTGTGACAGCAAATTGCGGTTTCAATTCTTTTGTCACTTTCTATTCCACAGGATGTCATGAATAAGCAAAAAAAAAAATTCACAAAAAAGCCAACCTGAAAAGCCATCTACCCACGATACAGCTTTTGTGGGATTTTAAAGCGGGATAAAAGTTGTAAATAAAATACCTATATTTATCTTTTTAATGCTACTTATTTATATTAAAATATTGCATTTGTTTGACAATACAATAGCTTTATAACTGTTCTTTTTATACAACAGAAAAAGTATTTTTTTTTTTTTTACACTATTGTTGAAAGACTTAATATTGTTTGACAGTAAATTCGGAAAACCTGATATGTACGTTCTAGTAGCGTATTTAGTTATTATTTCTAGATTGTATACGTCTCCAATTTTTAACTTTTTTAGAAAATGTTTATTTGTGTGTGACAAAAAATTTCTGCCTACTCTATCTGAAGAACTAATGCACAGAATTTCATAAAAAGCCATATTTAGGTCCACATTGATATAATTTGGTGCCTGTCAACTTTTGGTGCATATCACTCAGCAGGTGGAGTTCTCTTGTTTTATCATAACTTTTAATATGGCAACATAGGATAATTTTTTGTATAAAATTATACGGTGAGGATTGTTTTTAAATAACACAGGTCGACATGTAAAATTTTGATTTTATAATTTTGGCTGATCTTTATGTTTTTTGGTGTACTGAAACCGAAAATGAAACCAGTTTTTCTCTATCACATATAGATTTTTGTCAATACAGGGTGCCTACCTATACAATTTCTTCTATTACTCTTCAACCAATATAATTATATGGTAAGTTTTATAGTATATTTCCATGATTAATTAATCATGGATACCTATTGTTGTAATAGCACAGCACTAGTGCAACGTAAAACCATACCAACCAACCATCTAACCTACTGTTATGATGGTATATGTAAGAAATAGTGTCGGTAAACACCCTGTACTGACAAAAATCTATACGTGATAGAGAAAAATGGTCTGCATTTTCGGTTTCAGCACATCAAAAAACATAAAGATCAGCTAAAATCATCAAATCAAATTTTGTCAACTTCATTTTTGTTAATCTGTGTAATTATTGCAAAGCTTAAAATATGTACATTAGTATTAGTTAACCAGAATAATTTTTTTGTATATGTGTGACTGCAGCGGAGAGAAGAATGTGTATAGTCAGGGGTCGATCCAGGTTTTAATTTTTGGGTCCCTTTTTTGTGAAAAACAAAATATTTTTGTGAAATTTTTATTTATTTTTGTGAAATATAAAATATTTTTGTGAAAAAGTAAAATATTGTGTAAAATTTTTCGTTTTTACAATCACTTTATGTAATGTTTAATATCAAGTTAATAGTTTTGTTGAGCCAAATTAAGGCATTAATTAAAAATAATACTGAAACATTTAATAAAAGAATCATTTTTATAAAAAAAATCTTGTGAAGGGACTCATTTTATGAATTTGAATTTTGTGAAGGGTCCCTTTTCATGGATTTGAATTTTGTGAAGGGTCCCTTTTCATGAATTTGAATTTTGTGAAGGGTCCCTTTTTATTATGGGGAATTTTGTAAAGGGGCCGCAAAAGGGACCCAAATTTTGCCTGGATCGACCCCTGATAGTAATCTGTATGTATCATAAAGTTAAGCTAATGAATCTTTATTTATATATATTATATAAATATATGACAGAAATATTAATTTAAATTTATTTTCTATAAAGAGGAAAAAATTATTCTAATCAGAAACAAAAACAGTTTTATTCCTAATGTAATCTTAAAATAATAACAACAACATTCATTTTATTCAATTTCAAATGGATATAATTGTTTTGAAAATTTTCGAGATTCGAATTCTTCTTACATGCGGAGGCTATTAATCTGGTAATGTGAACTTCAAGTTCTTTTTCTTGCTTCTAAACCATATGTAGGGCAAAGACCTTCTGTTACGTTATTATATTACTTAAAATGCTCCACGTTATTATGCTATTTAAATTGGACAGTAATCTAAAATTGCTAAAGTTTAATTGACTTCCGTTCCTTTTTTTTCGATTTTCATTACATACACCAATGAATACAAACATTAGATATATATATATATATCCGTGCATTCCCCCACCCCCGGCAATGCCTTGTTAAGATATTTGAAAAGAAAAAAGGCATCTTTCTTTCGGTCAACTTTTAGTGCTAGTTTTTCAGAACATAACAAGTTTTGTTTACATACATTTACTGTTGCATAAAAAAATTTTACTTTAAAATTAAAATTTGCTCTTGAAAATCACAAATAGTCTCTTTTTTTGGTAGGGTATTTCAGATGATATACAGCAGTCCTTAAAATAAGTGTTCGTTTTTTTAACATACCATTTGGTGTAATTTTAACCAATAAATGTTTCAATAGAGCCATATGGAAAATAGCTGAAGGTGAGTAATAGAATATAGCAGTGCCACCTATATGCACTAAAATTAAACAGTATTATTTTTCAAATACTCATGTCTTTTATAAAGTTCAGGGCATTTATACATCATAGAAGCTGAGATATAACCTTCATATATGAGAAAAATTGCAGCATAGAAGCATCACCTGTCAGCCGCTATGTATCTAAATTGAATCAGCTTGTTTTACATAATGGTCCTCTCACATATGCAGTGTTGGGCAATTGTACACAATAGAATATGAGATAAAGCATTGCCGTTAATGGGAGAAATCGCAGCATATCAACGCCACCTATTAGGATGATATGCATCAAAAGCTAATAGGCACCTAGTTTATGTCAAGATGCAACTAAATTTGAATTTTTATGAAATTCTGTGTATTAATTCATGGTCTTAGAGGTGCCATAAAATATTGTGGTCACGTACAGATAATGAACATTTTCTAAAAATGGTGAAATTCTGTTCGGACTACTCAAAACGTGTAAATCCATCGAAAACCGAAAGAAGTCAAAAATTTTCAGGAATCCAATACTGTCTTTTATTGTCATGGGGAAAAAGTAAAAGTAAAACAAGATACAGAAGATTAGGTTTTTTTTTTTTTTTTTTTTTTTTTTTTTTAATAATTCTCAGAAATACTGGTATTGAATGGTGAATAATCAGTTTCTTTCTGAGGAAATACCATAAATGGCAAAAATACATTACGTTTGTTTCGAATCGGTATAATGAAGCGCAACTCTTCATCAGACGTTGCAGTTTCCTGCTGCATTCGTGTCTATTAATTTTTTCTTTTTTACTATTTCGACCCAAAACACTTGTTGCATGCTTTCGTAATTTGCTTTTTCTTACAATGACTCTTATTTTGTATAGGAGACTTACGTTGAAAATTTGAATAGGAATTAAGTGTCGGGTATTTCTGGCGAACTTTTTAATGGTTCGTAAATATCAATTTCATTTAAGATAATAATAGATTAATCGAAGATGTGACAAAATATGAAATTAAATGTATGTCATTTTTTGTCAGACTGAATATGATAACTACATTTACCTGTTACCTCTGTCCTCCTCCTATGTATATGGCAGAATTGTTTTTTGATAAAGGAAGATTCTTTTTTCTGTAATGATATAATTGCACGTAGTTTCTGTGTCGAAAACCAGCTGCAACTTAAACACTGACAGGTGCAACTGTTATCAAACAAAAAAAACTGTCTTCTAAATCTAAAAGACTTCTGCAGAGGTTTTTCTTTATGATGTAAGACATCTCTCTGAAATTAAACTTTCCACGACTATAAATCTAAAATATTTAATATCACTTTGTCCTGAAGCAGCTCAGAAAATTAAATGTCAAGTTGGTTATTATTTAATTTAATTTTTTTGTTGTGTGTGTGTGTAATTGTATCTTAGAATTATTACTTTGTTTGGGTGTATCGTAAAAAATTGGATATATAATAAAAATAATAATGTTTAAAAAGAAAAAGAAAAAAAAGTTAGATAAAAAAGAGAGTAACGTTGATTTTTTTTTTTTTTTTTTTTTTTTTCAACCTTTCACTCCATTTTTACCTAAACTGAATTTTCACGGTTGATGAATTATTAAATAAAATTTCAAAATAGAAAAAATAATGCTTATTATTTTTTATTCATCAATGAAAAATTTAATATAAAAATTTGTATTTATATATTTTTACAAAATGGCACAGTGCAGTGCCAAATACGATTGAACAAAATGGTATCATAATGTCAGGTTGGTTATTATTTAATTTAATTTAATTTTTTTTTTTTTTTTTGTGTGTGTGTGTGTGTAATTGTATCTTAGAATTATTACTTGGTTTGGGTGTACAGTAAAAAATTGGATATGTAATAAAAATAATAATGTTCAAAAAGAAAAAAAAAAAAAAATAGATAAAGTAAAATGTAAGGGTTTTTTTTTTTTTCAACCTTTCACTCCATTTTTACCTAAACTGAATTTTCACGGTTGATGAATTATTAAATAAAATTTCTAAATAGAAAAAATAATGCTTATTATTTTTTATTCATCAATGAAAAATTAATATAATTTTTTTTTTTTTTTTTTTTTAAACAAAATGGCACAGTGTAGTGCCAAATCTGATTGAACAAAATGGCATCATAATGTCAGGTTGGTTATTATTTAATTGATGAATGTCAAATTGGTTATTATTTAATTTAATGTTTTATTTTATTTTTTATTTTATTTGTGTGTGTGTGTGTGTGTGTGTGTAATTGTATCTTAGAATTATTACTTGGTTTGGGTGTGTAATAAAAAATTGGATATATAATAAAAATAATAATGTTTAAAAAGAAAAAAATATATATTTTATATAAAGTGTAAGGTTGATTTTTTTTTTTTTTTTTTTTTCAACCTTTCATTCCACTTTATCTAAACTGAATTTTCACGGTTGATGAATTATTAAACAAAATTTCTAAATAGAAAAAATAATGTTTATTATTTTTTATTCATCAATGAAAAATTTAATGTAAAAATTTATATTATTTATATATTTTTACAAAATGCCACAGTGTAGTGCCAAATAACGATAAAACAAAATGGTATCATAATTTTAATAATGAGTATTATTAAAATAATGTAGATATCTTTATTACATCGGTGAAAAATTAAGTACACAGAAATAATAGCAAAGTTGTAGTACAGAAAAATGGAGAATATTCACATGTGAAGATTCTAATGATTAATGAAAAATTCTGTGCGAGTAATAATCCTATGTATTAAAACACAAAAAGAGTTTAAAATATCTAAAATAAAATGGATTTTAGTCTGATATCAGTAACTTTCTGTATAATTTCATGAAATACATATAATTTGAAATATTTGATATAAGGAGAGGAAATTATATGTATATATATTTTTTTCAACAAATTTCAAATATTTATTCTTACAAATCCTTAATACTAACCAACACTTTTTTTTTTTTTTTTTTAAAATGTTCTAGCATATGCATTTTTTTTTTTTTTTTTTTTTATGTATTTCAAGATTCATTATTATTAAGTTTATCGGCGATAAGAATTCTTATATTTTTTATTTTGTTTAATGATTTGTTAAATACAGAGCTGACCAAAATTTATTAGGTGTTTCTTCGTAATTTCTTTTAGCTAACTAAGATTTAGAGGACCTTTACCGAAAAGACATGTGGTTACGAAAAAAAAAAAAAAAAAAAGGAAGAAGAAGAAGAGAGAAGAGAGCTGTGCTAGAAGTTTATTTTTTAAAATAGGGATGTACTTTTGTGACGTAAAACATTTTTGTTGATGTTGTAGACGTTTTAACCTCAGAAATTCATCTTCAGACATGACAATACAGTTTTATTATGCTACACGTGTTTGACGGGAAAAAGAAAAAAAAAAAAATGTAGCTACTCTATCTCACACAGGTAGATCACATTCTACTTTTACACATCTGGCTGTGTTGCTAAGGTAACTAAAATTCAGGGAAAGCATGGAAAACTATAAGGACTTATAACTTACTTATACAGATTCAAAAAGTTTTAAAAATAATAATAATAATATTTAAATTTTTAATTTTAAATTGTCTAGTTTTGTAGTTTAAAGATTTTTTCTGTAAATGCTTTTATATTGAAGAAAAAAGAGTTCTGATTTCCCCAATTGTAGTAAGTTAATGAAATTAATCTGTGTTAGATATGTTCAATTGACTCTTAATTTTAAAAGAGAGGGGGGAAATCAGAAAATTCTTTTTTCACATTTGTATAGCAACCCTGTCGAGAATATTAAGCGCAGATAGAACATTTGATTTTTAAAAATTAGATTCTTGAGTGATTTATTATAGTTATATTTTTTATGATAAAATACCTCGTTATAAATCAAAACTGAAAGAAAGAATTAACTATGTGAAAAATAATTAACCTTTAAAAATGGCTTCTTAACTTTTCGAGCCACTCTGTAAAATCTGTTTTTTTTTTTTTTTTTTTTTTTTTTTTTTTTTAGGAAAACTGTTTATTGTATATATTTAAATATGTATGATATTAATATTTATTATACATGAAAAAGATCTCGGATCGTCCTTTCTTATTTCTTCTTCTTTTTTAAGTAATTTTATCAATTGCCCCTTAAAATGGAACATTAAAAACTTGTGCCTTTGATTTCAGCTTTTTTTTAAAATAAAATAACACAGACCTACAAAATTGAAGTTGACAAAATTTGATTTGATGATTTCAGCTGATCTTTGTGTTTTTTGATATGCTGAAACCGAAAATGCAGCCCATTTTTCTCTATCACGTACAGATTTTTGTCAATACAGGGTGTTTGCCGACACGATTTCTTACATATACCATCATAACAATCGGTTGGTTGGTTGGTTAGTATGGTTTTAAGTCGCACTAGTGCTTCACAAATAAAACAATACTATGATTAAATACTATAAAACTTACTATATGATTATATTGGTGGAAGAGTAATGGTAGAAATTGTATAGGCAGGCACCCTGTATTGACAAAAATCTATACGCGATAGAGAAAAACTGGCTTTCGGTTTCAGCACACCAAAAAACATAAAGATAGCCAAAATTATAAAATCAAAATTTCACATGTCGACCAGTGTAATTGAATCGATCAATTCTGCAGTTCCACAAAAAACGAAGCAAAAAATAAAATTAAATTAATAAATAAATAAGGCAAATGTATGGTACTTCTAATAATTATGTTCAACAACTGAAAGAAAGGGGAAAAAAATCCGACTCTAAATCAGCTTATAGTGTTTGATTTATATCGACCTAAATAACCTTTATGCCGTTGTTATCACAAATCCTAACGTACAATAATGATCTGGTAATTAAAAGTAATGACAAAGATCCTGTCCGAATGATTTTTGAATGGAAGCGCTGCTGCATTGAATAAACTGGTTTTTTCTCTTTGCTCGTTGTGTATCTTTTCTTCACGCCGTTTTTTAATTAATAAAACCGACTGAGCTTTATTTAAGGATGATTTATTCGAATTAATAATGATCTAATCGATAAGATAAATTATTTAAATCGTTTGTTTCTATTATGAATCAAACTGATAAAGCTAATGTTAGCTTATATTTAAAGTATAACAAATAACGATGTAAATTAGATAAAATATTGTGGCACGTGTGTATAATTCAACAATACTCTGTGTTTTGTGCAAGCATATTTAAATATGCTCATAGTAGAAATATATGCATAACTTAATTTTTTTAATTCAAAAAATTATAATTTTAACTTATATTTAAAAATAGCTGGTTTTGCCCGCTTTGTTGCTAAATTTAACACTGCTCTATTA
Organism: Salticus scenicus; assembly: GCA_963930645.1. NCBI lineage: Eukaryota > Metazoa > Arthropoda > Arachnida > Araneae > Salticidae > Salticus > Salticus scenicus. Next base: position 255,376,699 of record OZ005655.1, read on the forward strand.
TGGGTCGCGGGTCAAAAGTCATTTTACGGGTCGGGTGCCAGAGTAATAATCCACCCGCTAATCAATCAATCAATCTACTTTAAAGGTAGTTAATAAATTTGTGTTATGAAAAAAAAAAAAAAAAAAAATCAGTTTAAACGGGCGTGCAGATTGCCACCGAATTTTGTATGTGGACGATTCACAAGATGCCCTGAAGCAATTTAAAAAATAGTTCAAAAGATGTCTAGCAGCTGGCGCTTTGCATAGAAAGTTTAACAAACAGAATGATCAATGAGGCATTGAAAACTAATTAATAAAAGTTCGAATTGTCTTGCATTCCGTATGAGTCATTCCCTTTGCTATACTTTTCATTTTTCCCATGCAAAGCGCCACCTAGTGAACACTTTGAACTACATATAAGTTTTTATTCTTTGAGCGCAACTCATACCAAATTTGGTAGCAACTGCTAGCTGCAAGTTTTCCAATTTGGGCAAACTTTTTTTTTTTTTTTTTTTAATCAGAGTGCTATTTCTTCCAGACAGTTAAAAGCGCCATCACCATTTGAGATTACACTGTGTTGAATTTTACATAATGAGAAATGGTCTTTAATAGAGTCAAGGTTTGGTTATCGCTCTACGGTCTTTTTTTTTTTTGTAAAGAAAGATCATTAGACCAGGGCCTACTATAGAATATAAGTTTTCAAATACGTAAAAAGTAAAAGTTGGAAAGAGGACTCCGGCACTAAATTCAATTGTTCAGGGAAGATTTTTTTTTTTTTTTTATGTAATTTAATGTAATAATTATCTTTTTATTTAAATATATATGTATAAAAGCGTTAAAATAATAAATATGAAGTTGCATTCCTTTGCACAACGGTTGCTATATTAATTTTCATTAATTTTTTCCCCCTTATTTCCTACAGGCTTTTGAATAGTACCTAATTGTAAGCGACCTTCCGCATGTGGGTCGAATCCTAGAAGATGAACTCATAATTTTTTTTTTTTTACCAATTTCATCTATCGTGTATGTATTATACAGTAAACTTAAACTTCTTTGAAAAAAAAAAAAAAATTTATGATCTGACCTGACATCGAGGTTAATCATTAAGGAAGCAGAAAAAAAAAAAAAAAAAAAAAAATTATCGATAAATATTATCTTTTTGAGGGGCAAAACTTTGATAAGTTCAATATGTTTATTTACATTGCCTGTCAGCGTAAAATAGGGGAAAAAAAGAAAGATAAACGCTGGATGAAGTCATATAAGAATGTAACGAAAAGATAAAGTTTGTAAACATTTTATCAATCATCATATTACCGAATTTCCTGATGCGTATAGGGAACAAAATTTAGGACACACTGTTTCACAAATTTTGATTTCTTTTCTACTTTTCATGGACATATATTATTTACATTATTGAAATATAGTTTCTATAAAAGTAGCAGTCATTAATTTTTGACTAGCGAGCTTCGCCCGCTAGCGGGTCACTATTTTTAAATGAACCATTTGTAAATAATGATTTCTCAAAATTGCGTATCATTTATAAAAAAAAAATCATTTGTAATGGAACTAATCTGGTTCTGGGTTCTCACTGCCTACGGCAGCGCATGCCCGTGCGCAATTTTGTTCGCCCCTCTTTACGAATCACCATATTAATATAAGTCTAAAAACACAAATAAAATACAGAAAAATTTCTTCTCTCATCGGTGGAATCATCGGTCCGAACAAAATTTAGAACTCACTGTCGCATAAATCTTAATTTCTTTTCTACTTTATGGACATATATTATTTACATTATCGAAATTTAGTTTCTAAAAAGTAGCAGTCATTAACCTTTAATAATATCTTATGTTCGAATTTAAATTATTTGTATCACGTTAACATCCAAATATTGGTTCTTGGTCTTGATATCTCACTGTTGTGGGTGTGGTTAACAATATTCTTGGAAAATCCTTATGCTTGAAAATCATGATTTCAATTTTCATAGATTTAATTTTATCATAAGAATATGCGACTCCAATTATTTACAGCTTGGAAGTAGAGCATTAAACTAGCAATAGAAATAGTTTGTGAAATCCAAAATTGCGCTATAGTTTTTTATCTGAAAAGTCAGATATGATATCTCATAGTTTTTTGACCAAGGTGCAACTTATTAGAGTCTTATTTTCGTTGTGTGACGAAGAAAATCGCATTCTGATAACAGTTAAAAATGATCACAAAAAAATTGTAGAGTTATGTTATAGTACATGTATTAAGATGCTTTTTGTATTGCTTCCAATGTAAACGGAAGGGAAATCCGTCACAACAATTTTATATTGCAATCGTCGCATGGGATTGGCTATATTTAACAAAAGAAGCCATGATGTATCTCGACTGTTTGTGACCGTCTGTAATATCATCGACAAATTATTCTATTAGGTTTATAATTTACTGAAACTCAAAATGCCATACGCACCGGGGGAAAATAGTTAAGCAAAATTTTCATTTTGCTTAAAGATTATTATTATTTTTTTTTAATAACTTCAAAATCGCAATATATTCTATTGTTATCTGTCCCTTCTTTTGGATTATTATTATTACTTTATTTATTTTTTAATAGATCTATGTTTATGCTTTAATTTTAGATAAGTTCATTTCACTAAAAATACAGTCGAACCTCGTTCACGTGAACACTGTTAACGTGAATTTACTTTTAACATGAACTTTTCCCACAATTCCCGTCAAAATGAAGATTAGTTATATGAAGATTATTTACTGATAGCATAAACTACTGATAACATGAACAAATTTTTTATTCCCTTGAGATTCACGTTAACGTGGATCGACTGTATTAATTTTAATCTAAAGTTTAACGGGAAATTTCAACAAGTCGTCATTGAGATGTAGTTCCACATACAAAACAGTGAAAAGGAAGAATACTTTTTTGACGAATGGAATATAATTCTGCATATGCATAGGAAAAAAAAAATTTGGAAGTGAAGTTGAAAAAACTTCTCACTCAACGTCTTCCTTTATAAAAATGCATTGTCTGGAAGTGGAAGCGAATTTTCCATAGTCAGCGATTAGATAATGTGAATCGATTTACCTCTTGACCTGATTAATTCACTTAAACTGAAAAAGAAATCGATAGCAATCTGGCATTTTAGTAAGAATTTTTAACTAATTTCGTATTTCCATCTTTTATAAATTTTGAAGAAAAATGGTTGTCGGTGGTTCCAAGCTGTATATAGAATTATAAAACAGTTCTGTTTTGGGTTTAGCTTTCAAAACAATTCATTTTTCTTTCTTTTCGATATATTTTTACTTATTTTACTAAAAAATAAAATCTATAAATCTATGTAAGTAATATGTCATGAAACACAAAAATGTGTTCGATTTCATACGATTTAGGACCAGTTAAACTGCTTTTATTTAAAATTCTACACCACTAAGAATATCAAAGTGGTCTTTTCTAAATGCAGGACAAAGTAGCAGAATTTTCTGTATGTATATTTCGGCAGTTCAACAAAATTTATCTGTATACAGGAATCTGGACCGAGAAATATAAAATAGAAAAGTTTTATTGTCACCAAAAACCCGACATTTCTTTTTGAAAGATTAAATTAATGTGCAGAGCTTTAAACAATCTGCATGCAGCGTTCACTCTCTTTCTGCTGTACAGTCAGGACTCGCGCATATTATATTAATGCAAAATAATCTGGTGTGTCACTCACACGACTTTCTCTTATCCTGAAATTTAATACTATAAATATAGGTTAGAGATTAAGAGGAAAGATAACGATGTTATGTAAACCTATGTTAAACAATTCAAATTAGGCTTCGGAAGAGTTTTATATGATAATTAGCTCTGTGTAAGGGAGGGGCTACCGTCCCCCTCAACCCGCCGTTTCATTAATGCGCCTACATCTATATAGAACTTTATTCGGTTATTAAAAAATAATTGTTTTTAAAAAATAATTTATTAAAATTATTATTTAAAAAAATTATTTTTTATGATAATGCAGACGATTTCCATACTAGAGAAGTAGTATAACACTAAATATCCAAAAAAAGTCCATTTTATTCTCAATATTAAATATATATATATAACGATTTTTTTTCTAAGTGTTTTTTCGTTAAAAGTTAAAAAAATCGATAACTTTGTTTCAAATTATCGCAGATCGATGGTTCAAACATTCGTTTTAAAGGTATTGGCGAGTACTTTTGAAAGATACCCATCATGAAAATTTACTCCCCTCGAGGGGGGACTTCCCCCCCCCCAGGCGGGGGAGGCGAGGCTCCTACGTACACATTTTTTTCCCCTGTTGACTATCTCTATTACAAAAAATATATATTCGTTTCATTTGGTGTAGTGCAGTCTGTAGATGTTAAACTCTACTTACCTGCAATTTCCCCCATAGACGTAATGTATTTGAATTCTCTTGAGTGTCCCTGTACACGAACCATTTGCTTGATCCTAACGAAAAGTTTAGTGTAGCATCCTTATATGATACACATTTAGAATACCAAGTTTGAACTTTTTGCCATAATTTGTTTTTGAGATATGCTGATAACAGACAGACATACACACAGACCATTTACTAAAAACATGATTTTCGTATTCAGGGTACCTCAGAACATGTAAATATAACAAAAACTCGCGTTCGAAAATTTGACCCAAAACCCCTTATGGGTAAGAGAAAGTAAAAAGATTGTTTTCGTAAGAGAATTTCGCGATTATTTTTAAAAGGGTCCATCACCACACCACCTGTTGTCACCAACAGCCAAACGCCTTGCAGTAACATCATCAAGATATTCCATGCAGAAATATATAATTAGAATCAGTCATTTGCTCCGACGATGCTCTGATTGTTTAAACTCTTTTTATAATTAAATCTTTAATTTATTTTAAAATTGAATTATATGACATTTCCCAAGGTTCGGAGTTTAACGTCGGGCAAATAGATTTAAAATTAAAGAAAGATTAAATTTTTAAAGGAAATTCATTGAAAATAACATTTTAATTATAATAAATGTTTTTATTATATTATAATTACAAAATTAATACTTTATATTCAAATATAAATACATTCAAACAATTAAATATATATATATATATATATATATATATATTATGAAATAATAACAAGCATTCCTTGCACATTACTTAATATATATTTTCTAAATAACGTTTTTACAGCCAGAAAATTCATAACTATTAAATTAGCTTTTGTTTTAATATTTAATTTGGAAGCTATAAAGTGTGAAAAATTCACTTAATTCATTTTTCACCTCCTAGAATAACAAACGTTGTAAACCGTTTTTTCTAAATTACAACCTTATAGTCATGAAATTTTGCATACGAATGCATTGAAATAATAACTATATTAAATACATTAAAATTTCTCAAAAACTATTTAGATTAAAGTCAAGCATTTATTATTATTATTATTATTATTATTTAAGATTTATTAAAAGAGAAGTGCATTCTTGCTTATGTATGAAAACCAATTCCCGATTTCGTTATCCGAGACCATCATCATTCATAAACCAGGATTACTTCTGATTATTTGTTGGCTATTTTTCTAAATAAATATTGATTTTGGCTTCTAAATATTTGTTGGCGATATCTTCTGGATATTTATTGATTATGGCTTCTGAATATTTGTTGGCTATTTCTTCTGGATATGTATTTACGATGGCTTCTGAATATCTGTTGGCGAAAAATTCTGGTTATAGTTAAAAAATATTTGATTTTTTTTTTTTTTTTTTTTTTTTTTTTTGGTCATAAGATTGTAATATACAAATTAGTCTTGTCGCACTTAAATTCTGTTTTTAACAGATATATATATTTATATATATATATATATATATATATATATATATATATATATATATATATATATAAATATATATTATATATATATTATATTATTCTATTGTAATAATTATCAAGCATTAAATAAGGCTAATTTTATTGTTCCTAAATAGTGGTATGAAGCATAGCATTTTTAGCTTGTAGTAACTTGGCAACTCTATATATTTTAACGAATTTGGGTATTACTTTGCGGATTCATTAATAAGTTAATGTTTTATAAATATTTTCATGTTTGAAAACTTAAAAATTTTTCATGAGATTTCAGCATTCAAATATAAAAATATTTTGAAAAAATAACCTTATTAGTGAATCTACAAAGCAATTGGAAACATATTGTTAAACTTAATAATATAAAATTAGTCTTTAAAAATTTTGTATTAAATTTATTTTATTAAATTTAAATGGCTTTTGAGAAATTTTAATATACTTCAACGCGTATGTGCGCAAAATTTTAGAACCTTCGGTCAGTATTTTACTAAAACGATTTATAATGTCATTCAAAATGTGAACAAGGCGAGCATTTTAATTCTTTTACAATATTGAAATAGTATTATTAGTCGTTGAATGGCTAATAATCGCTTCAATTCGTCTTGTAATGGCTCGAGGGTTGTTCTAGCTTTACACAGCAGAAGACATTTTTTTTTTTTCTTATTTGTTACGTTTATAAATATTGCATATATGTGTACACTGGTGGGCAAAATTAAAGCAACAACCTATTTTCTCGTTCTCTTCTTTTGTACATAATTTTTAAACAAATAAACATATGAACATAAAATTTGGATGGCCTGTTCGTTATCATATTATTAACCGATTTTTATGTAACTTTAGCATAAGAATAATTTTTAAGCTAATAAATATTCATTTTTCTCTCTAAAGTAAGCTTTGGAAAAAATGAAAAATTTCAATAATTTTAGGAAAGAACACTTAATGAAAAGTGATGTTAAGGATGCATTAGAGATAGGTAAAGACGCACATGCCTTGAAATGTTAAACTAAATCTCGATTTTTCTTTCTGTATTAACTTTTCTTTTACTTTTATAACGGACATTTAAAAAAAATATTATTAATAATTTGTAAACTATAAGCATCACCAGAATAATAAAAGTATCGATAAATAGTTTTATAATGAACATCTTATTCAATTTTCATGTTTGTATGCATATTTTTTAAAAATCTATTCACATGTGAAAAAAAGAAGAAAAAATAAGAAACAGAAAAGTGAATACAGGTAAAAAGGTTTTTGGTTGTAATCTAACATATGGATGAGTGTGTATCTTCACCTATCTGTAAGGCCAGTGGCGGATTTAAGGGGGGGGGGGGGCTAGGGGGCTGAAGCCCCCCCCCCCCAAAACACTGTCATTCACAATTGAATATTGCAATTGTGTAAATTTTTTTATTGGTCTAGAATAACACTTTGAAAAATTTTAGCCCCCCCCCCCCAAAAAAAAAAAAAAGTCAAGTTCTGGATCCGCCACTGTGTAAGGCATCCTTATGACCATTTTTCATTAAGTGTTCTTTCCAAAAATTATTGAAATTTTTCATTTTTTCCAAAGCTTACTTTTGAGAGAAAAATGAATATTTATTAGCTTAAAAATTATTCTTATGCTAAAGTTACATAAAATTCGTTTAATAATATGATAACAAACAGGTCATCGAAATTTTATGCTCATATGTTTATTTGTTTGAAAATTATGTGCAAAATAAGAAAATGAGAAAACAGGTTGTTGCTTTAATTTTGTCTACCAGTGTATATAGTATATTGATGTTAATATACATGCGCATGTGATGTATCAAAAACTTTTTAGTCTTTTACATATTAATGCAATATTACATTTCGTAGCTAATTAAAAATTTCATCCTATTCTGTTGCAATTTATTTCTAAAATTTTGTTTGATAAGGATTCCGTATCTATATTTTAATATATTTTATTAATCTAAATTACATCTTTATGTATAATTATAGCGATAATTCATTCTGAAGCGTCTAATTTTCGTTTTCCGATATCTAACTTACAAATGCTAAGAGCCAGTAAATAAATATTGAGGTGAAGCATAATCTTTTACCATAATAATGGGAGGCACGTTTGAAGAAACACCTGTTCTGATGTAAACAAACAGTAAAAAATTAAAGACGTGGATGAAAGAGTATTAAATCTGCAAACAAAAATCGTGTCCGGAAATCTTGAATCAACTATTGTGACTAAGTCAATGACAGATGTTGTTCCTAGTTTGGTTTATCGATGCAGTCCTAAAGCAGTCACGGAATCTCTTTGTAAAAATTCTGTATTTGAGTAAATCTAAAAATCCAATGTATGTACAAAATGCACTTTTAGAATCTGTTTAATTTCTTTTAAAAGTTAAAAAATTATATTGTAAATAAATTATAATGTTTATCATACTATTTACTATAAAATGACTTTAATCCAATTTTAATGGTGCACGTCATTCATTCCCTTTACGATTACGTTTCACATATACAGAAATCGCCTATAATAATTCATTTATATGCCTCTGATGAAGTGTTGATTGTTATTATGATTTCGCAGTTTTTATGGATTTTGTTCATCTCAGTGATGCCAGATGGTCGAAAATTATTTCCCCAAACAGGTCTTCAAATTTTCCCAAATCAGGGTTTTTCGAAAAAATCCCCAACTTGATTTTTACTAAAAAGGGAAAATAAATTTTTTTCAAAAAAAAAAAAAAAAAAAAAAATTCGAGATATTCATTCGAGATATAATTATGAGTCCTGTGATTATTCAGAGTATGGCCTTGAAGAACGAGTGATGTATTATTTGAACTGCACAAAAGAAGAAAGATTTACGGAAATTAATTTGATGACTGATTTATAAACAGTGTTAATTAGTTTTGAGTGGGCGAGAATAATGACAGATTGGATGATATTATCTTATGTCTTTTAACAATATAATATATTACATGATTATATACTCAAATTCCTTACGATTTCACAGCTATTATACTAACTGATGCAATTAAATTCTAAATTATAATGAACTCAAAAATTTTAATCAATAAAAATTTGATTTTAAAATCATTCAAGATAATTTCGTATAAGTTCTATAGCTTTTTGCAGCCGCAAGCCTAATCAACTTCTAAATGATTTAAATAATAATTTTCTTCGTTTTATTATTATGTATTTTGATATTCATTGAGGTAAGAATGATGGATAGTGAATTGGACAGATCAAAATATTTTCAGTATTCTTCCATAATGCTCGGTTTATTTATTTTATTTTTTATTTATGTTTTTTTTCTACCTCGCGAACGAACCGTGACTTCCAAGAACTACTTAAAATCCTTGACCATGGTGACTGAACAGTCGGTTGTAGTATTATGCCATGAAATATTTTTATGGTATGTGAATAATGGAAGGATATTATCTACGGATATATGCTTATCAAACTGAAGGAAAATATTTCGGAATACACCAATCTGAAAAGATTGTTCTAGGCACATTAAAAATGGTATCTGTGTTGATAAAAGTGATAAAGAGCCGAGATGAGTAGGTTAGACAACGTGATGTGGTGGAGAATTCTTTTCGGTATTGAAAATGACAGACATTGCCGGATGAGTGTAATCAGCTATCTCTCAACTGATTACTGGTTGTGATAACCTTATAAATAGCAAATTTTGAACATGCCTTACAAGTTTTCTTACAGAAATATTATTTTTTATTTAATTATTCAATTATTGCCTAATGTATTATTATTATTATTTTGGTTCCACTTTCACATTCAGAAAATTCACATTCGAGAATTTAGTACTCGTTTTCAAAAAATTGATTTTCCACATTTTTAATATTTCATTTTCTAGCTGAAAAAATTCTAAACATTCACTTAGTTATTTTTTTTACTCAAAAGTTTTATATATATAACTGTACTTTTAACGGCTATCTGGTTATTAAATTTTACATATGACACACATTTCATACTTCTTTATGTTGCTTATTTTTTGCTTATTTTATTTGTGATTATTGATGCATAATTACAAATTTTATTGATGTTTTATCACTCATAATTTTTTAACTAGTTTATTGTTTTCTCATATGTTGTGGTGAGTTTAATTTGATATACGTTTTTTCTTATTTTATTTCCAATGGATGTTTCGGACCTGTGTACAAAGAAACACTTAGCTTTTGCTATCTTTGTGACAGAAAAACATTAATTTATTTAGCATGTTTGCATTCTACCAGGCCCTTGATAACGTTAGAATGCAAATAATGCTGTTTTCTTATTCCAACTGGCTTTAATTCATTTAGATTTGACTTTATTTCTTTTTTCGTTTGATTTGGGTGTTTTTTGTTTTTGATCATATTAATTGTTTGAATACTGATATTAAATCATCTTTAAATTATAATTGTTTGTACTGATAATAATAAATCATTATTAAACTCCAACTGTTTGTACTGATAATATTATATTTCTACTGTATGTGCTGATTATCTATCTATCTATCTATCTATCTATATCTATATATATATATATATATAATTAGTACTAATTTAACGGTTGTGAATTTTTTGAATGTGAAAGCGGAATTAATAATAATATGCATTATGTCGAATCCGGTACCTTCCGTATACCAGCTTTAAGAGCGTAAGTTCTGAGACACTGGTGGTACTCTGTCGCTCAGTGTTGGCAGACCTTGCGACTTTTTTATTCAATAGTCACCGTTAATTTTGAGAAGTGATATTTGATATACATAACAGACGAATCGAATCATCTATTATGTATATCAAATATCACTTCATCGGAAAAAATTGAATTAAAAAGTCGTAAAGTCTGGCGACACTGGTGGGGCTTCCGATTTGTTAACACTAATAAATCAGGTTTTTGAATAATTAGTATATAATTTTCAAAACTATATTTCTGATTTCTATTTTCTAATGCTCCTTGTTTATACTTAAGAAGCTTAATATTACCTCTAGAAACCATATGTACATGAATCTCGACCTCAATCGTCTTTTAATAATAGTTCTCATTTCTCTTCCGTGAGTCTTTAAATACACTTTTTTTTTACTGTTTATTTATTTTTTTTTTTAAATCATGTGTGTTTGGATCTGCAGCTTCATTAAAAAGGTTAGTTGCAGCTGTTACAGCTAGACTTTAAAAACTAAAGAATTCCCCAAGGGTAGTAGTTTAAAAAGGGATAGAGAAACAGTACTTCCTTCAGAGCAGAAAATATCCCAAGCATCAGTTCTACCCTCCGAGTCTAAAAAGGTATAATAACAAAATTATGAAAATGCTTCAATTCGCTTGAAGTCACTGAGATACAACTCTAAAAAATAATAAAATAATACAAGAAATGTAGAGAAAAAAAGGTTGGCACATGTAGCAGCAGTACAGTTGGTAACAAAAGTATCCGAACACTAGCAAAAATTTCTGTATAAAAAAAAGTAGAGTTAATACTGTTTTGTTAAATAAATCCTTGTCGAATCATGTTCTTAGACTGACTAAGAACAGGATTCGGCAAGGATTTATTTAACAAAACAGTATTAACTCTGCTTTTTTTATATAGGAATTTTTGCTGGTGTTCGGATACTTTTGTTACCGACTGTACCATGAAAGCAGCAACGTACTACTTTCATGTAAAGCGACAACGTGTTACTTTCATCTGTTTCAAAATATCATGTCACATAATTAAAGTACTGCTAATAATATAAACTATATTATAAACGACAAAATTTTTCATTTTATGAGTAATAAAAATTCAGAATTCTCTCCAATATAAAAATTTTGTCAGCTCTGTTGTTAATTGAATTATAATGGGACAAAATGCCCCATAGAATAGCTTTAGCTTTGACTTCAGGCGATTGTAAAAGTAGAGAGTTTCCTTAATTGTTAAAATTCAAAATAATCTAAAAGAACCCAGTCAAGATTGTAAATAAAAATTTAAATTGTTTGACAGATATTACACTTGAACGTTTCATTTTAGTCCATTTATTTTTTAAAAAAAAGAAGAAGAAAGAAAGAAAGAAAAGAAATGTTAGTGGGAGTCTTAAACCGCAATAAATTTCTAAAACCCAGCTTTCTGAGAATAGCGAGCGGGATAAAAAAGAAAGAAGGAGATGGTTTCTTTCGAATGTCTCACGGTGTATAATAATAGATTTGCATCCCTGTTTTACCCTCATGATGCAATGCTCGCCATGTGGTTCTAAAGATGTTAAAAATGGTATTTTACGTAAATCTGGTTTAATGCGTCCGTTCTGTTCGCTCACAATAAATACCGTGTCATTTTTTTTCCCTCTCCCCCTTTTTTAAGTGCCTGTGATTATTTCGACGTGATGTAATCCATTGTTAAAATTACCCACCCTCGCCATTTCTGTGTGCCTAATGCCTATCTACATAAAGAAAAAGAAAGGAAGGTTTACAACTAGTGTTGCCAGATTGGGACCTTTTTTTTATTCAATATCCACCACTAAAATTTAATAGTAATGGTTGCCTAGTCACTTCGAAGAGAGAGACTTCGAGTGGTGTACGAGTGCCGAGTTCCCGGGGTCCAGTGGTGACCCCCACACCTCAGCGATCAGAAGTTAGATATCGGAGTTCAATTAAGGATCGTTATGGCTTACAAAAAAAAAAAAAAAAAAAAAAAAAAAAACATATAAGGGGGACAGGCCGGGACTGATTTAATCGTCTGTTTTGTTTCTCAAATATCCCTTCTCAAAATTATTGGTGATAGTTGAATAAAAAAAAAGTCCCCAATCTGGCAACACTGTTTACAACTGCATTTGCCTGCCTCGGAAAGAAAAATGTATACTCATTACAAAGTTCAAGCCAGCAAAGCAAAAAAGTAACAATTGTCGCCTAATTACGCAGGTCTAGAAAAATAATGTTGGCAAAACTTGATTTGATAATTTTAGCTAATGATGTTGGTGCGTTTAAACTGAAAATGAAGCCAGCTTTTTTCTTTCAGATATAGAAACTGTGTCTGTCGACACAGTTTCTTCATTTTCGGAAGTTTCTAGTATATTTCCATGATTAATTATAATTAATCGTAGAAAATGGAAACATACTATAAAAGTTACTATATAATTATATTGGTGGAAGAGTTAGGGAAAAAATTATGTCGTACACACCCTGTACTGACAAAAATCTATACATGATAGAGAAAAACTGGTTTCGGTTTAAGTTTCAGCACACCAAAAAACATAAAAATAAGCAAAAAATAATTAGTAAAATTTTAGATGTAGACCAGTGTTGTTATAAAAAGCACGTACATGGTCGATGAATTTGTCACCTTATATAGTGACATGATAGCTATTTATTTTTAATGAGAAATCAATTCCTAAAAATTAACGTTTATTTTACATTTATACAAGATTAATAAATTAAAATAGCAGATATTTGAATGAATGTATGTATTATAGATATTTTATTAGTGTTAGCGAGAGTCTCATTTCTTTAAGATAATTCTGGATAGTTGGATGCATTACATGTGTGATAATGCATATATTATACGTTGGATATAGACTGTAAATTCTCTATGGAAATATACATATGTAGGCAAGAAAGCAAGGGCTGATCCAGGCAATAATTGGGGCTTTTTTGCTGCCCCTTCGCCAAATTCAAATCTATAAATTAGACCCCTTCACAAAATTCAAATAATAAAAACCATGCTTTCTCAAAATTTCATTAAAAAAAAGAAAAAAAAAAAAAAGCCGTTTTATTCTGTGGGAAAGTTTGTTTATGAAATTATTCATTAGTTGTTTTTTTTTTTTTTTTTCCCTCCCAATTTCGTTTTTACATTCTGAAAACACACAACCATTAAATAAGTATTCGTTTAAAAAATAAAAAAAAATTTAATTATTATTTTGAGTTAAAATTGCGCAAAAATTAAGTGCTTTTTCTCATTGTTTAGCTCTAAAGTGAAATATAAAAAAAATTAAACAATAATGAGTACTATTGTAACGGTTGTAGATGATGAGAAATTCTATAAACAAATTTCTCTTTAGAGTTCCATAGAATTCGGACACTGGAGATGGGGGAAATTGTAAAAGAGGATCCTGTAGAGATCCACCAAAAGAGCTATTTAAAAAAAAGAAGAAGAAGAAGAAGAAACTGTATTTATTAAATACAATAAATAGCAAAGAAAAAAAATGTTTTGCGTATAAAATTCAATTTAATTCTACATGCAGACATAGAAAAACAAAAACAAATTGATTTGAAAGAAAGCGAAAGGATTCTAGTTTCGCCCTGTCGGGAACTTTCGAAGTCAAAGACCCCTGTGCTTGAAAAATAAACATAGCTGCCCCTCTTTTTATTTCTCTCTCTCTTTTCAAACATCAGCTGTTAAAAGTGAGACACAATTTGAGATCTGCTTGCTCTACTTTCTTTTAGAAATGTCCATTAGTTTTCCTGAAAGAAAACACGAGTTTCTTTTTCTGTTTTTTTTTTTTTGCGAAAGACGGAATAATACTTGAACGTAGTAAACAGTGTAACATGAACATTTACATGAGCAGACTCTTCCAGTTTTTAGAGTTGTAGGATATTAACCTTCTATTTACTTATTTTTAGAACTATTATTATGATGGCGTTTACATTGTAACTTTCTCTCTCTCTCTCTCTCTCTAAGTAATTTAAAATATAATTATGAATATTATCGACTAATAGTGCATAAAAATTTTAAATACACTTTTTATCTTTTTTAAGGGGATGGTGTGGTGGACTTTATAAAACTCTGTTGCAGATTGTCTTAAAATAAAGAAATTTTGTATACATGTGTGCATTAAAATTTAACAATACTAAATCTATGATACTAATGTATGTGGCACCAAAATCGACGGTATTTCTGCATTACGAATGGCAACAACTGAACGTACATAAATGAAAAGCAGATTTTATAAATAAAAGCGGGCCCTCCGTGGCCGAGTGGATATGTCACCACACTGCTAATCGCCTTCGAGCGTAGGAGAGCGGGTTCGATTTCCGCGCTGGCCCAGGGTGTTTTCTCCAATTCTTCGTATTGTAATTCTGTCATGTGCTATCTGTCGTTATCTGACGAAGATTTATAAGCGGACTATAAGTCAAGCATACAAATCTGATGTATATGTTATGTTATCAATAAATAAAAGCATGCAAAATTGGACGCATCAGGCCCATTTGCAACATAGTAAATGATTGTACAGAATGTAAGCTATCGCCGAAAAGATAATTCTGAATTCGAATAATTTTCTTATTATTCGGTATTTCGTGTTAAATTTTGGCCAAAATATAGTCGTTTATTAATGAGCATTGTCAATTTCCTAAAAAGTAAAATATGAAAATAATAACTTCCTAATAGCTTTAAAAATAGCCATTAAAATATTAGCTATAATTTAATTGTTACCAAAAAAATTCACTAGTTCATTTTCTTTCGACATAAAAATAAATAATTTAATTAAGCGTGAACATTAAAAAAATGTAAAAAGTTAAATTATGCATATCACAAAAATTGATGATGTCATTATCATTGTTAAAGTGCTAATTTAGTTCTATCCGCGATTGTAATGAAATGCTCGCCCTCTGGTGGGCTAAGGTGAAATTACAATAAACATGGTTTAATTCGAATTCCATACAGCCGCCATTGCTTGCCGATATTTAGTTTCACATATATTTATTGAATAAAAATGAATAAATACGGTAAAAAAGATAACACATACTTTTGTGTGCCACAGTGTAACTCCAAAGGATTAAGAAATCCAGAATTGAGCTTCCATTTATTTCCGAATGACAAATTTAAAATTTCAGTTGCTTCGGCTAATGGAAGTAAAGAATTAATCAGATGATTTGAAATTAATATTTGTTCAACTTCAGTTAAAAATCTACTTCCGATCGAACTTTGAATAAACTGAAGTATTTTTTCCAAAAGCAATCAATTTTCCATAATGTAATGGCGGAGAAATTATAGTACGAATATTAAGTAGAATAACAAAAAGAACACACGTGGCAATGTTTACTAACAACTGCAGTGTTCACAAAGCGCCGTCTATCGATCATTACAAACGCGGATAGCTATCATTCAACAGAAAATTTAAAAACATAGTATATAAAAAGTTTTTTATCTTATAATTTTTAATACTAAATACATTTTTAAAAATAAAACGAATTTTAGAAGCCAATAATAATAATAAAAGTAACTTTTTATTTTACCCCTTCTGGTATCCATTGGACAAACATTCCCACTACATTAGGTCTTTATCTTCTACAATCGCGTCTGAGATCGATTGTGCCACCCCCCACGCACACACACTGGAATTTTTAAAAGTCGGCACCTATATCAGAACTCCATATTTATATTTCGTATGGTTATGATACATACAGTTTCGGGACTCGCATTAGTTTTTAAACCCTCGTTAAGGGACAAATAAATGGCGCAAGAAAAGAAACTTCCTAAAGACCCTCGAATGATGGAAATCGTACTAGGCACCCATCTTTATCCATGCTACAGAGGCAGTGTACCAATGCTCTTAGAAATGTTAGCAAAGAAAAGAAAATATAGTTTAAAACGTAAACAGTGATATAATTTTGTAGTCTAACAGGATTGAGTTTAGTTTAAATAAGCCTCAGGTATGGCATAATGCAAAACATGGGCTCCGGCAGCTATAGGCGGGGGGAAGGGGGCACCCATAGATATAGTAATATAGATCTCTCATCCTCATGTTATCAAGCAAAAATTTTTGATGCCAAAAAAAAGTTCTAAAATCAGCCATTAAGTGGTATTGAAAAAAAGAAAAAAAAAGAAAAATGAATTTGAAACTGTATCTGGAGTTTTTCATTCACCTTTAGTAAATAAATTATTCATAAATTTTATTTACTAAATTATCCGTGTGTATTCCTGTGTGTAATTTATTCGAGGAAAAACAGCCATTAGAGTGTCTTTTCCCGCTCCATGATCAATCTATGTCTTATTACTATATCTATGGGGGCACCCCTCTCGTAGATTCTGAAGTTTATTCTAAATTATTTTCATCTTTCATAGGGGGAAATTACTGATTATTTTTAAAATAAAATATTTCCATAGAATCCTTTCTTTTGTTTGTTTGTTAACTTTCTGAACATACATATCTAAGGAAAAATATTGTAATCATGTTAAAAATCCGACTTTGAGATTTGATGTATCTGCAGGTTTTGAAGTTCTTTGAGTTCATATTTGCTAGTTTAACGGGGATGTGTGTGCATATGTATGTGTGTGTGTGTATGTATGTATGTGAGTGAACATGATAGCATCTAAACGCTTTGTTTAAATGAGTTAGAAGTTGGTACGTATGTTACAGGTCACCGTCGCACGAACTGTATAAATTTTGGTGAATCTAGTACTCATAATTTTTTTACAGGGACACAGTGTAAAATTCTTTATCATTATGGCCTGAAATTATTTAAAGTGCAATAGTGTCAAAATTCCTTATTCGATTGAGCTTTAAATGTGTATACATGTTATAGGTCACCGTCGCCAGAGGTGGATTTTAAGTTAGATTGCGCCCTAGGTCCATTTCGCTGTGGCGCCCCTCCATCATATTTTGAACTACTGTGCATATATATTATAAATATAACTAAACTAAGCAAAAATATATTATTCGATACGTCAAACATTGTGTAACATGGCATATATAAAAAACAGCTCATAATTAAAAAATGAATATAAGTATGGCCTACTCTTTCCCCTTCCTCTAAAGTGAAATTGTTTGTAGAGATCAATTTTTTAATATCGTAGAAAAAAAATAATGTACTAATCTTGAATGTATTTAATAAAAAATGTCTTAAAAGAAAAGAAAATTATAAGGTTCAGAGTTTTTATATTTTAACTTTCCACACATCTCCGTGTATTAATTTATTGAGTTTAAAACAATCTTTATCTAGTTATTTCTTCTTTTAAAATATTTACCTGGAAAGAAAAAGAAATGAAGGTCCATGTCTATGGTGGTATTAAAGGGTCTCCGTCCCTCCGTGGTGTTATCCTTCGTGGTGTTATCTCTGTTAACTGCATCCGCCATTATACTTGATTTCATTTGGCGTGTTTGGCTACCACAGCCGGCAACCTTGGCATTCTCATCTCGTGCTTAGCGCGTACAGCTTTGATACACCCACTGTTTTTTTATATGATCTATGAAGTTGATAATATTTAGAACGCATGTTATTAGTTCTTGGCGAAATTCTGTGATTTTGTGATATAATAACGGTAGATTTTGTACTGTATTCTTTCAAATTTATTTACGTATTGTGTTTAAAACCTCCGTCTGTTTTTCTCATTGCTCTACAATCTTTTTTTTCCACCGCCTGTTCAAAGGAAAACGTCTAAAGATGCCTATCTTTCCTTGTTTGTGCCATTAGTTTATATTACTGGATTTCATTATGAAGTAGGTATCGCATTATAAAAGAAAATATATTACTAAGTTTTTTATATCTTTGCATCACTTATGTTGAATCGAAAATGAACGTTCTCTAATTTGAAAATCATTATGTAGCATCTACTCGAGTGTTTTTTCTATTGTTTACATTCACATATTAATGATTACACACTGTAGCTGATGTAAACATTACTTTTATAAATATTATACTTCAAGAAATTTCACACTTACAGCATTGATTACATTGGATGTGTTATTTCATCTTTTTTCTTTTTCTTCAAAAGAAAAAAAAGTTTGAAGTGTATTTGTAAATGTGAAATATTTTAATGATTTTACATTTCGATTGTATGTATTCTCTTGTTCAGTATTTCTCTCGAATGAAAGTATATACATAGCCGTTATACTCACATATGTCTGCTCAACATCAAAAGAAATGTAAAATATGTAAATTTATAAAATTTTGTTAATAACTGTAACCTGAGTAAAATTAAAATATATCGTACTATTATTTTGTATTAACTTCTGTGTCATGTCGTTATACATTGATACTTTGGGAAGTTACTTGAAATAAAATTTATTGTATACATTGTATTGTATGGATTGTTAAAATTAATGTATATAGATAATAATTCAGAAATTAACTTTCTAAAATCCTTATATATATACACACACATACATTAAACATATTGTAATTTTATATTGTTCAGTATTATTTGGTTCTTTAAATTTTCTTTGAAGAAAATATATATGTACATAACCTTTTACTTTTTATTTATCATAACTAAAGAGATGGTGAATATCATAAATCTGTTTTGTTAATTATTGTTTTAGAATTATAAAAATACTAGCAGACCCGGCCACGCGTTGCTGTGACTAAGTTATACGTTGAATTATACGGCTGTAAACTATTTAGTACAGTTAAATTATTATTTACGAACAAAGACGAAGACGTTGTAGCCGATGTAAAAACCCACAGGGTTGAGATTTGAAACTTAGGTCAAAATTTGGAAGCGATTGATAAAAATTTTCGTAGTGTTGATATTAAGCACAAATTAATTTTATTGTAGGGTCCTATAAATTTTAATGGAGAAGTGATATATATTATTTCTAATGCTACTTTGGATAAAATTGCTAAAATGACTAATATATAAATTAAATTCTATTAAAATTCTATTAAAATAAAAGTATAAAAGAAACAGACGATTTTAAAATCAATTTTTATGGAGGAGTGAAATATAATATATGCTATAATGGATAATTTTACTATTAAATGACCTCATCATTTTAAATATTTTAAAGAGGGCAACAGCTGTAGTTATAAAAGGGAAAACAATAAGGCTAAACCAGAAAAATAAGTAAATTTGATAAATATTTTAAAACTTTAAAATTGGAAATCTTATGAAATATTGGACATTTAAAGTAAATACATGTATCATTTTAAATACAAAAAGATTTTGGAAAAGTTTAGTGTATTTTAACGAAGTGATGAGAAGTTTTTGAGTATGTTAAAATTTTAATAGTAAATTCAAGTCAATAAAGATGGGAAACATTGAGGATTAAGATAAGAATAATTATAAGATTTAAAAAAAAAAAAAAAAAAAAAACTTTTTATATACCATGCTTTTAAATTTTAATATACTAATAATATACAAATTAAAAGGAAAATGATAAATATTCTATCATAGTTTGAAGTCAAATTTGTTTTCAAATGTCTAAATAAAATATCTGATGTAAGATACTAATATTTTGCAGCGGAATAGATTTCATTTCTGTCATCCTTGGCGAAAAAAAAAGAATATCGCCAAATTATCTGGCGAAAATATTTAATTCCTTTCAAAAATCATGGTTATTTTAACAACTTATATTAAAAGAGTAATGAATAATATGAAACAATATTTCGTACAATACATATTACATGTCATACATACGTACAATGAATAATACATATTACATTTCGTACAATGCATACATCTGGCATGTATATTTTCGTGTTACGCTTTTGATCGCCAAATAATGATAATAATAATAAAAAAAGCCAAGGGCGACAGAGTTTAAAAATTTAAAATTAAAATTTTGTCAATTTGACAGCAAAATAATTCAATCTAACACCCGCGATAACTAATACATATCTATACCCAAATATAAGGATTAAAATTGGGAAATAAATTTCCTCGATTTTTAATAATTTCTTACAAAAAATCCAGTGGGCAATTAACATAGGAAATCTTTTTCTTGGCTGCACAGACGGTCAGTGAGTCACACTTCGCTTGCGTATAGAACTCATAGTATAGCATATATAGAATAGAGTGATCATTGGGGAGAAAAAAGTTATTCCTTTTCATTTGGGAAAAGACGACGTTTTTACCAAAATATGGCCGTCTTTCCCCGAGTGAATACACACGGGAATACATACTAATATTTTAGCAAATAAAATTTATGAATAATTTATTTGCTAAAGGGGAATGGAAGACTCCAGATACAGTTTCAAATTCATATTTCTTTCTTTCTTTTCTTTTTCTTTTCTTTTCTTTTTTTTTTTTTTTTTTTTTCAATACCACTTAATGGCTGTTTCCAAAGCTTTTATTTTTTATCTTTTTTCGGCATCAAAAATCTTTCTACGATAACATGGGGATGAGAGATCTATATATATTACTATATCTATGATAGAACTACATTAGCACTTTATCAATGTGTATAAAATCTTTAAATTGATTATGACGTCAATTTTCGTGAGATGCATAATTTAACTTTTTATAATTTTTTAACGTTCACGTTTGATTAAATGTATTTATTTTTATGTCGAAAGAAAATGAACTCGTATTTTTTTTTTTTGGCAACAATTAAATTAATGGAACTCAGATATTTTGGAGCAACTTTAATAAAGGTCTATAATTAACAAATAATTGCAATAAAACAATATTGTGACAATAAATTGAGATAAAAACTATCCTATCTCTCAAGTTGGATCAAACTGCACACAGTGTGCAAAATTTCATCAAAATCAGTTCCTTAGTTTAGGAGTTTACCCCGGACAAACATCGTAATTATAAAGTTTTGATCAATGAAGCACAAATAAGTAAAAAACAGGATTAATTTCACTGTATTATCTTCATTATAATATGAATTCAATTTACACTTCAGTCTAAGTAACACGTGGCCGGCTATGCTAACACCAAAAATTTAAAAAGTGGAAATAATTGAATTATACGAAATTTATTAATAGGTTAAAAAGTTGAAGATTCTTTGTGTAGATGGCAGCACCAAATATATTTCAGCTTTCATTTCAACCCAGTCGAAAGGTATCGACATCTGTTAGAATCATTTGGAGTTAACAGATAATTGTGACTGTCAAATAATAACAGACAAATAATTAGCAATAAATTAAAATTGCGACTATAATTTGAGATTTAAACTATCCTATCTCTCAAGTTGGATCGAACTGCACATGGTGTGCGAATTTTATTATAATCGGTTAAGTGGTTTAGGAGTCCATTGAGGACAAACATTGTGACACAAGATTTATATATATTAAGAAAGATGTAGACGTATGTGCATTGCAATAAAACAATATTAACTATATTAAAGTTTCTTAAAAATGATATAAGTTTAATAACATAAATTTCAGAATTTTAAATTTTTTGAAAGTTTTTCAAATTTTTCTTGTTAACATTTTTTTCTCCTTGGTTGATTTTACAATATTACAATTCTAATTCTAAATATATTTGGGTATTACTTTTTGAATTCAGTGATTTTTTTTTTTTTTTTTTTTTTTTTTTTTTAAAGTACTTTTAAGGGTTAAAAAATTGTATTAAATTTTAACCTATAAACATAAAAATATTTTTGTATATGAATGAATCCACCAGAATGTAAAACTCATTTATAATTATTATATAATATGGTGTTAAATTATAATAATGTAAAATCAAGGGAAAAATTAGTTAGCAGGGGAACATTTTAAAAATTTAATAATAAATAGATAAAATTTTATTTAATTTATTTTTTTAATTTAAATAATTTTCAAAAAATCAGACATGTTACTTTTTAGCCTTAAGGCTGTATTCAGCCTTTTTAAGCTTGAAAATTATTGTTCTTGAGATCAATGCAAATCTGCATTAAAACTTTTTGGACATGTGTAAGGGGGGGGGGGGTCAGCCTGAATTTGTGCAATATATTATTGGCAATTTCTATCTGATTGACTTTCAAAAAATGTCATCCAAACTTGGAACATATGAAAAAGAAATAGTACTTCAACTGCATTTTCCTAATGAACTTGAACTACATTATTTTGCTAATCAATTGCCCCATCAAACTATGTTTCTATAGAATAAACTTATTTTCAAGTATATGTAATAATTTTGTCTGTTTTTTAAGCACTTACAACTATTTTAATTATAATTAATATGATATTTAATGTAAGATTTATTGTTCTGATTTTGTTTATTGTGTGTACATGTATGCAATCAGATTTAACATTATTTTTATTGTTGAAAAATTTATATTGTCAGTTGCCTGATACCACTTTTGAGAGGGAGGGGTCGTGAAAAGTTCAGCCTTTTTTTCTGTAAGCTTGTACCATGTCTGAAAAATTTAATATGTTTAGTACTATTATATTAACTATAAAACAATAATTTGTATAAAATATTCATAACATCCATCATTCCTTTAATAGACATTAATGTTAAATGGATTACAAGTATCATGATGTTCCTAACTTTGTTTATGATAGTAATTTTTATTCAACTTTTGCAGAAATCATCGGCAGGCTATCATTTGGATGCAGACCTCCTCTTCACTTTATTTCATTCATTCTTCAAGATGAAATACAGTGAAATAGGTACAGATTTTGTATCTACCAACATGAATTCCTTTTGTAAGAATGAGGTAAGATTTTCCTGCAAATAATTTATTATTACATGCTTAGATAGCCTTTTTGATATTTATGAATCTCAATCTTATTCTCATCTCACATGTTTAATTTCTTAGAATTTTCATATGTTGTACGAAATACCAAGGGTTTCTTTTCTTTAAAAAAAAGGGGGGGATTTAATTATAGTTTAAAAGGTTCACAATATTAAAGTCATCAGACTTTTATTTTAATAAGTGTCTGGATTTTAAATGTCAGATATGCCCTTAAGAATCCAAAACACCCTCATGAATCTAGGAAATGCCCTTTTTTTTTTTTTTTTAACTAACAGTCCTGCCCTATTTTAAACCTGGGGGAAACTCTGTATAAATGACTATTTTATTTTATCTTTATTGTTTCCATAAATGTAAATATCTTGGGAAAGGGAAAAAATAATTATTTTGTTTACTTTAGCACTATGGATATATTTCAGTGATTTTGATTTTTTTTTTTTTTTTTTTTTATAAGATTTATGCAAAATAGAATATTTATTATTACATGGCTAAAATATTTTCAGTTATAAAATGTAGTGAAAATTTTTAACCTTTGTTTTTCAGTGTATTTATATTTTTTGCGATGTCCTGAACACAATTTGACCATTTTTTTAAAAATGACTGTGTTTGTGTATCAAAAATTTTGTTGAAGCTGTTAGCCCCCCCCCCCCCCCCCCCTGGAAAATTCTACTAAGCATTTTTTCTTTAAATTTAAAACTATGCTATCAGAATTTTATTTAAAAAAAATATTTTTTCAGGTTGTGCCCCCCCTCCCCCCTGAATTTTTTTCTGCTGACGCCACTGCTATTAAACATATGTTATGTTAATAATCGCTTGTAATTACTAATTATTATCTGTTTAAAAGATGTGGGTCAAAGGAATTATTTCTCTATGTGAAATCTTTCATAGGGACCTTAAATCAAAAGTTTAGTTATAAACAATCTACAAAATGAAAAATAATTATATATACTGACGATGAATGATATTACATATCATTAAAACTGTTGTGTATTACCTGTCAACATTCATTTATCCCTTAATAACGTAAAGAAAGTTAAAATTTTAAAATGTTTAATATATGCATACTTATAATAGAATCTTGAAATGAATGTCCAGGTTTTAAGTATTAACTGTGCTATCTCGTATATTATTAAAATTAGGAATATAAAAACTGTTCCAGAAAATCTAAAATGTGCTTCCTCATGTTTCTTTTCAAACCAGCAGAACTGTGCCCATGTGGGAGAAACTCTATAAGCAAAAACAGAAATCACTTAATTTGTTTGTTTTCTGTCAATTATTTTTCTCATGAAGTACTGAGAAATGCATAATGCTAAAGAATAATTTTCAATGTATATTAAGTTTTCATTTCTTGATGGCTTTTGGATTTTATCATTTAACATATTTCATCTCACCAGTGACATAGAAGTTCTGTTATAAAAGCTGGTAGTCAGTGGCGTCGCATGAGTGACGTTTCGGTCATCTCCATATGTGTGGTTAGAAACACTCTGTTATCATGGAAAGTTCATTCGTCTGATTGACTGTTGGAATGCCATCATACCTATATTGCTCTATAGAAAGCGTGAATCAACCAATAAAATAAATACATATTCCATTACAATGCACTGTTTCCAGCCACTCGCATAGAGATGATCGAAAACATCATTCACACGTCGCCACTGATGGTAGTTCAGAGGTGAAAGGTTCGAACCTAAACTGCATTTGTCGACTTAAGGATGCTCACTCCCTCTTACAATTTCCCCGTCTCAAGTCACCCTATCATATGTAAGTCTATGGCAAAATTTGTTTATAGAATTACTACTAACCTAATTGGTATTTTTAAATTCTGTTTTGGCATTCAGAAAATTCACAACCGTTAAATGAGTACCTGTTTTTGTTGTCAAAATTTGGGAAATTTATTTGATTTATTCTTGCTTCCATGTTGTTTTCTCTGTAAACTATAAATGAATTAAATTGATTTTATTACATCGTTTATGAAAAGAATTTGATTCAATTGGATAGCTGATAAGTTTTAAAAGGTTTAAATAAGTTTTGTTTACATTATAGAAAAACGTTTTTATCTTGAAGAAAGTTAATGTAATTTTTACAACGAAGTAATTATGGATATAAATTAAATTAAAGTAAAGTAAATGTGAAATATTGCCACTTACTGTTTATTCTGAAAGATATACTTTTGTTTTTTGTATAACATCTGGAAATTTAAACGATGTTTATCATCGGCATTTTTGTTCACGCGTTCTTTCAGCGATTGATAAATTAACCCTATAAGCGTTAAGCCCGTCTTTTTCCGGATTTGAAATGTGTCTCGTAAATGGTCAGGCCCTTCTTTTTCTTGATAAAGATTTTCGTCTCTGAAGCGTTGAACCCGTCTTTTCTTAGATACATATTTCCAGGGCTGAGTGGTCAGGCCCGTTTTATTCCAGATTTCACTTCCCTCCTTTCGCAGACTCTTTGATTGACATGTGGGTTGAACGGATAAGAATAGTTTACAAGCAAATACAATTGATTCCCAACCAGATCTTTGGGGTTGTATCTTTAACAATACTCATGTATGTTTTGACATTAATCCTGCAGTTGAAAGATAACTTTTACTTCTTTGCTTTTAAACAAGTTCACAACATTTCTTTTGAAATGAAATAAATATTTCTCCATGTTGGAAATAAAATTTAAATGTTACATTCATAAGTGTAATTGAATTTTCTATATGTAGGGGCGAAAACTTACATTTAAATAATGCTACTATTATCTTAATAATACAATGTAATCTTATGATTTAAAATCACTTATTTAGCTCTGTTTTAATAATTTTCCGTGTAAAATCATTGATAATTATATATATATATATATATATATATATTATTATTATTATTATTAAAAAATATAAGTTATACTATGTTTATGGTTGACGCCAGAGTCATATGAATAAATATGAATAAACATTATTCCAGATTTAACATTAAATTAAAAACGAATCAAATACTTTCTTCTTACGCTTATAGAAAAAATTACAAATAAGAAAGGTCCAATAAAAAAAAAAAAAAAAAAAAAAAAAAAAAAAAGAAGAAGAAGAAGAAGGAGGAAAGATTTTGGGAGTCTGCATATACAGTAGACTGCCAGAAATTCGCACATTACAATCAATATAAACAAATAAAATTCACAGTAAAGATTCCAAGGGAAAGAAAATGGAGATAGTACTTAATTCAATAGTTATATTTTAGGTGCCGAATGAGACAGATAAAGGCAATTTTATTTGAGGTCTAGGTCATTTATGTTTGAAATAAATTAATAATAATAACTTTTCAAAGACTGAAAAAAAAAGTTTTATTTATATTTCTAAACATAGTGATATATATATATATATTATAATGCACAAGTCAACTATATCAAATGTTTTTATACTTAAATTTTGTATCTTATATAATAAGGCAAATTTTTATTTTTTAATTGAAAAAACATTATGCAATATAAAACTTCGTATATTTTTTAATCTTTAATTGCTTATTATTATTATTATTATGCATATTTTACATACTTATTTATATCACTATTATTTTAAAATAATCATTATATCATAAAAACTCTAATTCAGAATTGTATAGGGAAAAAAAAAAAAAAAAAAAAAACGGAAATCCACAAAATTAAAAAAAAATGTACAGTTTTTGGTCCCGAAGTGTGTGGATTTTTTTTTTTTTTTTTTTTTTTTTTAGTATACTGTATATATATGAAGAGGATAGAGATGAAAATTTAGATAGATAGATGAAATATAATGATCTCTTTTTATACAAATGCAGGGTAAGGGAAAGTAGTGTGAATGTCGCACCATGTTATTTATTATTCAAATTAATAGATTTGTAAATTTGATACTACACATAAATTTTTTGGCTTGAATAATATTGAAGGGATGAGTTATATTATGAAGCAATAAGTGAATGACTACATTTTTTCATATTTTTCACGCAATTTTTGAGTAGCTTTGATTCAAAATATCTCACTATTAGTGTTTTAGAACACTTTATAAAATACTTTCTTTGAATAATAATTCAAGAAAAAATAAATAAATAAATGAAATATAAACTTTTATCAAGTAAACTGTATTGATTACTATTATTTGCGCAATGGATATTTATTTTTCCAATTGTTAGGATCAGATATCCTGCGATATCAATTTATGACTGTTTGTTATTGTACTTTTAATTATAATTCATTTATTAAAATAAATTAATATTTCATGATGACATTTTTTAACACTTTAATTTTTTTATTAAAAAAAAAAGAACTACTTTTTTTTAGAATATACATATAAAAGGGTGAAATAAAATTACTACATTTAAATTCTGCAGTGCCACTTGAACATTGAATAAAATGAGAACTATGTTAAAGAAGCTCAATATATATATATATATATATATATATATATATATATATATATATATATATATATATATATATTTAAATAAATAAACCTAAATAAATTTAGAACATTTATATTTATTAGAATTAAAAAAGGAAGAAAGGTAGCTCTTAAAATATTTCCTATAGCTTTAGTTTTAGACAGATTGCTTTTGCATAGTCCTAAGCATAGTTTAAAAACAGTAAAGCTTCAAATATATAATTTGTTATAACTATGGTGGAAAAATGATCAAAAAATGATCTTTATAATTTTATTTATAAAGAGAATTGACTGGAAATAAATTTGAATTCACGGGAGTGGGGGAAGGGACTGCATATTTCTAGAGAAAACGTAAGTTAAAAAATTTGACCGCAAACAATTTTTCTATCATATTTGTGTAAATTTAAGTAGAGATAAAGAGGAAAATGCAGGACTATATGGTAAAAAAGAAATATTCTAGTCTGGCAATCACATAACTTTCTCTTACCCGAAATTCATTACCATAATGACAGATTGTACGTTAAAGAATAAAATAACGAATACTGTAAAATAAATGTTCATTAAAAACAATTTAAAATAGGCGAAAAACATGTTTTTTCTGATTCAAGGAACTTCATAACGTGTAAACATAACAAAAACACAATTTCGAAAAGTTGACCGAAAAGCAAAACTTTATCTACCATACATATGGATAAAAGAAAGTAAAAAGTAAAAATGTAGATAGTAATTACCGTAAATAAATTTAGAAAAAATTATTTTAAAAAATTAAAATTAAGCGGGCATAAATTAAAATAGCCATACATAATAGTGAACATTAATGCTTGTCAAAACTGTCCATAATATTCTTTATACTAGACTATATTAATTTATGTATTTTAATTATATTTCGTGAAAACAAATTATTACTTTAATGTTTTTGATATTTATAAACCAAACTTATATAAATTAAATCCTTTAGATATATTATATTTTTTAATATTATCAACTCTGTTAAGTTATACTGAATGATGATCAGATCATAATCATAAATGGATTGTCTTTTCGAATGCACGGTAATCATTCATACTGTCAAGATATTAGAATATTGTATAGGATCATACTCATCCAAGAAGCATGAAAACAGTGTGGGGGGGGGGGGAGGAGGAAAGAGAAAAGAGGAAGGAAAGAAAGAAAACTAATAATACATACAAGCAAATGCTATTTTATTCCATTCTTCTTCTTCTTCTTCTTCTATTTTTTTTTTTTTTTTAAGAACATAAATACATATAATCTATAAAATGTTAAAACAGGTTACTAAATTATCAGATGAATCCCTTATGATTTGGAGATTATCTTAAAAGGAAATTTGTCCATTTTGATTTTTTTTTTTTTTTTTTTTTTTTGTATCTTTTGGAATGCACAGTAGACAATCATAAGAACCTCTAATATTGAATATATATTCCTTTGGAAAATATGTTATTGCATTGCATGAAATGCTTTAGATAAATGTTATTTTATCTCCAGTGTTTTTCCGTAATATTAAAACGAAGATTAATTGCAGTGCTCACTCGAGACTCAGCAGTATGAAAAGCCCAGTGTCTCCCCGCCCCCGTCCAAATTAATGTCTTACACACAACATTTTAAATAAAATTGCTTCATATTAGTTTAATTCATTTTAAATAAAAACGATTACACTTTGTTAGTTCTACAGTTTAATTACAAAAGTACTTTTAAAATTTAAATGTATAATATAGAATTATATATAATCAGCTACCTTTAGAAGTAAAATACACAAATTGCTTTCAATAGAAAAAATAGTCTTTCTTTGTATTTTTTTTCCTCCATTCTTTATTTTTTAAATTAATTTATATTAAAGTTAATCAGTGTGACTTCCATCAATATTTTATTTTTTTCCCATTCACAGATATAGAGTAATCCAATCATCATGCATTTTAAATCTATTAAATAATATAAATTTAAATAAAGGATTGGGGCGATGCAAAGAGAAAGCCATATAATTAATCTATTGTTTGTTAAAATTCTAAAATTCTATAAAGAAATATTATTTTTTTCAATAAATAAATAAAAACCGTTATTCAGTAAAATAGAAAAAGAAATTAAAATACTAAAATATTATGTTTAACATACATACTTCTAACAAACGCGAGGGTGAAAGTATTTTATTTCTTTCTTCCGTGGAAAACAAAATCAAATATATGTTATTATAATCATGGAAATTTCTTTGTCATTTATTAATTTTATTACCACAGCAGTTTTGTATTAAATAATGAATAACACTGCTCGGTATGAAAATTGCCTCTGACATAACTTCAGCATATTGTAAAATACATTATGTAAAATGACCTTCTGAATCCAAATAGGACGACCATTTTGACCTATAACCCATCGTTTTTTAGGAATGGCCCCCTATTTTTATCATTTTTCGGTGATTGTATGGCTCTAAATTTGATTTTTAGGAGGGGGGGGTATCTTAATCGTTAAATATCTTCTGAGGGGCTACAGCGTTGGAAAATTCTAATACATGGACTACAAGCGATTTTTTTTTTTTTTTTTTTTTTTTTTTTTTTTGTGGGGGGAGGGGGGGGGGAGGATTTGCCACTGAAATTATGCATTACATAACTTTTATTTTTTAAATATGTTTAATGTTATTTTTTTAACTTTATATTTTTTCGTTTTCAGGTGTTAAATTAATTATTTTTCATTCTTCAAATTACATGCATGGTCATAAAATTATCGGACATGGTAATAAATTGAGGGAGGGGGTGGTGTAGCTAGAAAATGGTGGGTGACTGGGCAAAATGGGAGTCATATTCGGATTCAGGAGGTCACATAAGAATTAGCAAAAATGGTGTGAGATCTCGAAATTTTTTTTTTTTTTTTTTTTTTTTTTGCCGCGTAGTGTAATTTAGCTATAAAATGTCTCATTTACTGATTAAAATAGTTTTATCTGCAGATGATCACATCTAACTTCTTGAGCTGCAAAGCATAATTATTATCAAATAATTTTCAGTCCATGCATTTTATTAAACACATATTATCATTTAACCCTTTAACTTACATTAGCTTCGCAGTGAAATTAAACATCCAACATTGTTTTATGCAACAATAATTAAAAAAAAAAAAAAAAAAATTACAATTGATTTTTTAAACATTTGTTTTTTCCTGTTTGTTAGAGATGATGTCTACGCTCGATCCCAGATACGCTCGTCTGCTTAGCTGTTCAGAGTTTTTAGCGATTTCTTACAAAACTTGCGCAAAGACGGGCTAGGATCCTTAAAATGATCCAGCGGAAGGCATACATCTGGGAACCTAGCCTAGCGCATTCAATTAGCTTTAATGTCCCAACACACTTTTCGTTAGACAGCTGCACTACTCCGAAATTCGTGAAATGATGTTTCTAAGAAAGCCATACGTAGAAGGCATTTTAAATATCTTAGTAAGCACGATAGCGCCTTTCTGCTTTGTTAATGAATTCGTGCCTAGCTTTTATCACCTGATGAAGTGATGTACTGTTATTTTGACTTGAAATAACTGTTGCAAGTTTTACAACTAATAAAGCTTCCTTGCAATGATACTTATTTATCAGGTTAATTATATTTGAATGTAATTAGTGTAACATGTACATGTTTCGAACAAGTTACTTCTTAAAAATTAAAAATGCCATTTTTCTGTCTTTTTCTTTTCCTTTCTTTTCTTTCTTTTTTTTAAATATTTATGACCAATTTTTATTTTAACTATTAAAAAAAAAAAAAAAAACTTCTTTTTTTTTTCGACATGAAAAAAAATACATTTACATATTTATTTATATATTCTTAACTCATGAAACATAGAATCTAGGAATATATAGTTTTTATAATTTCAATACATTTTTTAAAGTCGTATTTATGTCAAAAAATTTATTTACCGTCAGAAATTTCCTTTTTATTGTTATTATTATTATTATTAAATTTATTTGAATATTTGTCATTCATTTTAATTCATAAAATCTGATATCATTATTTTAGAAAATTTAACATTTTTTTAAATAAATTATAAATTCTTTTAAATAAATTATTATTCTTTTAAGTAAATTTAACATTCTTTTAAATATTAATTATAAATATTTTTAATTTTTTTAATATAAACAAAGGCGTCAAATCCTTCTGAAATTATAATAAATACATGTATGTTAACTTTATTATTATATTTTATTTATTTATTTTCAACATAAAGAAAAATAATATAATGATAATGGGCAATATATATATAGCATGTCGGTCTAGCAAGATTTTTTCAATTTTATTATTTGCACATTTGCACGTTCATTTTTTCTTTCTTCGACATAAAAGGAAATATATTTATCTGTTTATTTTATTTTTATTTTCGGCATTTTTATTTTTTTTTTTTTTTTTTATTTACAGTGTGATTTTTATTTAATATCATTTGTCCCAATATCATACTGAATTAAAAAATACGGCGTTAGCTAGATATCGTCCTGATTAATAGGTGTACCAATTCTTCATAAAATTTAATAATCTGGACAGATGCAATGTCAAACTTTCAGCATTTTTTCAAGGTGTAATACGATAAACGGCGAGAATGGAAAATCACTGTCTGAAAGAAATAGTAAGACCTGTTGTATTATGAAAAAAAAAAAAAAAAGTATTTATCTCTGGTAATGTTTTTAATTGACAGCTAATATCTTTTTACTTTGTGTTTGATAAGCGAGGGGACTGAAAATGACAATGGAAACAACTTCAATTAATTTTTAAAAATCCAGAAATCTGGTTTCAAGTGCTTTGTTGTGAGTCAAAACAGAAAGTATGAAAACTTTTGTAACTCTTCAGACAGCTGTTACACAAACACATTATTATTACTGTTATTATAGATCAAATGATGTGTAAACGAAGAATTAACAAAATTTACTGACATATTTGACATTCGATAAAAACAAAGGTAAAAAATTAATCTAGTAAATACACCCCCCCCCCTAAAAAAAAAAAAAAAAAAACTAATAATAAGAATAACAAAATCCATTTATAAAATTATCAATAAATAAATAAATAATAAATTAAATAAATAAACAAAATAAATAAACATTTAAATAAATGTATATAAATCCAGAGAAGTATCTTTGTATCTATGTGCATATCGCTGTGTCTGTGTGACTGTCTTTCTCTTGTGCTTAAACTACTGATCGCAGAGCTACAAAACTTAGCAGAACTTGGACCATAAAAGTGCACCTCATTAAAATAGTTTTCACCATTCTTTTTTTCTTTTTAATTATTTTAATTATTTTCTGTTTCGATTTCATTCATTGACACTTATGTTTTCTTTTCTAATATTTATTAATTCATATCAATCTGCGTACCTTAGCAACAGCTATTGCGCTATTTATTTTTTATTTAATTTTTTTATTAGAGGGCGATTTTTCTTTTTTCTTTTTTGTGTTTATTGAATTCAAATTATAAAATAGTCGAAACATATTGAATTTTAAATTAAAGAAACTATTTAAAAATTCATGTTTATGCATAATTTTTATAATGTCTCAACTTTTTACTTTTCATACAATTAAATTCTTTGAAAAGGATTTTTTTTTTCTTTTCTTTTTTTTTTTTTTTTTTTTTTTTTTTTTCTTTTTTAATTATTTTTTGTTAGTTCATTTTATTTATCAGAAAAAAATTGTAATATAGTATAAAAGATTAAATTTATTAAAATGGTCTTATATTGGTCGGAAATATATGGTAATATAGTGCGAAGAGTGTAGGATATAAAATACACGGCTTGAAGAAAAATATTTAATAGATGCTGAGACACAGTCGTCTTTAAAATCACAGTTCTTAAACAATAACAGCTCCACCTGTCGTCGATAAATACCCAAATTAAAGTACTGAATAAAGACCCTTCTGAACATAGTGTGAACTTGGACCGATGCAGTGCAGGAAGGAAAAAAGCGGCAGTAGGCAGTCAGTACCCAAATAAAGTTCTAGAGCGATTTCAATGTAATTATTTTTATAACTATTATTATTTATTTATTAAGCGATTAAAAGGGGAAAAAAACGGTTGCTCAATTCTTTTGATTTTTTTTTTTTTTAATATGGTGACTAGTGAAATTTAATAATAATAATAAGCAATAAAAATGACTTGAAAAAAGATAGGACTATGACGATCTAACAAACACTATCGTTCAAAATAACAAATAATTTGTTTATTCATGTTGCCATTTTACGATTAAGAATCTGTTGTTTTCTGCAAATTATCTCAACCCTTTCATTCCCAATTTTTTCTCTCCATAAAACAATAAATCTTATATTTAGTCATAAATTTATTTCAAAAGTAATATATATAAAAAAAAAATTTTAAATAGGAGTGATAGCAAAGTACGAATTAATTTAGCTAACAAATCAACTGAGAGGTGTTTATTTATGTTTAATATAACCACTGATGCCATTAAAAATCATAAATTTTCAATAAATAAAAATGTCAAAATTTTGGAAGAAATATATACTGTAGTTAATTAAAAAATAAATTATAAACATTAAAAAAAATAAATACAAAATATTTCAAACAATTACTTTACTTAACCCTTTATATCCCAAATTACCTTATTTTTGGAGAAATAGTTTGAAACTTTTTATTGTATATATATATATATATATTTTGCTGCATGAGAAACATCTCAAATTAAATTTACCTTAAAATATAGTTTAACTATAGCGAAACATTAAACTATAGGGAGTTTGAAGTTCCATTGAAATCCTGCGGTAAATTTAGGCTATATTGAGGTTTTTTTTTTTTTTTTTACTTTATGGGACTTTAAAGTCTCGGTGGGATACAAAGGGTTAAAATCAATTTAAATCAAGAACGTTTTATTTAATTTTATAAATACAGAATATTTTATTAATAAAGAAACAATCTTTATTTGATTATTTAACAAAGCAAAATGTGCAGTTTTTTGCGAATATGTTGAAATTAGTTGAAAAACAACAAAATTAATTTCCATGGACTAAAATATAATTTCATGCTGTATTGTAAGAAATTTATTTCAAAATTTATTTCTTCTTGCCAGTTCAAATTACTAAACACTGATCTACGTAAAATTTAAAACAAGTTTCTTCAATTTTTACCACGTGATATTTATATAAATTCGAAACGTCTCCAAGAAAAATAGAACTGAAATTCTTTACTCTTTATTATATAACCATGTATTCCTTTATTTATTTGTATTATTCATTTCTCTCGACGAAATTAAATTCTAAATATTTAATTTATTATTAACTAGCAAGCCAGTGCGAATTTTTCGCACTTTATTTCTTTCTAACGTTTAAAATTATTATTATTATTTAATTTTAAAGCCATAAAAGCGTCATGTTTACACATGCATAAGCAAATTTATTATTGAACTTTTTTTTATTTTTTTTTTTTTTTATTTTATTTTATCATAGATATAGTAATAAGACATAGATTGATCATCGAATTTGAAATAGTGATTCCTTTTCATTTGGGAGAAGCTGGCCATTTTACTTTCTTATGGATATTTTTCCTAGAGTTAATATACACGGTAATACACACTGATAATTTAGCTAATAAAATTTACGAATAATTTATGTACTAAAAGAGAATGAAAAACTCTTGCTACCAATTTTTCATTCTTTTTCTTTTTTTAATTAACTATACTCTAGTGTACTCATATCTGCAAAAAACTTCTTTCGGCATTTATTATTGTACTTCTTTAAGATAAAAAACATCTGCATTCATCATGGAAAATAATTTTAATAAATTATAATTAATAAATAATTTGTATTGCGTAAATTTGTATAAGATTATATGTACAAGAAAGTCTTGTGGTGGCCACAACATATTAGTTATGTATTAAAACGTCCACGGCTGCTAACTACATTTAAACGAATTTTTAAATTTTCATATTACTTACTAATGTAAAATCTTAAAATTTAAAGAGAGCATTTCCTTAAATATAAAGATAGTAATTGTTTCATAATAATAACAAAGAACTGATTATAAAAATGATATTTTTTATAATTTATTTGAATATAACTTATTTATGAAAACTTGTCCCGTTTCTTTTCATATATTTATTAAAACACTTAAAAGCCGTGCAATATTCCGGCATTTAAAAAATTCATTAACATTCTACTCGATTACTATTTTCGAATTTTATACTTCCTATTGTCTGATGCCCAAACCTTTTTCGACACCAAAAGTCTTTGCACAATAACATGGGGATGATACATCTATATAAAATACTATATCTGTGCATTTTATGCAGAAAAAAAGTAATAATATTAATAATTCGTAATTTTATTTTATTTATTTATTTATTTATTTGGAAAGAATTAAAATTTTATATGCCCATTTTTAAAGCTTTTACCAAGTTATTATTTTCATATTTTAATTAATTTTATAAAATCTAATCGAAATTTCGTTACAAATAAGGTACCAAATGAAATTGGTGTTTTATTAGTATTATACATAAATTACTCTTTAAAATTTTCAGTCTTAACTCTATATAGAAATATCTATGCACTTATTTTTTCTGAAAAATAAAGCAGTGTTTGCGTTTTCCCTGAAAAATCAACATAACTTTGCTGAGAGGCAAATCTGGGTAAAGGATTGTCAACTTCTATCGTGAAAAGATATTTCCATTGTATTGATACACGCCCTTTCAACAAAGGGATTAGCCTGCTGCTTAACTCTGTGTGTGGGGGAAAAATTTTTTCTTCTCAACTCTAAGATTTCCTAAAGTACAACGCTGAATTCTAAAGACCGGTTACTATTTTGCAGTATACAGTAAACTTTTCAGGTATTTTCATTGCAGCAATAGAAAAGAAGCCGTAACGTCGAAAGGGTTAAACTAATAAGTTTAGTTAAAGTTCAATAGATGGCGTCGTGATTATTTCCGAAAGGAAAAATGCAAATTAAGTATGACGTTACTTGAAATCGCTACTTATTGGATGCATGTTAGAATCCTTTGAATAGTATATAAGAGCTAACTTCATTGCATTCGGCGGTCAGTTTTTAGTTTGCTGCATTAGCGATAGCTCTGTTTGCTAGTCGTAATGAAGGTGTTATATTAAGTTTAAACATGAAAGTTGTTTTATTAAATTATTTTTCCTTCATTTAAAATAATTTCTTCAGATATAAGTAATTAGAATACAATGTGACTTTAGTTTTCAAGTTTGTTTACCTTTTCCTCCCGTTTTCCTTCCGTGTAGTGTTGCCGTTCATTATAAAAGTTTGAACCATGGAGTCAGGTATTTGAGTCTGTTGTTCGTTGGCCTTTAGGGTTAACGTCGTATGCCTGCCATGTTCTTTGAGAAATGTTGTTTGTTAACTTTAAGAGTTGACATCGTTTTTTACATTTTATATAAGGTATAAGATTAACTATTTTTGAATATAAAGTTTTAAATTGAGTTAGTGCTGGACGCTAATTTTTATCATTTGCCTGAGATGAATTTAAATGATTGTTTCAACTTTTATTAAATATTTCAATTGTTAAGTTTTAATTTTTCTTGTTAAGTTTGTTCAATAAAATTGTTAGTTTGTTTTATAATGACTTTGTCATTCTTTGAACTGCCTTATACACATTAACTTAAGTCTTTGAGCTAACTAACGGAGTTGTTTCCACTGCATGATATTATGCTTTGCTAAATGTTAAATTAAGCCATATTGGCGACAACAGTTTTCCAGAAATAGAATATTTCATTAAATCTATTAATATTTCATTTTACAGCTCAAAAATGAGAAAAATGCATTTTGTGAAAATTCGCATTTTTAAACTCAAAATTCAAATAAAAAAATTTTTGGAAAATAAATTTTTTGGAAAACGAGTACTAATTTGATGGTTGCATATTTTCAGAATGTGAAAATGGTAATTGAAAATAACAATTCGGTAATGTTGTAATTCTATAAACAAATTTCATCAATTACATGGGCTTTAGATGACTTTGACGATCCATGATGTGTACCCCTTTAACTATTTAGAGGATTTCCATTGTCTCCAAAACTCTCATACAGACTAAGATGACATAGAAAGCCTCACCCCATCCCATATACAGATGTTCTTTTCTAAGTTACATCTTTTGACCAGACAATCTTAATCCACACATCTTTTAACATCTTGTTTATCTATTTTTTATTGCTATCTATATACTTTAAAGAATCATATCTGTATATTTTTCTTTTAGGGCATGAATTGCATTTCAAATTCTCACGATTCATTAGATACACGGTGGAACGGGGATGTTGCTAACCACAAGAGTTACGATGCTGTTGTTTTTTCAGTGCTTAGAGTTTCCCCAGAAGATTTTGCTGTAAGTCTTTTTTTAATGTTTGATGTTTAGGTCTGTCAACATACATTTTATATATATACTGACTGTTTTCCCAATTTCTCCATATTAATATTGTTTTTTTTGTTTTTTTTTTATGTTTCAGAGCCAATTAACACTTATGGACATTCAAGTGTTCAAAGAAATTCAACCAGAAGTAAGTATTTTACATTAATGAAATTTTATCATTATTGCATGTAAATGTGTTCTGCTTCTTAAGAGGATGCTTTCCCTAACATGGCCGTCAAACCTACCTAACCCTGTGTTATTCTGTGGAATCACTTGTTAGGCAAATTATTCATTTATCTAATGTATTTTTAAAATTGAATTTTCAATGTAAAACAGTCTGTTTTGGCAGTCACTTTATAAAATGTTTAATATAAAGTCAATAGTGTTTAAGAACCAAGTATAGACAGTTACTTGAAATAGCACTTGAAAACATGAAAAAAAGAATTCTAAAACTCATTTTTTTTATAAAAAGAAAAGAAAATGAGGGTTTTTTATGAATTTGAGTTTTGTGATGCAGGTCATTTTTATGAATTTGTACTTTTTTAAGTGACATTTAAATGCCTTCAATTTTTTAATGCAATGATCCCTATTTTGTTTCATATTAATTCTTGTAAAATGTAAAAAAGTTTAAATTCAATAATTTAAAGATAAATCGGACAATTAAGGAAACTTAACCTTAATTTAAGGTTAAGTTTTTAACAAAATGAAGTAAAATTCATATGTAAATATGTAATGAATGTTTTGTGTACTGTTGCAATCAGGCATATAGAATTGACATTAAAAATTTTAAAAATTGAAATCAGATTATATGTATTCCTTAATGTTACTTTGATAAATCAGATTGTCTTTCATTAAAATATCAAATAGTTTCTGCATCCGTATACTCGGTAAAATTAACTGTATTTGTGACTATATTATAGGAATTGTCCAGTTGTTCTTGGAATAAAAAGGAAAAAATGACATATGCCCCTCATGTAGTTGCTTTTACTCAAAGGTTTAATCATGTAAGTACATATAAATTTTCTATATTTTTAATTTATAATGTAATTTATTAATTATTGATAAACAGATTTGTTTATAAAAACAAAGCATTCATTTTCACTTTTCTTTTAAGTTGATTTCTTTAAAAATAGCCTGTTTCAATTAAATCACTTAGTTAACTATATGTATTGGATGCTTAAAATTAAATTAATGTGCTTTTAAAACTCAATATATACATTACAAATATTTGAGGTCTCGATAGTTTATTATTCATCGTGATCTGCCGTCTTGTTTCAAAATGGTGGCCACTTTCAATTATGCAGCCACTTAAAAATTTATCACAATAACTTCTGATATACTGAAATAATTTGAATCAGACTTAGAAAGGGCACTTATGTTAGAAATGTTTTAGATGAGTTTGTTGGCCAGCTTGAACTTGTGACATGTGTTCAAGTTAAATTTTTAAACTCACATAAATACTTATTTTAACATCTCATAGTGTAGAACTACTAGTTCTTTTACAGAAACACAAAGAAAATTTCTTTATCCTTTAATGGCCTCTGGACTCAAATTATTGGAAGTGCAATGGCATATTAACCCTACAAGGCACCCAGTTCCATATCTCTTGACATCTTGATAGAAGCTACTGACATCTAGCAATGTAGTAATACGAATCTTTACCTAAAGATGTCGTTCGTGTTTTTGTTATAGTGCATTCAGTGTAAAATTTGAATGAAAGTGATACATTAGTCGTTTGTCTGAATTCAAAAATTAAAAAAGAACAGTTATTGACCAGTTTTGACTCGAAATAAAATACTGTGTGTTA
This sequence comes from Salticus scenicus, assembly GCA_963930645.1. Lineage (NCBI taxonomy): Eukaryota > Metazoa > Arthropoda > Arachnida > Araneae > Salticidae > Salticus > Salticus scenicus. Next base: position 255,416,318 of record OZ005655.1, read on the forward strand.
TAACGAAGTGTATATTTTGCAGAGGTAAGTTTTTTTATATATATTACAATAGTAAACGTGTTAGTAAATCATATTTTTATGTATGTACCACATACGGTATGTTGAGCTAAAAAGTTGATTTTTCCGTAAAATATGGTTTTATTTTTATAAGTTTTCCCTATCTTCTGATCACTAATTACAACCTATATATTTTTGTTGCACACTAAAAAAAATTGAGCCTTGTAGGGTTAAGATAAATTTAGACATGTTATAGGTCATTGTCATAAGAACTTAAAGTTTTATAAATGTTGGACTTGCAGTTTTTTTTTTAATTATTACAGTGATATGTAATAGACTTTTTATAACTACAATCTATGGATTCAAATTTACTTTCAGTCCCATTTGCATTATTAAGATACGTATATATATATGTGTGTGTGGCTTTAAGTGGGTTAAACATTGCAGTGTGTTATTTTGAATTTTTCTATATTTATTTCAGAAACTCACATTAACTTTCATGTCTTGAGCAAATCTTAATCTGTTAATTTATAGAAACTTACTATATATAAATGTGTTATTTATATCACACTCTTAAATGGAAAATGTGTGGCTTTGCATGGACAAATAAATACTGAAACACAGATGATTTAGCCATTAAATTTTGCATTCTTTGTTTCCTGCTGTATCTGTATCTGTATTCATGTTTAATGTATTGTATTGAAAGAACTGTATTATAAATTAATATTCCTATTTTTGAATACAATTTTTTTTAAATGTGTTTACAGGTCTGTTTCTGGACTGTTAAAGAAATTCTTTCCGGTCAGACACCTAAAGCTCGAGCTGATATCATAGCACATTTTATCAAAGTGGCCAAAAGATTACATGAGCTAAATAATCTTCATTCTGAATCTGCAATTATATCGGCTCTCCGAAGTGCACCTATCTATAGGTTATCAAAAACATGGGCTGTAAGTATATTTTTTTTTTTTTTTTTTTTTTCATGTTACATCTTTCTTGCATATCACCTTTAATAAATTTAATTGTCTTTAGTGATATTTACTTGCCAAATATATGCTATGTGAAGAAATATATTGTAATCATGAAAAAAATTAACTAGTAGGATTTTGGTGTACCTATTTGTTTTGAGGTTCACTGAATTAATTTTTGTTATTTTTACATTGATGGATGAATGGATGTGTAAATGTTTAAATAGTTCATTCAAGTGAGCTCAAAGTGGGTAGTTATGTTACAAATCCTTGTTGCATGAAGTGTATTGATATATTTCCGGAAGTGGAAGACTTAACGTTGTTTTACAACAGGGTTCATACTCCTCAGGGAAAACCTGGAAAACAGGGAATACTCAGGGAATTTGGAATTTGTTAAAAAAAGTCAGGGAAAACTCAGGGAAAATAAAAATTTTCATTAAAAATCAGGGAAAATCAGTTATAAAACCTGGAAAAACAAATGTTTTTTTTTCTCTCAAGTTATGTTTTTTTTTTGTTTAGTTTTGTATCAAAATTTAAGTGATTAAGTATTGTGAAAATATGCATGTAAATAATGATTTCTACCTGAATTTCTATCATGATCGGCAGTAATATGACATCATACAGTGGAAGGAGCTGTATTTTGTCCTGTCTAGAAGAGCGTTTCTTGTAATATGTCGCTAATATTTTCTTGAAACTTGTCTGGGAACTCAGGGAAAACTCAGGGAATTTTTTCCCCATATTTGAGTATGAACCCTGTACAAGGATACACTAAAAAAAAAAAAATTTTAACATTACAGCTTGTGGACTAGAGTCTTGCATCAGGTCAAGTAACCCGATTTTACCTGAACCCGACCTGACCCATGGTTTGAGTCGGATCGACTAATTTTTTTTTCTTTTGCGGGTCAGCTTGACTGGATTTTTTGTTACTGCAGTTCGGATCGGGTTTTTTTTTTTTTTTTTTTTCAATGAATCGTGTCGACATGAGAACATCTTTCAAAAAATTTTTATCTTAATAAAACAGAAATTTGTTTGCTCTTTATACCCATGATGAATATACGCTTACCCAAGTTATTACAGCAAAATAAATATCCATATCCGACTAAATTGGTGAACAACAGCAAAAAAAAAAAAAAAACTTATTATTATTTAGAATATAAGCTGTTGAAAATTGGCTACATCTCCCACAGTAACCTTATGTGATTCATCTATTTTGATTACTCACATCCTTTTGAAATAGACTGTGAGCTTAATTTTTAATTCTTTTAAAAATGATTTACCAACAGTGCGGCAATGAAAATTTACTTTATTTTATACATTAAAAATGTTTTGCATGATTTTTAGATGAATAATCAATTTTCATTTAGATTTGGGTTTTGGATCATCAAAATTCTTTAATGCGGGTTCGGGTCGATTGAAATTTTTTATTGGGTTCGGGCCAGGTTTTGGATTGATATAAAATTCACTTTTCGGGTTGGGTAAAACCTGACCCGTGCAGGACTCTGTTGTGGACACAAATCACTTGAAGTGTGCCACTATAGTGTCTAAACTCTACATTTGATGAAAATCAATTGCTACTAGTCATTAAGACGAGATTTTCATGAGTATTTTCTTTCTTTCTCTTTAAAAAAAAAAAAAATTAAACATTTTTTAGGATACAAAGTAGAGATCTTGTACTGTGTAGTTTTATAATCTGTGTAGTTTTTTTTTTTACTCAAATTATTTAAAGTTCTTTTTTTTTTTTTTTTTTTTTTTTTTTTTTTTTAAATATTGTTTAAAATTGCTAAAAACTGGTATATGCTCTGTTGCTTTGCTAATGTATATACACATTAAATGTTACAAGAATGTTTAACCCTTTTGGGACAAGTGTCAACTATACATATTGAAGATGTTTGTTTTTTCATCCCAAGCAACACATTTCCACTACATTTTGAGGTTTTCAGATCCCAGTGTTATGAATACATGCCATTCATTTTGACCATTTACATCTTATTAAAGTTTAACATGTAAATTCAAGCACAATTAGGAAAAAATAATTTAATATTATACTCAAATATGCATAATTCTAGCTAGGGAAAGGAAGAAAATTATCTTTTTAATTAGTTAAAGGTTTAATTATAAACTTTTTCAAAATAAATAGTAAAGTAGATTTATTTACTTACATTTGTAAGAGTTTAAATACAAGTAATTTACATTTTAATTGTGAAAAATCTCTCGTTCCTGAAAGTGAAATCTAATTTTCCTGCTGTCTATGCAGATGCACACACTTTATTGTGTGAATTGGCACAAAGGTATTAAACTACTGGTTAAACAGTTACATCATGTGTGATCTACTCATATAATATGTACTTGTATTTTATATTTATATTTTCTTTTTTCAGCAACTAACAAAGAAAGAAAAAAACACTTTTGATAAATTAGCGGATGTCTTCTCTGAAAACAACAATTTTGAAAAACTACGAGAGCATATGTCTAGTTTAAAGCTTCCTTGTATACCATATTTAGGTAATAAATTAATTTTGATATGTTTTATATATATGTCTATGTATGTATCTATGTACATATTTCAGTTTGTTATCTATGTCTTCAAATATTGTTATGTCCTTTTTTTTTTTTTTTTTTTTTTTTTTTTAAATTTAGGATGTTTTCTGCTTTAATGGTTATCACATATATTATTGTATGATCTTAAGGTATTAGAGTGGGGGTTTTATGCACTATAATAATAATTAGTTATTTTCTTTTTTTTTTTTTTTTTGTAAAAGAGATTTAAAATTTGTAAAATGGTTCTTTTTTTTTTGTGTGTGTGTGTGTATTTTTGAAAGACATCATTGTTAAAGATAATTAGGAAGTCTTATACATCACCAGTTTTGAGATTTTTAAAGAACATTTGGGGGATTAGCAATATATTTTTTTTTTAACCATTTTGTGGATGTTTTTATTTTATTTAATGCAAATCCCTTTACAAATATTGAAGAATAGATAGTATTAATATTTAGACAGAAATAATAATATAGAGAAAATGTTTATTTTTATCTTTTTTTTTTTTTATTTATTTTGTATATATTTTTTTACATTTCCTTCCCCTTGCCTATATTGATGTCTGTTTTTTAGTTATGCATTATTACACTATTTTGGTTGTATAAAAATGTTTATACCAAGATAACAAATTAATTTCTTTCAAAGCAATTTTGAAGTAAAAAATAGCAATTGTCCTCAGTTTAGAAATTGCTAGTTATGTTTTCAAAACTAGTTTTTAAGCTGGCTGTTATTTACATTTATGCTATTGCTAATAATTATGTTTCTACATTTTATTAACACCATGTCTAAAATATCTTATTTTTTTATGTTATCTGACAGTGTATGGTAAATATTTGTTTCTCGTCATTTGTGTGTGTGTATATTATAACATAGTTATTACAATTTTGTTATTTCTGTCTGCAGGTCTATTTTTAACAGATTTGGTTTTTATTGATATTGCTCACCCACCCACACAAGGTCTAGACAACCATCAACGTCAAATGAAAATGAATAACATATTACGAATCATAGCAGATTATCAACAGTCAAATTATGGTAAAAATTTAATTGCTATTTAAATTTGTGCTTATTTTTACATATATATTTTTTGTTACTATATGCTTAAAAGTGGGATAAAAAGCATTATTAAAAAATTTAAAAACTTTTAAACAGACCAATTTAATTTAATTACTTATAAAAATTACCTTTAATAATGCTCTGTTAAAACACTAAAGACCTTTCAGGGCGAAATCCGCCCCTTCTTCAGTAGTTATTTTGGTGTTCTATGATCCTTGTTGCTATTGGAGTAACCAAAAGGAAAATAGCAACAAGGATCAAAGAACACCAAAATGACATCAAATATGGGAAAATAACTACAGCCCTCACTAAAGTCAAAAAAGAAAACAACATAGAAAAATAAAGAAATAAATTACATTAAAAATATTGCTCTTAAAGCAGGCTATAATAAAAACCTTGTTAATAAATTATATAAAAAAAGAATCAGTAAACTCAACAATATCCCAAATTATCAAAAAACCTCTCCAAGTTTCACTTATTCTATACCATATGATCAGGGAATTTCAATTAAAGTTAAAAATATAGCCAAGAAACATAATATAAATATACCTATAAAACCAAATCCTAACATCTATCAATAAAATTCGAAATGATAAAGACACAACCCCCCCTCTTGAAACAGCCGGAATATACCAGATCCCTTTTAAATATACGAATGAAAAAAGAGGTCATTATATTGGAGTAACCAAAAGGAAAATAGCAACAAGGATCAAAGAACACCAAAATGACATCAAATATGGGAAAATAACTACAGCCCTCACTAAGGTCGATAAAGAAAACAACATAGAAATTAATTTTAGCGAAACAAGAAAAATAGCAAATTATAATAACCCCGATTATGTGTTTTACCGAGAAACCATTGAAATAGTTAAAGACCAATTGGCATGTAACGGGCACGAGTCGCGCACCGATTTAGATCGAGTGTGGCGCCACATGATGGAGAATCAGCCCAAAGAAAGGAAGGAATATGGAAATCAGTTTCAACAGCCAAAGCAGACCATGTAACTACTGAAGAAGGGGCGGATTTCGCCCTGAAAGGTCTTTAGTGTTTTAACAGAGCATTATTATTACTACTATTTAGAAAATTTTATTCATTAATTCATTTTAGATAAATTAGAGTGTAAAAGTTTATATATATATATATATAATAAAGATGATCTTTTAAGCATAGTAGAAGCCAAGCAACAGATACAAGATCACTGAAACACCAATGACCAATAAGATTAAAAAAAATCATCAGTGGATGAAATACATTAATGTAAAGAAACCAGATTTATTAATTAACAGTCTGCAAAACAAACGAATCAATAAAGTAAAACAACAAATCTTAACTTAAAACCATAAACTTATCAAAATTAATGAAAAAACAACCCAAGAAACACAAGATAGGAAGAAGGAGGCAGGCGGCAAGACTTGTGACTTGCCTGTGGGGTTACACTAGTTTTACGCCGGCAACACTCCCCCAGCCTGCCACAACCAGAACAGGAACCATATGAATTTAAAAATGCAAAATTTCAAAGCAGATGAACAACAATGAAACCACGAAGCCACAATGAAATTCACCGATTGATCACATTGTGTTTAACAGTATAATTAGAACATTAAATATAGTTGACAACTCAAAAAGGAAAAATCTGAAATTTTATTGGAAAATGAAAGTTTGCATAGTAATACAAAGCAAATGCAACAAGCCTTCTACTTTTTTTTTTTTTTTTTTTTTTATTTATTTATTTAATTTAATTTCACAAACCCACCCAACCATCCAGCCTTACAACACCACCCCACCTCCGTAATCAAACATCTGCCCACCCAACCGCCACCTTTTTTATTGTCTTTTTTTATTTTATAATTTTTTTGTTGATATACACAAGAGTGTACACAGCTTTTTTTTTTTTTTTTTTTTTTTTTTTTTTTTTTTGTACTAACAGAGACATGGTTAAGGATATAAAATAGAAAATACAAAGTTTTTAGGAAAACCCATTTTAGCAGTGGCTGTGATCAGTTTATTAATATTCTTGTTTTTAAACTTTGCAGAGCATAAATTATTAATTCGAAATAAATGGTTAATGATGATGTTTCTAAATACCGAAAGATGCAGACATGAATTAAAGTGTGTAAATAAGTTGACATTAAAACATAAATCTTGCCGTTTGTCATAGATATCTGTGTAAAGTTTATTACCATCGATGATTATTTTTAGATCTAAAAAGTTAATTGATTGATTAGTCAGAGTATTTTGAGTTAGCTTTAAATTAGGTGGATAATTGAAGGAAAAGCCATTTTGTGAGTTCTTGTTGAGATAAAATACAATAATATCATCGATGTAACGATAAAATCGAACATCATCATTGCAAATTTGCTTTTCATAATAATAAAGATAGAGATCTGCCAAAATACTGGAGCTACAACCTCCTTGTGGGATGCCTAATTGTTGCAAATAGATAGCGTTGTTGTGGAAGATATAATTATTATGGATAACAAAGTTAAGAAGAGTTTTAAATTTTTCTGCTTTAAAATTGTAAGGAACATTAATTTGAGCTTTATAGTCTTGAAAAAGACTGTAAATGATATTACTAAGATCTGATAACTCAATATTATTGAAAAGATCTTGAAAGTCAAAAGTCATAATATTGTCTATTGAATCGAGCGATTTTATGTATTGAATTAATTGAAAGCTATTTTTAAGACAGTGTAAATTATCAACTTTGCAAGTACATTTGTAAATTTGTTTTAGAATATCCAGTAGAGCTTTATTAGCATTGTTGTTATAAGTGTTACACCCAACAGTGACAGTGCGAAATTTAATTGGAGATTTGTGAAACTTAGGTATGAGAACTATATAAGGATAATTAAAGTTATTGAAGGGAAGTTGAAGTAGTTTATAGTAATTATGTATTTTTCGGTTATTAATAATAAGGTTAGTATTAGTTAAACTGAAGATGTTACTATTATTGATTGAAGAGTTTAAAATAGACAGATAGTAGGATTTACAAATAATGGCATAATTATTAGGTGATTTGTCAACATAAGTGATAACAAAGTCATCCTGTAGTGATTTGATTGAGTTAAGAAGTACAGATTTTTTAAATAACACCAGATTTGAAGAATTGATAAATAATGCATTTTTGATTTTTTGTAACACTAAAACTTTCCATTGAGTGAAGTAGGCAATAGGTTTATTATGAGTAATAGATATTTTATAAATAAATAAATCTAGGTCATAAGAAAACTGTTGAATGATTTGTGGAATGCTAGTTTTAACAGAAAGTCTAAATTTGGTGCCAAATTTCATGAATTTTTTTAATTGATAATTATCAATAATATTGAGATTACCCGTGATAATGTGTCCATTGTCTCTGTCAATAAATTTTGAGAAAGAAGGATCATTGCATTTACAGGTTACAGTGTTAGTAAAAGAGGTAGACTTAGATACAGAATTATAATTGAATATCTTTCTGCCAAGAGGAAGAGGATATTTGAAGGTACGAGATAGATTTAAATCTTTAATCGGAAACAAACATTCTTTGTCATTAATGATAGACGTAATGTTAATACTGTTCAATATTTGATTTGTAAAATTCACAATTAATTGAGTATTTGTTTTAAATTTGTTGGGCTTTTTATTAAGTTTTAAATTAAATTGTTTGATTTTGTACATTATAATATCATAAAAAATGTCTGAAAAATGTTTATGATAGGATTGGCTTTGAAAGACATTCAGAAAGTTTACTAAGTATTTCTTTTTAATTGCAAAAATAAATTTTCGAATAATGAACCAGTTATAGTTAGATAAGTAATTAGTCTGTAGATCTGAAATGAGTTTAATAATGGCACTTTTAGAAAAGATTAAATCTGTTTTTTTACTACCTCGTTTAGTTCTAGAAGTTTTATTGTTAATTTTGTGATTGAGTTGTGCATAAATAGTCGAATAATCATGGTGAGGGTTGATGTTAGAAAATGCTTTAATAGTTTTACTAAAGTATTCGGAATTTAGGCCATATGGATAAATTGTATTATAATATTGCATAAATTTTTATTCAAGAAATAGACGCTCACTTTTATTTTTCTGAATTTTTACAATCTCTATGGTACATGAATTAAAATTATGTGATTTAAAGTGTTGTAATTCTATAGTTGACTTAGAAGATGCAGCTGAAAGGTTTTTAGAATCTGATCGATGCTGATTAATGCGTAGATGAAGAGGAGTTGAAGTTTCACCAATATAACTAAGTTTACAATGACCACAATTGATTTTATAAATAACATTGTATGCCTGACAAAATGGAACCAAAGAGTGATTATTATGCAATTGTGTGTGAGAGGCCATAGGGCAAGTTTTACATCTATTAGAACCGCATGTTCTAAATTGAAGTAAAGGAGGAGGAGATAATAGGTAACTGGATGTCGATCCAAGGATATCCCTATAAATATCCTTGTACCGGGCACAATACTGCTGTGAAGCTAAGTATTTTTTGCCAGGATCTAAAAATTTACTAAACAGAGTCATAGAGAAAAAATGTTTTTGTATATTAAAAATCACAAGGCAAGTATGTATTTACATTAGTTTTATCGAAAGTGGGCTATACCAAATTCAATTACTTAATTAAATTGATTCTTGAATAATAAGTATCTGGATTAATGAAAAGTGGAGAGAACTAAAAAAAAAATAATAATAATAATAATAAATAATATGTACATATTTACACTAAACCTCCTTTGACCGAATCTATTGATTTGGTTCCAATTAAAAATTAAATTCCGCCCATTTTTTTAAAGTAAAGTAAGAAAGACTAACCATCACAATTCACAAAATGTCAGGCACAAAATGCTATATAATAATTAAAATTAAATATTCGACTACACATACACAACATAATTTTTTTTTTTTTTTTTTTTTTTAATTAAAGAATAAATTATTAACGTAAGTTGCCAACTATACAGTTAGTTAATTATGATCCAGGGCCAGTGACAAAATACTGTCGCAAAACTTCACAACACTACAAGAATCATAATATAATATAAATTTTAAATCAGTAAATAACATATTGAAAAAATTAGAGAAATTACAGAAATAATACAAATTGTAAGAGCGCAAATGCAGCTTTATACAAAGTGTATAATACAAAAATAGTGTTAATGCCAATTTAAGACAAATCTAAATATATGAAATTCATATATTAGATAAATTAAATGACAAAGCAATAAGTTTTATTAAACACAAAATATATATATAATAAAGATGATCTATTAAGCATAGTAGAAGCCAAGCAACAGATATTTTAAATACCATTTATGTGAAAAATGCCAGAGCCAGGATTTTGTACATTTAGAGCAATTTAAAAAAAAAAAAAAAGCTTTTCCCTTTTTCCCTTTCGCATTAAGTTAAAAAATATTTTAAATAAAATTGAGAAAAATCATACTAAAGCAGTGGGAACAGCTTGGAACAAATTTGATATTTGGCACCAAAAAGTAGCTTGGACGTTTCTCGCCAAGTTCCTTACTCAGTTGTGATGCCCACTTTAATTCATCGGCAAAATGACAACAAATATATCAGAATTGTCAAGGGGGCTCCTATGCTAAAGCTATACCAAAGTAATTTTAAGAAGTGAGTATAGTAACTGAGCTTGGGAATGAAATACAGTTACTTCATGCCTTTATATGGAAGAGTAGATTAAGATAAGTCCTGTCGTACTGAATTAAATTCTGTTTACAAAGAATACAAGCAGATTTTTTTTTTTTTCTCTTGTAAACTTTAAAATTTTAAATACACATATTGATTAAATATATATTTCTTTCAGATCATCTGCCAGTATTACAACACATACAGAATTATTTAAAATCTGTCAGGTACATTGATGAGCTTCAAAAATTTGTTGAAGATGATAACTACAAGTAAGATATTTGATAGTTAATATGTACATGATATGTCTTTAATATTAAAAGCAATGAAAGCATTATTATTTGTTTTGTTTTGTTTTTTACAAATAAAAATAGAGCATTTGTCTTAAAAATTGACTTTTGTATGTATAAAAATTGTCATTAAATCTTGTTCATGATCTCAGTAGCAGAATTTTCTGTATCTATCACCAAGAAAACAAAATTTGTTTACAATACAGGAATGCTGGACCAAGTCTAGTATTACAAGTAGTATTGTACTAACAATTCATAAAATATGTAAAATTTACATCTATAAAGAAAATAAATTAAGAATATACAATAATTTAGAGACATCATGTAAATTATAATTTTATTAAGCCTGGCATCTCTTTTTGAGATTTTAAATTAATCTGCAGAGCTTTAAACAATCTGCAGCACTCGCTGCCATGCTGCATTGTTGTTTCTGCTTCTGGGTTCATAATTTATTATTTATTTATTTTCTTTTTAAGTTTCAAGAAATTAAGCTCTTTGTAAAAATTATGTCTATGTGTGATAGCCAAGGATTTTTTAAATGCCTCTGCAAGCATATTTCATACATTAAAAACAAAAAAAAAACTGCTTAAAAATTTTTGTCATACTTTATATTTTATACAAAAGTTCAGCATAAATCATACGACACCCCCATATTATTCCATCATTTCATTACTAAATACTTTTATAAAAAGAAGAGTTCTTCTTTTATGATTTCTTTTTTTATTCATCCATTTAATTTTTTTTTTAATATTTTTCAGAATATCTCTTGAACTTGAACCTGCTGAATCGTCTCCAAATTTGCGAGATTCCCATTCCAATCGACATCTAGTCACAGAAGATATCAAAGTAAGCAATGGCAGAAGTTCCTTAGGCATTCCTCATACTCTTGAAGCTCGATCCTCGCGATCTATGCCGGGTCATGGGTCTAGATTTGTACCTACTCACAGAAAAGCATGGAGCTTAGGAAACAAGTAAGATAAACTGGACTGTATGATAATCGTATTTAAAGGGGACAAAAGATAATGAAAATTATCAAATCCAGCGCAATTGAAAAAATATCTAGATAGTTATTATAGAATGTACTAAGCTGTGAAATATTTTTAAATTAATAGCATTCTCTAGCTCCTCAAACATTTATTTATTTTTTATTTTTATTTATTTATTTTTTTTTTTTTTTTTTTTACAAAATTTTAACTTATAATGCTCTTCTTGCTAATTTGTTTTTATTCAATTCTCTTAAAAATGTGTGCGATTATTAATCAGTGTATTTGTTACAAAACTAGTCATTCACTTTGAAATCAAGAAACTATTGTATATTTATTATGAATTCAGTCACATGACAAAAATTCATAGATTTCAAGTTTTTAGTTCCCCATCATACTATAGGTATGGGGAACTTAGGTAATCGTGAAAATTTTCGACCTCGGTTTTTTGACTTTTTTACACGTTTTCAGGTGTGAGGAATCTGAAAATGACAAAATTTGTAGGGTGTCTGTTAGTGTGTTAGTCTGTGTACACGATAGCTCAAGAACAAATTGTCGCAGAGACGTCAGATCAGTTTTAAAATATTACTTTCGACATGGCAAGAACCTTATTCATTTGCTACATTCGAATTTAAAAACTTCGTAAGTTATTAGAAATTTACGATTTTCTTAACATGGGAGAATAGGACAAAAATGCACTTAAACTTGCATTAAATGGAAACTTTTTACTGTAAAAATGTCATACCAGTTTTAAAATATCAGTTTTGATGCCGGAATGAACATCGGTAACTTTAAATATGCTACTTTCAAAATTTCGCAAGTTATTGGAAATTTACGAATTTCTTAACATGGCAGAATATAGCAAAATTTCACATAAACGTCAATCTTGAGGGATAGTTTCATCGTAAAGATGTCAAACCACTTTCGAAATATTATTTAGGATACTGGCATGAATTTCATAGACTATGATTTTTCCATTTTAAAATTCTAATAAGAAAATTTCGTAATTTACGATTTTATCAACATAGCGAAATTGTAAATATTTCATATAAATATGAATTTTGAGGATTATTGCATTGGAAATAGTAGCATGAAAACTAAACAACGGAATTGACCCAAAATAAATTAATATATTAGAATAAGATAAATATATCGAAGTGAACGGTGGATAGCCTATGTCACTGTATCAAGCTTTGGTCAAATTAATTTCTTTTAACATGATTACAATATGTCTCGCAGTAGAAATTTATGAGAACATAAATATGGTGGGGAACTGAGCAGAGTCCACCTATTCCAACTAGGTTTTTTTTTTTTTTTTTTAACTGATTCTGTAATTGAGATATTAAAAAATTCAATGCACAGCAGGGCTTGAAATTAGCAGTCGTTAGGCATATTTTGCACCTAGAAATTTGAGTTTGGCAACCACAAAATCACTCTCAGTTGTCATTTTTGACACCCAACTTTTGACTATATTTAAAAAAAATAAATTTTACGTAATAAATTTTTTCTCTTTATAATTTACAAAATGCTTCTTTTTTCATTATTTTTATAAAAATAAAAAATACATTCTCAGTTTAATCCATTAACCATCAAAATTAAAAACAGTGAATTTGTTTTTTAAATACAAACAATAACATTCATTATTTTGATCATATATAACAATAACTTATAGTAAAATTATGAAAATTGGTCGTACTGTATTAAAAATAAAGTTCTGCATTTGCGCAACTGCAGCTGAATAAGAGTGTAAATTGAATACAAACGAATGTGTACGGAATTTGTTTTAGAGTGGAGCATAAAATAGCAAAAACTACATATGGTTTAAAAGTAATTATTTTATTATGAAAATTTTATGTATTATTTTCTTTAACAAAATATACATACTAATTCAAGCATGAAAAATTTCAAAAGTTTTGGTTTCAAAAATGCTTCAAGTTTGAAAGACGTTTTTAAATATAAAATTATTTTTTAGATCAAAAATTTTTTAATAAAATAAACACCTACTATTTTCTTACTTAAAACAATAGTTAATATAAAATGTGTTTTTTAGTTAACTATTAATACGCATTTATTTCTGGTGTTGTGTTTACACACCACCAGAAATAATTGCATTTAACAGTTAATGGGTTATTATAAATGTGTTCATGTTTTATTTTTTGTATTAGTATTTATTACTTTCATAAATAAATAATAATAAATTTTTATAGTTATGATCCCAATAAAAAATTTTTAAATTACTTCTGAGTAGACCATTTTTGCAACTAAGAAAAAAAAAAAAAATTGGTGTCATTGGCACCTGACTTTCACATTCTAATTTCTAACTCTGAAGCACAGATTTATTCAGTTAGTTACACACACAAAACACACAGTAAAAAAAATTGGAGCTATAAAATTACTTAGAAATCAGCATTGAATATTTTAAAATTGGACATTATTTTGTATTTTGCCATAAAAGGAGCTTTTTCATCTCAAAAATTATTTTTTAATCATTTGAAACACGCAATAATATACATAAAAATGATAGATTTCATTGCATTACTTGATTTGAGAAGCAATAGAAAGTCTAAGCAAAAAGTAATTTATTTCAACATCTTTTGTCTCCTTAATATGTTTTCAGTTTTGGCTACTGTTTTTTTATTTTATATATATATGTATTTTCAACTCAGTAGCAGATTTTCCTATACATATGTTCATTCTAGGAATACTGAACCAAATTTAATAACACAATTATTAGCAATTCATTTAAAAAAAAAAAATTACAAGGTACAATATAAACAGTAATCTATAGATATAATACGAAAATTCCATTAGTATTTTTAAGCTTGGCATTTCATTTTGTGCTGTTAACTGCCATGATTCACTGTTTCTGCTACTGGGATTGTCAATTTTCTCATTCAATTTGAAGACTGACCAAGTTATTGAAATTCTTGCTAATGCCATTCAGTTCAAAATTTTCGGTAATTGTTTAGTTCAATATACAGGGCTGCCACAGACGACTTTGTATATATATGTGTGTGTGTGTGTATAATTTTCATACAATTTTTTCCATTACATGAAATTTATAATAAATTTATGTAGGAAAAGTGCAGATTTACCTGCAAATATATATTTTAAATTTTATTTTTTGGGAATAATGGTTCAGAAAGAATATTTTAAAAAATGTCGCCTGTGGTAGCTCTGTATATATGCATAATGTCACATTATTTCATAAAATATAAGATTTTATTACTTTATTTTCAGTGTGATGTCATCATTGTCTGTAGATACACTTAGGTAAGTCAATTTGAAATATTTTCTTGCAAGATTTACAAAAACATAGTTACTTTATTTTTAGAAAATTTGGAGTGGGAGGATGATTTTTATACCAACTATGTGAAAAACACCCGAGCCGGGAATCGAACCCGGGCCTTCCACTTAACATGCGGATGCTCTACCACTGAGCTACCCTGGGTGATAACCAGCTAGGCATTTCTCACATAATATTCATTGGCAAAGTCACCGAGTCTGCAAACGCAGCTATATCAAGTGACATAATTAATTGTGGCACAACCCGGAAGGCCCGGGTTCGATTCCCGGCGCTGGTGTTTTTCACATAGTTGGTATAAAAATCATCCTTCCACTCCAAATTTTCTAAAATTAATTAAGGTTGATGAATAAAGACTTTCTAAGCATAGTTACTTTATTTAAACAGTGTTAATTAAGATGCATAATCTAGTATTAATTGAGGAATATTTGCAGTAATTGTTCAACTTTTTCATCTGAGAGGCATCTTTTGGATGACAGCATACTAGAACACAATACAGCCACTTCTAGAAAACGCTCTTCACTTGGGAGTATTGAAGGTGAATATGTTTGTCTTATTAATTGAAAGCTACTAACATAATTTTTCAGAATTCCGTAAGTCAAATTCGTTATGAGTGTAATACATTAAAGGATTAAGAGCATAGTTAATAATCTAAAAAGTAAAACTAATCAAAAATCAATTCTAATGGGCCTACCTAGAAATTAACTAGAAATTAATTTCAGTGAATGTGCATTTAAAATGAAAATTCCAATTTTAATCATTCTTTTAGTTTTCTATCTTATTGTTATTGTAGGTATTAAGAATTTAGATATTGTTGTAATATGAGGTCCATGAAATCGAAAATCTTGAATATATATAACAAACATTTATTGAAGACGATAAACATGACAAATTACAATACACACATACGAAAATAAGAAGAATTAAAAAATATTTAAGTGTACATTAACTTCATACATCTTAGTTTTTTACCACACAGGTAACAGCCACGAAGGCCGGTGCACTTAGCTACATTTTTCTTTTAACTGGTGCGCCCGCAGCCGGAGCGGTTTGGAGAGCTCTCTCTCACACGCATGCGCAATTAAAGGCGCATCTGTTTTATTTATTTAAATGAATCGTTCACTATTCCCAACAGATATTCATGAAATTTTTTTACCTCTGATCCTCCACCACCACTTTACCTTTTTCTTCTTTTTTCTTTCTTTCTTTTTATTTTCTTTTAATTATTTCCTCTTAAGAGGGAAGTGGTAATTGCATATTTCTAAGGTCAACATGTAAAAAAATCCAAGTATTTTTAAACATTGGCAAAATGATGGTTTTTTGTAAGTAAGCTCTAGCAAGAAAATTTTGCATAGAAAGTTGTAACAAATATTATGAATCAGAGAGCTGCAAAATAGCCAGTGTGTTTTAATCAGCTCTGGACGTCAAAAATAAGAAAGTTGTGTGATTCATCAGTCGATCACATAAAAGCCTAAATTACAGTAATCATTAGCTAAATGTCGACATATTTCCACAATATCACCTTAAAATAAGTATTTCGTCATCAATCGGTCTTAAACAACAAATTTGGGCTTTAAGATGTGTTTTACAAATCAACAGCTAAAATTTACATATGTTGAAAATTGATAGAGAAATAAATTACATGTATAAAAAAAAATTAGTTATGCTCTATAATAATATATTTTATCAATATATCTAAACAAAAAGCATGAATTTTATCAATTAACAGTGAAATAATGATGTATATCAACAATTTTTTGTGAATATATAGCATCAAAGTATATTTCATTTCGCAAATTAGCTATGAAAAAAAATCTGTGTGACTGAGAAATGGGGGGGGGGGGATTGAAAAAATTGTCTCCTGATTTCTAAAAAGAAATCTCTTGACTTTTAGCTTTGAAAGGTTAGCAACTCTGAGTTAGTATGTTAGTTTGTGTGATGTGTACACAATATCTCAAGAACAAATGAACATAAAAAGAATCAGGTAAATGGTCAGTTTCTATGGCAATAGTGCAGCATGCCATAGAAACTGATCATCTACCATAATCATATCTAACTGTTCAAATTATCATTCAAGAATTTTCCTGGAAGGCTGGTATACAAAACAGCATTTTTCACTGCTTAATGAGGCATGTGCAGTCCCTGCTGAATACACTGTACTTTTGTAAAGGAAATCTATTATTTTTCTCAGCGTTTACTTTTGATTTTTTTTTTTTTTTTTTTTTTTTTTTTTTAACTGATGAGGAGCCTGGAATAAAGCTCGAAACGTTTAAATTTATGTTATGTGTATTTTCAATTGTATATTTTAATGTATATTGTCTCGATTTTTAATGTAATTAAAATTTAAAAGGATACATATTTATCCAAGCTATAAAGTGATTAAAAAAAAAAATACTGATATTTCAGCTCCAAAAATTTATTTAATTGCTTAAATTGTATATTATTTGATATTGGGATTACCTATATAAATAAATTCAAAATATTTTCTTGTATTCAGATATTCATGACCATTTTGATACATGGATGGAGCATCTTCCTCTTAATTGCAGGTATGTATTGTAGATAATTTATTATAATTATTATATATACCCAGTAACAGAATTTTCTGTATCTGTCTGCAGCAAAATAAAATTTGTGTGTGATCCAGAAATGCCATACGAAGTTTATCACAAAACGTACTAACAATTCATAAAACATGTAAAATTTGCATCTACAAAGAAAATTAATTAAGAATATACAACAAGTACAATAATACAGATATATATTAGTTATATTTGTATTTTTTAGCTGGATATTTATTTTTGAGCTGTCAAATTAATCTGCAGAGCTTCAAAAAATCTGCAGCACTTGCTGCCATGCTGCACTATTTCTGCTACTAGGTATATATATATATACTTGAGTCACATTGTATTAGCAAATCATAAAGTATGTCAGATAGTAGTTTTTATTCTAATAGAATTTTGAATATAATATTTTCAATTGTGCAACAAAATTTAAATTTTTTATTTACCTATTTAGTGTTCCAGAAATAATTCTTTTATTTATGTTAGAAATATTATGTTCCAGGATTTGACTGTTATATTTATTGTAAATAGATTGTTTTAGAGGGAATTTTTAATCATACTCTTAAGTATACTCAGTATTTGATATGATTGCTTCATTTCAGTGAATCTCACGACATGAATTTACGTCATATTGATGCAGTCGCTACTTTCCAAGGCTATGTTCGCAGAAAAACAGTTTTGAAAGAAGGGAAGAAACCAGCAGTAAGTAATAATTTGAATGATCATTTTAAATATCATTTATTATTAGAGGAATCATTTAATAATATATAAAAAATCTGGAGTGGCTCCTCTCGACTTTCCGAACCTTAAGTAATTAACAGTTGTATAAATAAATTAAAGTAAGACTTTAAATAAATGTGAAAATTATAATAGGGTGTTTGAGTATTTTTCTCCATTGTTTAATTTTATGCTATTGCACTTCAAATAAATTGAGCCCGTAGATCATAATGATAAAGAATTTTTCATTGTGTACCTGTAAAAATCTAAAGTCCCAGATTCACCGAAATCAATAGGGTTCGTGTTATGGTGATCTATTATATACATACCAAATTTCAGCTCATTCTAACAAAGCATTTAGGCGCTATCGTGTTCACTCGCACACATACATATATCATTGTAAAAATAAACTCGTTACCTCAAAACGTATAGAAACACCAAAATCTGAGTCGAATTTTTGTCATGATTACAATACTTTCCTTACATATGTATGTTCGGAAAGTAAAAAATGAGTCTTTAAAGATAACATATTTAGTGCATTATTTCTGAAACAGTTTTTCAAAAAGGAATATTAGAAATTTTCAAAAAATATGTATAAAATACATTCTACAGAAAACTAAAATTGCCAGACTTTAGTTGAAAGTAGGAAAAGAAAATACAATTCTTAAAATATCTTAAAGCATATAAGTATTTGCATAAAGTCTGTAGTCTGCTAATTGCACACACTTAAAATTAAACTGACATTATTGATATGAACTGAATATATTGTGACCTTTCACACATGTACAATTAAAGGGACAGATCTAAAACTCGATTTAACTAAAAGATTTATTTTTTAATATTTGTTTATATACAATATAGATTACATATGAAGGGGGGGGGGGAATAAATGTAATGTAAAAAGCAATTTTTTTTTTTTTTTTTTTATAATGCACATTTAGTTGTGTGATCCTTTTAGGAATTAAGTAAAAACTTATAAGCCATAAAAGATGAAGGCAAAAATCATTAGAAATAAGGAGAGAGAAATTAATATTAGGTGTTAAGAAAAGGTCTGTTGTTTTTGAACATGTGCACTTTTATGTGTTGTCGATTATCGACTGAAACCAGTTTAAACAGTTAGGTTAGAGTGTGCTTGATGATTTACACACATTTTTTTCATATTTTAGTCTATTTTTTCAAACTTGTAGAACTGTCACCATGGGTGAAGAAAAAGTGCACTTAACACATTGTATGTTGTATGAGTACTAAAAAGGGAATAACACGATGGAGGCAACAAAAAACTTGTGTGACGTATTTGAAGAGAACGCAGTAACAGCTCGAACATACCAAAGATGGTTTGCGAAACTTCATTTGGGTGATTTTTCTTTGAAAGATACCCAGATCAGGAAGGGCTATCAGGGGTCAATGACGAAGTGCTACAGTATGATCAGGACATAACCCACGTTTAGAAGTTAACGTGGGTTTCAAGTTTGGAATTCATCAGCCTACTGCTTTGGATCACATTAAAAGGCTTGGTTTTGTGTCCAAACTCTCTGTTTGGGTGCCACACAATGACACAACTTTCCCTTACACTTACATAAATAGGGAATTTTTTTCTTTTGCACCTTGGTACTTGCGGAAGGAAGTAAGAGATTTTAGTGTCTTTTTTCCCCCAATTCTTTTTGGCTAGACATAGTAAATTTTGTAGGTGATTAAAAGATGAAGAAAAGGGGATACTAGGTTAATTAAATTATTTCTAGAAGTCATAAATACTATTGTGTACCTCCATTTTTTTTTTTTTTTTTCCTTTTTTAATTAATGGTTATATAATTGTAGTCATTACACTTTGTATTTTATTTCAAATAAATGAGTAACAGTTATCCTATTTAACATTTTTTAGAAATTATTATTGCTTACTGATTTAATTATATGATTATTTTAGATGTCTGCTTGGATGCGATATTGGCTTGTGTTGAAGGGAACAATGCTTATTTACTATCCTCCTAAATCACTTAGAGGCACAGATAAATCTGATGTAAGTATTCACATTTGAATACACACACACAGTGTTTGTTATTTTAAGTTTTCATCATTTTTTTTTCTCTGTGATGTGTAATGTTCCTCAGGCAAAGAAACCTCATTTGTTATATATATTATATATATATTTTTTAATTCATAAAGATAATTTCAAAGCATATATTCCTCTTTTCTTATTTTCAAAATCCATCTTGGCTTTCAAATTGTTTTGGTTGCTAACTACTTCAATAGTAATATGTATTTGCATAAGTACAACTAATGCTATATTATGTGATAAAATAGGAAGCAAAAAACATTTATTTAACACTAGAAGCGCCAAAACAGTCTTTTTGACTGTTTTTAGTTCCCTGAAATTTTGTTTAGTCCGCCTCATCGTGAAAGCGCACTAATTCGCCAAAGCTTGTAGACTGGAGTAAAGTTTATTGTATTGTTGATTGATTTACTGAGTAGGTTTCAACGTGACGTTAATATTATGCAATGGTCGATTGACAACGATCTGGGACTTACGTTTATCGGTGGTCTGAAGATATGCTTTCACATTTGGTCTTTCCTAGGATGGATGTTTATTTCATGAATGAAAAAATATTATGTATGATTTGAAAGTGTTAAAAACGTATTTTGGGTAGGGTGACCAAACGTCCCAGATTTCTTCTGACAATCTTCATTTTTGGATTCTTGTGCCCAGAAAAAATATTATTTCTTGGAACACTATTTTTCATGTTTTATTTTTATTTGTCCTCACTTACAATTTCGCTATTTAAAACATGTTTCTTAAACCTAGTCATACATCTGATCTTTTTTCCTCCAGAATATGCTTATTGTGGCGAGTAATTTCTAGTGATAGAAAGATCTTCGTGAAAGATTTAAATTTTACTATGACTTCCCTATGAGGGAATCGCAAACCGTCGCCAATTGATCACTATGCAGAGCTAGTGCGACGTGATGTGAAACGATTAAACCCATTTAACCAACATTAACAATGAAAAGTATTACATGCCCAGCCATTTGTGAAAAATATGACAGTAGTGGCTAGTCATTTAAAATATTTAGAGAATTCTGCTTAAAAATTTAACAGAAATGTGTATAATCCTATTTTTATTTATTTATTTATTGCAAAGATAAGGTGTTAGGCGATTATTCAGAATGTTGCTAGACTGTGGGTATTGAAAAAACTTAAATGTGGCTTAGACATAGTTATCACATTTTCTGTCGATTTATACACATTTTTCTAATTACGGCAATGTAAAACCATCTAAAATCACGCACAATTTAACAGTCATTTATTATTCATTTATTGATTTTTATATTGAAAAGAAAAATACTTTTTATACGCCGAATGTTAAATTTATCGTAGTTACTTTTCCTTTCCTTTCTATTTTCTGGTTCAAACGAAAAAAATTAAACTCCATTGCATTTGAATAATCAAATGCACCTTTCTGAAATCTAGCGAAGATAAGCAATATTTAGGAGATTTTTACATAAACATTTGCATAAAATTATGTTAATTGGCATTTTGTATAGCAAAACTTTACAATTATTGTTTTCTATTACAAAAATCCAATATAAAGCTACTTATCTGAGTAGAGTAGTTTTTTTTACGTCGCTCTAGTGCTACGCTATGAGTAGTTAGTGAATGTCTACGATTCATCCCCTATTGAGTCATTTTCGACGGAAGGAATATTTTGACAGGAGTATTGCTCATCTGTACTTTCTTCAGAATCGCTAGTGCTATTTATTTCATCAGAATTTTAAGAAAGGTTATAAATCATATAATCAATATTATCTTTTTCACCCTTAGACTCATTGTGTGATAAAACCTACAACATTTGTAATGTTTCCTGGCGACTATAATAACTTCATCTTCGATCATTCATTAGAGCTCAATTGAAAGAAAACAATGTGTGGAAGAAAAGTAAATCCTGATTCAACTATCACCAACTGACTCCAAACTTTAGATTCATCATTCGTTACACATATTCACAGAAAAATCGAATTTGCATATTTTTAAATTCTTGTTTTTTTTTTTTTTTTTATGATTGCAAGATTTTTTAGGTATTTAACTTTTTTTTTTTTTCTTTTTTTTTTAACTCCTAGTGCTTCACTTTGAATGATCTCTGCTTCCAGGGATTTTTCAGAGGCAAAATTCTAAATTTAAACTCTGATTTTTTTCTGAAAAGTTATTTTTGAATTTTCGAGGGAGATAAAATTGGTTGTAACTGCATGCAAGTACTCCAAAACACTCAAATTGACTTAATGTGTATTTAGTTGTAAACAAATTTTAAATTTGTCTGAAGGCAATGCTTAATCTATTGGTGCTAGCAGCCAAACTCCTTATTTATTGTGTGGGGGAAATTTGCTGTGCAAATTAATCTTTGCCTAATGCCATATTGTTAAATTCAGTTTTCACATTCAGAAAATTCACAGCTGTTAATTTTTTCTTTTTCCTCCTTATTTGATTTAAAAAAAAAAAAAAAAAAAAAAAAAGTATTGCAAAACAAAAATCACCTTTTAAAGGCTGGGGATTTTCTGTGAAAATAGATTTCAAGAAAAGAAAAAAATAAAAGGTAATAAGTAATTTGCTTAACAAATTTTGCTTTTGAATAACGGGTTGGTTGCTAACAATGATAGGTAAAGCAATTTCTTAACACTCTGTCAGATGCACTTCAAATATTACACCATCGGGCACTTTGTAGCTGACAGATACATTTCACGATTTGAAGTCATTCGCAAATATAATGATCTTTAAACAAATTGTATTTTTATTTTTGGTACTAGGATCCTTCTTATGTATATCTGGCCCGCCCTTCTCCTTTATTTCAATAATAAATATAATACAGAGAATTACAAATACAAAACGAAATGGAAAATGATACATAGTATCTTTCTTATATTTTTAATGGTCTGCAACACTTACCTGTGTAATTTAAATTAATAGTTAATATTCCAACTGTAAAAAAGTAGTTACATAAACCGTAAATAATTTTCATTTCCTTAGCAGATAAAATTATTCTAGATAAATTTATCACAATGCAATATATTTTCTCCATACTAGTTTTGCTTATTTTGTTGAAAAATTTTTCCTATACAGTAAACTGCTAAACATGCAGTATCGTCAAAATTGCTGGCATCACTTGCACTGCAATTTTCAGAATTGTATTCTGTCAAATCTCCTTTGACACATTCATCAAAATTTTCTGCCTAAATCTCAATTTCCCATTAAAAAATGTATGTAATCTTTCGAAAAAACTTTTTAATAATTTTAACAAAACATTTTTTACCCATTTAAAAAAAAAAAAAAATCTATCCAAAAATGGAAAAATTCAGAGCAAAACAAACGACAGATATTATTTAGTGCATTCTATCCCACTAATACAACACTTCAAATTTAGCCTTTAAAAAAAATAATAATAAATGAAAAATTACACTGAAACCTACTATTCTGACATTCTAGATGACTACATGATCGGAAGGGCAGATATTCTGGTTAAGGTCCTGAGTTTCACCCTTCTTTTCAAAGAAAAAGAATTTGAAAGAATCTGTGAGATACATTGGGCCTGATGGAGTGTTAATTAATGACAGTATATCTTTAGATTGAGAATATTTTATTTAATGTGATAATTGGATTGATTTTAATTTAAAAAATTGTTCTATCTGATCATCTGTAAATTATATTTTTATTAGTTCAAAAGTTCTCCTTCTAAAACATTCGATGTTACTGGTTGCATAGTCATTCGAGCTGATATTAATAATCAACCAGATGCATTCCAGCTGACGGATCCTGCAAAAGGTAATGTCTACAAATTTCGAACGGGTTCACCATCAAAAACCGTCCAGTGGTATAACTGCTTAAGAAAAGCCACTAATCAGTTTGATGATACCTCGGTAAGTTCTTTTTATGAACTGATCCTTTAATTCTTACAGTTTCATTTGTGCACTTTTAAGCAATAAATGAATGTATTTATCAATATTTAAGTGGAGGGTTGGTGTTATCTTATAAATCTTATTTCTTAAAATTAGGAAAATTTGTATTCCTGTGCGAAATATTACAATATTAAGCATAATTGAAATTTCTGAACCATTTCAATTTTAATAAAATGTTTTTTTTTTTTTTTTTTTTTTTTTTTTTAATGCTCCCTGCGATTTAATTTTTGGTTTTTTCCCTTAGTTTTGAGTTGTTATAGTTTTTGTTCTAAACATATTTATGTATATTACTTTGTGGATTCATTGATAGGTATTTAAAATATAGGTATATGTTTGAATGCTAAAATTTCACATCACATTTCAGCAATCAAACATAAAATTTTTTGGTTGAGGTAGGAAGTGATTTCAACCACCATAGGTATTCCTTAAGTGCCAGTTATGATGATGAAAAAACTATCGGTGAATACACAAATACATACTCTAATATGTTTAGAACATATTTGTTAAACTACAGTAAAGCATAATTGAGGATGGGGAACATTAAAAAATCAGTTAGCAGAGTGGATTTAAAATAAATAAATCTTTTGAATTTCATTAAAATTAAACAATTTACCAGAAATTTTAGTGTATTTAATATTATTATACTTTAGTGCTTTGGTACACATATTATTGCATTTCTAGAATCATAATTAACAATGAATATTTCGAATGTTCACCATCTCCTTAAACTATGTGCAACATAATTAGTGCATTATATTAAATAATATCTTTCTATTTTAAGAGAAAAAAAACAATTTATGAAAACTGAATATTATCTTGTTGACTTAAAACATGTATAGATATCTTGATTTGTTTCCACCTAACATTTGGAGAACAAACATAAGGGTTATTACTTACAAACTTTGAATAAACACCATAAAATGCAATAAACTCGCAACAATTGTTCGGGTCGAAAAAACACACGACCCTTCATCAGGCGAATAAAGTAAGCACGAGTGCTGCAGTCCAAGCGGCAACACAGTCAAGCGGCAAACGTGCGTTGCCGCTTTGACTGCAGCACTCATGCTTACTTTATTCGCCTGCATGTCACCTGTGAACCTGGCAAAAATGTTCATAAATTTATTTGACAATCTCAAACTGCTTGCAAAGATTGGAAGATTAATATAAGATATTAGGGGGCATCCATTAATTATGTGAGGTGTACAGGGGGGGGGGGTCGAGCCGAATCTCACGTGGGGGAGAGTGGGGGTCTCGGCAAATATCACGCAATTTTTTTCCTATGAAAAACAGTGTAAAACTGCAAGGAAATTGAGTTAAATTCAAGTAAAACATGTTTCTTGACTTAGATATGGCAAAATCTGACACAATAATATTTATCGTGGCTATCCGAACTCTGCGAAGCAGCACAGTAGCCTTTTAATTGTTTTAGGTGCCACCGATCTATGCAGTCTTAAAATCTGGTCTAACTAGTCTTCAATAAAAAGAATAAAGCAAATTGTGTTTTTTGAAATAAATCCAACGCATTTACAGTAAAAGTGCGAATTTTCTCACGTGAGATTAGGGGAGGGGGGTCGAGCCAAATCTCACGAAATCTCACCAGGCGAGAGGGGAGGGGTCAAAAAATCATCAAAACCGCCTCACGTAATTAATGGACGCCCCCTTATACTTAACCTCTTTTCTATTTCTTGGAAATCTTGATAAAATTACTCACCTTGTTCTTCTCTCATATTGCCTTGATTTTTCTGGAAATCACTCAGACGGGAGTTGATAAAGTAAAGTTTTAAGCTCATTTCTGTCCAGAAAAAAAAAAAAAAAAAAAAAATTCTATCAAAACTATATGTGATGAAAATTTTTATATATTTTTTCCTTAATCAGCATCCAAAATTACATCACACTGAAGAAAAAAAAATAAAAAATTAATCGCAGACATGTGTACTTAATAAAATTTAACATTTACAGTTATTATTTTATTTAATAGATGCTTTAAATGTTAAAATAATATATATTTATACTTCTTTTTTATATTTATATAGCACTTAGAAAATCTAATGACATTTGAATAATGCCATCAGCGTTTTGAAATTTCTGGGAAAAACTTCATAACTTATCTGAAAAAAGCTAAGTGCCTAGACCTTGTGCCATATACTTTTTTTCACTGTCTCTTGTGGAATGCACATTGTTAAAAGAACTTTGCATATAAAAGACTCTACAATCTTGTATTCAACATATGATTTGTACATAGTGGCAGCTTTAAAATGAACTTAAAATAGCTTCACTTGGTTGAAGACTGATATTTTATATTGCAGGAATAACCTGAAGACTGATAAATGTAAATATATTACCTGTGACTTTTTTTAATGGTTCATATTTAATTAAAGAAAGACGAGATCTAAAAGATTTCAGCATAATGTATTTCCATAATGATCATATTCATTACATTTTTAATGTAACATAAGTTTGTCATATCTTTTTTTTTTTTTTTTTTTTTGTAATTTTTTCTTCTTTTTTATTATAGAATGTATCTCTTTGTTTTTGTCTCAGCTTATTTAAGATCATTTTCTTTTTTTATGAAAGTAGATATTGATTTTTGTAAGAACTGCCTGCATATATTTTTTTTTTTTTTTTTTTTTTTTTTTTCCTAATCATTGTAATAATGTTTGTGTTTTGCCATCCAGTTATTATGTATCTTGAAGCTATTTAATGCATAAGTTAAATTTTGCCCATGTGAACATTCAGTGGGCGTATGGATCTGGAACTTCATCCATTTGTAGTTTATGAAAATTCTCTATGAAAAATTATACTACTTAGTAAAATGTATCTAGTAAGCATTCATTTCATAAAATGCTGAGAAAACTAAAATATTTTGA
This sequence comes from Salticus scenicus, assembly GCA_963930645.1. NCBI lineage: Eukaryota > Metazoa > Arthropoda > Arachnida > Araneae > Salticidae > Salticus > Salticus scenicus. The sequence goes on from OZ005655.1 coordinate 255,443,156, forward strand.
TAAATTTTGTTAAATTTAGAATTCTTGCCACTGGACTTCATTGGCTGATAGTATTTACATAAATAATAATAATCAGTTATTTGACTTGAATTATTCATAAATATTTGGCCCTAGCTATCTTTTCATAAATTATTGTTATATTATAAATAAAATTATATATTAAACTAGAGAAAATTTAATATAAAGAACCACTTAAAAATAATTTTTTAATTAACATTTAGTTGAAAATGTATTTAAATATTCTGTGAATTCTTATCTTGGATTATACTAAAAAATTGATTACATGTTTTTGTTGTTGTTGTGTTCTTTTTTAACTTTAAGTTTTTGAAAGTTTTACTCATCTGCTTTTTTAATGTCAGGACTAACTTTAGTGGTATCAGCTATGTTATTTTCCCTTTTTATAAACAAGCATGGGCAGAAAAAAGAGAAAAATTGAAATTTGTAAGACTAAAATTCCAAACCACTTAAAGTTAAAAGTAGTGTATCAATTTTATATGCGCATGCTTTAAAAAAGCATACCTACTGATTTTACCAGTAGGTTACTAGTAGATTTTACAAATTGATTTTGGCTATTTCTAATGATTTACTGGATTTTGTTAATTTCCTGGTTTCCAGGAACTAAAGAAAAAAAAAAAAAAAACTAAAATTTAAGAATTTTTTTGATAAATATCTAGGAGATGATAATGTACAAGTAGGATAAAACCTATTAAGCACATGTATTGAAAAAAATAAAATAAATTTCCATTGATTTTAATGATATTTCAAACTTGTTTTTTTTTTTTTTTTTTTTTTACGCTTTTGTGTGTAATTATCAGAGTTTCTCCCAGAATGTTTCAGGAGGGGGCTGCCTGCCCTTTGGTTTAAAAAATAAAAATTAAATTCCATCTTTTTTTACCCTGTTAAAAAAAAAAAAAAACTATTTGTATTACAGAATTTTACGCTGAATGTAAATTTGGTAGTTGCTTTCTTATTTATACAATAATCATAACCATTTTTTAAAGGAATCATTTAACTTTCCAATTTTAACTTTTTTTTTATTTAAAATCTTTACAAGCTAGTATTTTTTGTTCATATATAATGGAAAAGCTACTGATTGTATCTATCACTGCATTCGTTATTAAATCAGTAATTTCTTTTTTTGAGTTTTAGCTTGTATCTACTGAACAGCTACTAAAAATGGTTGTAGTATTGCTTGTTACGGCCAGCTTTTACCTTTTTTATAAGTCTGTGGGTCAGAACATTTCTTTAGGTCATATCTGTCTAACAGATCTTCACTAATACCACAAGTTTAGGAGAAAAACCTACAAACTGAAGAATTGTGATTTATTGAAGATGCATGGCATAATATAAATGAAACTATTGCAGTGGTGATTGTGTTCAGATAGTGTACCTGAATTCTTTTATGTATTTCATTTTCAATATTGGAATTTGTTTTTCTGATAGTTAAATTCATAAAATAAGACTAAAGTATCAATTTCGTATGACTGCTAAACCTAATTAAAATTAATATTTTTTTCATAATGAGAGGATAGTACCGCCCTGCAATAAAATATGTTCTCTCCTCATACGAAAACTTTCTTGATAAAATTTCTGGTATTTTTCCATGAATTCACAATTACCCTTGCTATTGTGTATGACCATCAACATTTATTTACATTAAGTAATTGAAAACTGCCCTTAAAAATCCAAAATGTCTCTCTCCCCACCCCTCTTTTTTTTTTTTTTTTTTTTTTAAGCTGCAACACCCTGTCCTTTTTTAAACCTGGGTTAAACTCTGTACATATTTTTGTAAATCTGAATTTAAACTTATTTTAAAAAATAAAATATTTTTCGTCATAATACCATAAAATTCTGCTTATGGTGTAATTTTGAGAGAGTAGGCAATTTTTTTTTAAGCAGTGCTAGCAAGTAAGAAAGTGAATGTGTAATTTTGTACACATGTGGACAAACTTAGTCTAGCATGCAGGTGACATTGATTCTATTTTTTTTCTTTTTAAATATGTTTGATTTTGCAATCACATCATACTTCTCTTGTTACTTCGTAGCAATTGGTTTCACTGTAAATTCATATCACATACTATATTTGTAAGTCAAAATAGTGTGCAATTTGTAAAGTGAAAAGTAGTGTGCAGTTCTTACTATCAATGTTTTGAGAAATGAAAACATTGATCCTAGTTGTCATAAGGAAATCCACTGACTACTAAAAATTGTGCTGCTATTTGATTAAAACACTGTTAGAGTTATTGTAAAATCACAGTATTACTTATTTTGTGTAATAGTTTGTCATATACAAACTATATTCTTTCATTACCCACTTTAATAGAAATATGTTTTTTATAAACTCTTAATAATAAAGTTTGTATAAACTACTACAATCTGTATTTTCAAGGTGCTCTCTTATTTATTATTTTGTTCTTTTAAGTCAATAGAAGCAAAAAATTGAAACATGATACACTTTAATAAATGATTGTGAATGTAACAAGTTCTGTTTAGTAAATTTTAAAGCATATGAAATAGTGTTAATAGAAGTAGGTGTACTGTAATAATGTACTTATGTATGTTCATTCTATTTTAAATTGAACTCAGTATTGCTTTCATTTTCATATTTGTGCCATTGCATATTATTTCTCATTCAATAGTTCTACAGGGTTGAGACATTTCAACTTTTTAACTTTAGCTTTCATTATTCTCCAAATTATTATTTTATTTTTTATGTGTATTTGTTAAATCACCTAATGAAATAAAAATTACTTATCAATGTCAGTAATTGAATACCTCTTTTTTTTTTTTTTTTTTTTTATTATTATTATTATTGAAGATTAAAAAGTATTTCTTTTTACTCAAATATAATGATTTTGTCACCAAAATTTTAGTATTTAATTTCAACATATTGCTTTTGTGTTTTGTTTCAGCTTTTTGTCATTTTGCCAATCTCATCCCTGTTTCTAATAATTAATGTATATATATTGTTTTGTTTATGTGCTTTTTTATAAAATCATGAAAAATTTAAATACGGAAACCTTATTTGTTTGTAATAACCTAATTAATATTGTCATTTAAAATTCTACTAACCCATTGTACTCATCTGTATTGTTTTGTTTTGCTCATAACATAGCACAAGAAAACTAAATATTATATCTTGCAAAATAAATTTTATTTTATCAGTACTTATTATTATTTTATAGTAATTACCTTGCTATTTTCTTATGAAAATTTCACCTGTAATTTTACATATTTACAGTTAAGTTCAAAATGTTTTGTAAATCTGGATCCTTAAAAGCATATATTAAAATATGTATTCAAAAATATTTTAATTACTTGAAGTTATATTTGAGAAATATTCTTAATTATTCTTAATTCAGTTTTTTTTTTTTTTTTTTTTTTTTTTTAAGTGAATGCCAAAAATATATGTAAAATGAAATATTTTAGTGTCTATAACTAACTCCCTGTATTTCAAAAGTAAATTTTTAATTGAAAGTTTGATTTGATGTTTCATTTATTATTTCATGTATTAATATATCTGTTATTATACATACAATTTATTTTCTTTTTTGTATATTATGTCTTCTTAAAAAGAGAAAAAAGTGTACGTTAACTTTATCTGATTCAGAAAGCAGTTGAAAATTTATATATATATATTTGTATCCAGTTTTTGTATGAATATCATTAAGTTATTTAAATTTTAAATAAGTTACATGTATAAAGTTTTTTAAACATTATTAAGGAAAAAGAAATCTTCAACTTTTTTTTTTTTTTTAAATGAACTTAATTAATAATCCCTAATAATAAATATACATAAATGATATTCATAACTCTCAATTTTGTATTTATGTAATTGAATAACAGTACTTATAAATACATAAATGTTTCCACTTCATCAAAATGGACCATAAGATGTTGCACATTGGAAATTCTCCTTTAAAAAATTTCAGTATTAGCAGTAGATCAGTCGAAGCTGTTTAAAGTGTGAGAAGATACTGTGAAGACAATGCGGCATGTTGGTGAAAAATGAACCAATTTTTTTTTTTTTTTTTGGCTTTCACTATGTTTTAAAATAATAATATATATATGTATAAAATAATTCCATGTTTTTCTATACTTTTCTGTGAAAACAGCACAGAGCTATAATCAGTACTTTTTGAGTAATATATATTTTTATTACCATGTTTTTATTAACTTCGGTTTTTGTTTGTTTGTTTGTCTGGTACAAATGTTGCAGTCGATTTTTAACTAACACACCTATTAGTTGGACATTTAAAACTTTCAGAACACAATGACAACAAAATACTTCAAAGCCTGATTTTCGAATTTTTGATTAGTTTTCTTTTAATTAATTAAAATATGAAAATAATAACCTCCTAGTAGCTTTAAAAATGGCCATTAAAATATTAGCTATATTTTAATTGTTGCCAAAAAAAATTTACGAGTTCGTTTTATTTTGACATAAAAATAAATACATTTAATTAAACGTGAACATTAAAAAATTGTAAAAAGTTAAATTATGCATCTCACAAAAATTGACATCATTATCACTTTAAAATTTTTATATGTGTTGATAAAGTGCTAATTTAGTTCTATAGCTATGATTCAACAGAAAATTTAAAGCATGGTATATAAAAAGTTTTTTATCTTATAATTATTTTTTTCTGTGAGTTATTTTGAGTCTTCCTTTTTTTTTTTTTTTTTTTTTTTCCCCAAGAACTAAACCGTGCTACGGTTTTGAAATGAACAATTAAATATGAGATGTTTCCAAAACTATCATTAAACATTTATTTTGTAAGTTCTAGAAAAGTTTATTTCAGCAGAAATTACTGCTGTTATATACAACCTCTAATATAATGATATTTTTATTGTGACTTGAAATCTGGACAACATCTAGCTGTGCAGATACTTGGTCCTCTACAGTACACATAAAAATTATTATGCACTTCACTAATACAAACTAAATACCCATGCAAACTGTTATATTCGTTTAGGTATAGATGATAGATAACATGTACATAGTTGCCAGTGGGCTCTTCTCAGCGTCGTCTGCTCAATCACATGATATAGAAAAACAAAGAAGCAAATTCAGTTAAATGTTGTTCTTAAGAACAAAAGTATTAATATTTAATATAAAATAAAAGTAATATTGTGCTTTTGTAAACAATAGAATTAACTGTGTTTGTAAGTTTGATAATTTTTAAAAAACACTTTATATGTTTATTTTCACAAGTAAGAATCGATTTTTGTGTGTTGAAGTGTAACTCTTACATTAACTGTTCTAGCAATAAATAGTTGAATATTTATTGGTTAAACTTATTTAAAATGTTTTAAGTTAAGTTTAATCCCATAAAGGTGTTACAACAAGTTAATTAACTTAGTTTCTGGCCAAAATGACTCTACACTGTATGATGTTGCACTGTTAATGATATAAGTACCAGAAATTATCCATCAACATTAATAATAAATTAAATGATGATTGTAAATGTATACAGCAAACAAAAGATGGTGAATAATTTTATAAAATGGATTAAAAATTATAATGTATAAAAAAAAAAATTACTGATTAAATCGGATTGATCAAAAATAAAAATAGGAAATGTTAGTTTAGCGATCGCTATCGATATAGAAGACTTTGTCTGCTCTTTGGTTATCTATGTCATGTGACCTTTGATGTCAGTTGGGAAGAACCCATTATTATGCTATTTGGCTACGGAAGAATTTTAGTATTTTATTTAATCAGTGAAAACTGTCAGAAAATTTCTATTGAAATTTTTCTGGTTGCCAAAAACCATAAAAATTAGCAACTGAGCATTTACATTGGTCTTAACCACTCAACTGATGTTGTTTGAAAATGCGTTAAGCAATTTTAAAGGTGAAATGGAATGCTGAGTTACGGCCATATCACACAGGAGCATATATACTCAACACAACATTATACACAACATGATGACTATGCTGAACGAACGATAAACCGGTCAGCTGTCCGTAGGGTTCCCCCCGAATTGATAGTGTGATGTATTCCCTTCTCTAAAGTTATTCCAGGAAAAAATCCTGTTTATTCCTCCTATTGGTCAATTTTGATCAGCACGCTCAACATACTCAGCTTTTTCTAAATGGTTTCGTAAAAGTTATCATCCGAAAACTTGCTGTCCTTGAACAAAATCAGGCTGAGTATGTTGGGTATAATGCTGTGTTTAGTAAAATGCTGAACGAAAGTCTCTCGTGTGATATGGCCATAAAACTGTCTTTGAAATTTTTTGAGAACCTTGCTTCAGTTTAACTCCTGTATTTTAGTTTTAGTGAAAAATACTTCAATACTTAAAGATATTTTGTCATTTTTTTCTTAATTTTTGAGCAATTCAAGAGTTGTATGTATCATTTTTAGTTGTATCACATTTAAAGCGTTACTTGTTATTGCTCAATGTATTTTTGATCAAACCAAAGATTTTTAAAAATATATATTACTGTATGTTATTGCTTTACTATATTTTGTCTATAGTTTGAATATTGAAACCTGGTTGTAAATAATGTATCTTTGTAGTGCATGTGATTAATCTTATTCTATCAGAGACTGTGTGACTGAAGTTTTTTTTTTTTTTTTTTTTTTTTTTTTGGGGGGGGGGGGGGGTTAGTATTATAATTTTTCAAAATAGGAAACTGATTTGATACTTTAAAATTTGATGTAATTAGCGTTCATATGCAAAACATAGTTAAAAAATCGAAAGAACAGCTTTTAGAATATAATTTGGGTTTTTCTAGGAGGAATAAAGCAAATAGTTTGATTTATGTAACATTTTCATGACATAATGTAACATATTTCATTCATAGATATAGTAATAAGACATAGATTGATCAGCGAGAGGGAAAAGGTGATTCCTTTTTACTCGAGAAAAGTCACTCAAATGGCTGTCTTTCCCGGAGTAAATTACGCATGGATAATTTAGTAAATAAAATTTATGAATAATTTATTTACTAAAGGTGAATGAAAAACTCCAAATACAAATTCATTTTTCTTTTTTTCAATACCTTCTAATGGCTGATTCCGTAACTTTTTCAGCATCAAAAATTTTTGCTCGATAACATGGGGATGATAGATCTATATATATTACTATGATTTCATTGTGTTAAATTACTTTTGTCCATTGTTAGATGTAGGTATAACCCCCTAAAAAGGCCACCCACTTTACCATACAAAATTTACTCTTTAGACAGAGGAGGTATTTTAATAGAGGTTGTTCCGGAACTCTGCTGATATAGTCAATATTATCCATTTAAAGGCCATTGCATTTAAATTTATTTGATAAAAGATAGTATGGCACAAAAGTGCCATTTGAAACTTTAGCACTTACATATTTTATGTATGTGCTAATTATTATAACAGACATAGATCAACTCAGATCAACCTGTGTTACTTGGTAGACAGAACTCAAGAAAAAAATAAAATTATCTCTTCTTAAGAAATGTGTCCCCTAAGAAAGGCTCACAGTTATATATGGTCCTTCAGCAACGTAAATTAGTATAAAATGGGGAAAAAATTAGAAACTGGGAAAAGTTATTCCTTAAATAAAGGTGGGATTTTAGAAATGTTTTACTGTATTCAGTAACCGATTTTGTATGTTTAAACTTAGAAAGTATTGCAATATAAAAAATAAAGTAACATTACTTCTAGCTTTAAAAAATTACTTTTCTTTAATACTTAAGGACCAATTATTTTAAAATAGTAATCAAGTGGCTTAAAAAGCATTTATTGGTAACTCCATCTCCATCTTATAGATTATTATTTATATTTTATCTGTATATTTATAAGGACTAATAATCAGTACTGCAAACTTTGTGTAAGCAGAATGTATCTTTAATGAATAATTTCAGGATTGTGGTGAAGAAGAAATAAAAAAGCATTTTGTACTTGTTAAAAAACAAAAAAATTGTTTTATTCCTCTTAGATTTGAATTACATTTTCACAAGTTTTGCATCACTTCTTTTTGTTATCATAGAATAATCATGTTTGACTCCTTTTTTTTTTTAAATAATAAAGCAAATATCCACAGTCGGATTTGTACCTAGTATTGTAAATTGTTTTTATAAAATAGTTATCCAGTTATAAATATTTCTCTTATACAATGGTTAACAGTGAAATTAATATTATGTTCTTTGAGACTGATTAGAACAATAAATAAAATAAAATGATACTTTTAAAAAATTAAAGATAGAAATGTGAACTTTTATAGAAATGTGAACTAAAAAGCACAAAATATCTATCTTAGCATTAAAATGCAGGGTAAGAGAAATCGTGTGAGTGGCACACCATAATATTTACATACACTTAAATCTTTAATTAAATAATTTAGAATTAAACAAAAAACATTTTTAAAAAATCTCCCCTGACTGGGCTCGAACGTTAGACCTTTAGGTTCATAGCCCGGAGCTTTACCTCACAGCCACAGCGTTCGCGTAGGGAAAGTCTTTTTTTACAATATAGATTTTTTGTTTGCTCCCAGAGCGGTTACAAACGTACATAAAGGTGAAGCTAATAAAAGCGTGTTAAAAACTAGAAATAACAATAAAATAAATAAATGTGCAGTTGAATAAAACAAAATTTCAATAAATTAATAAAGAAAAATTTAAATTAATTTAAATAAAGAAAATTAAATATTGTATTAAAAGTATAAATTGTATGCATATATAACATCTTGCTTAATAGATATTGCTTAAGCATGATGTAAATATCGCCTTGAATACATGTATGCATTTCAGTATTGATGTTTATTATTATTATTTAGGTATTTTGTAAATTTATCTACATTTTTGTTTTTTTTATTTCTTTTTTCAGTTTTTGTTATGTTCAAATTTGTTAGGTTATTGTTTCTGATGGTACAATTGTAAATATATTAACTATTTGTTTTATGATGTACAGTTCTTTATTTTTTAGTCCATGATATTATGTGTCCCACATATCGTATTTTGCTTTATTTCTTGACTGTGATTTCAGCTACACAACAATGCCTTACTATTTTTTTAATTTTAGAAGTGCCTTTTCTGTTGCATGTTAGATTTGCTCTTGTCTTCAATGTAAAAAAGAAAATAAATAAAAAGCAATAAAAAAAACATGAAAACAGAAGAAAGTTTGCTTTTTTTTTTTTTTTTTTTCTTTTATTGAGTTCCTTAAAAAAAAAATTCTTTTTTAAATAACGCTTTATAACAATGTTGGAAAGTGTTTAAGTCAGGGGTGGCAATCGAGGGACCTGCCATGTAGTATTTTGTACAGGGTTCCCACGGGTCAGGGAAAACCTGGAAAAGTCAAGGAATTTGAAATTACTGAAAAAAGTCAGGGAAATATCAGGGAAAATTGTAAATATTGCTCAAAAACCTGGAAAATGCTTTGTGAGCATTTAATTTATATTGCAAGTCACGTTACTATATTGTATTTTATGTCGCAAGCTATGTTCTGTTTTATACCGTGAGTTATTTTTTATGTCACATACCAAATTTTGTGACTGGAATTTTCTAAAAATAGACCTGGAAAAGTCAGGGAATTCTATTTTTGAAATTGAGTGGGAACCGTGTTTGTAGCCTGTGATAGAATACCTGAAATTTTGTAATTTGACCTTTTCAATTAATGCAGCAAAAATTAATAAACCTCTTCTGACTCTAAAATTAATACATCTTCTAAAAATATCTTGGTTTTGGTAGCTAAAAAAATATAGATATTATTATTGTTTCTAAAATATTTCATTCTTTTATTGATTTTTTTATCATATTTATTTTGGTCGTAAATTCAGAACTGCTTTGGTCTTGATTCATGAATAAAACTAAATTTAATATTACATTATTCAGTTTCAAAATTTCAGCTACCTACCCAATTAAGTAAATACATATCATCACTCTAAAGGCAAAGACGTGTAACTAATAAATTTTTAAGTAACTCAAGATGTCACAATTTTTGAGTTAATCTTTTTTTTTTTTTTTTTATTAATTCCAGGTGGTACTCATGACTTGTCAAAATTTTTTATGTTTTTACACATTTTGAGGTATGAGGAACTGACTAGTGACTAAGATGGTGGTCTCTCTCAAAGCTGATAGGCAGGAGGTGCCAGGTGCAAACTTCTCATACTTACCAGTTTAGCCATTCAGAGTATTCCATGAATTTTCTCAAAACTCGCATGAATGCAGGTAATAGCCTCTTAGAAAAAGATTTCCATAGAGAGTATCCTACCCAGACCTATGACCAAGGTGTCAAATTTGCTTCCTTGGTGAATACCCATTTCCCCTGGGTCCTAAAAAATCAGGAGGGTTTGGGAGAATTTATATATATATATATATAAGTAGATCTATTTAAAAATATTTTTTTATAGGTAAAATTGGTTAAAATTATTCAATGCTAAAATAATTTTGTATATAATGAAGAAATTGGTTTTATTTCAAATTAAACGTATTTAAAAATAAGGCATTTTCCTTTATCATTAAGAGAGGCAAGATGATTGAAAAAAAATTAATAAATCTCTCAAATATCAATGCAACAGAAGCAATATTAATTTAAAAAATAAATTCTATTACATATAATAAGAAATACAATTTTTTTTTTTTTTACACATTCTTATCTTTTTGATAGATGATAAAAAAAAAAAAAAAAAAAGCAAGCAGAGGTGAACTTTTTTTCAGTTCCCCATCATATATTTCTTCTGATAAATTTCTGCAAGACATATTGGATTCATGACAGAAAAATGAATTTGGCTGATTGCTCGACATAATCACAAACTGTTAAGAAAAACCTAAATTTTGAATAACTTATAAAGTTTTCAAGAATATTTATAGTGAATGATGTTCAACCCAGTATCATAGATGATATTTTAAAAGTGGTCTGACATCTTTACAGTGAAAACATTCTCATAATAGAAGTTTCTTCAAAATTTTGTCCTATGCTGCCATGTTAAGAAATTCGTAAAATATGAATAACTTAAAAGTTCTCAAATTAGAATGTTTTTATTTAATGATGTTCAAGCCAGTATCATAGATGATATTTTAAGAGTGGTCTGACATCTTTACAGTGAAAACATTCTCATAATAGAAGTTTCTTCAAAATTTTGTCCTATGCTGCCATGTTAAAAAATTCGTAAAATATGAATAACTTTCAAAGTTCTCAAATTAGAATGTTTTTATTTAATGATGTTCATGTCTGCATCATAACTGATATCTTAATACTGATCTGACAGCTTTGTAATAAAAATATTTCTGTTAATGCACATTTAAGTGAAATTTTGCCCTATTCTCAGGGCCGTGCTTAGGGGGGGGCGACCGGGGCGGTCGCCCAGGGCGGCTAAAAATAACAAAATTTCAGCTAAAAATTAGGTTTACTAAAATTGTTAGATTTTTTTAAAAAACAGGATTGGATTGGATTTGGGAATAAGACTGACTGACTGCTGTAGGTCCTAGACCTGAGAAGGAGTCCTCCGTGGGGGTCTTTGTAAGGGGTCCTAGCCCGTAATTACATAAGTTTCAGAGAAAAACATGGAAAACTCGGATCGGCTAGGCCGACAAGCGCGACTTGGGATTGAACCCGGCACCTCATGTCTACCAGCTTTGAGCGCATAACCACTCGGTCGCTGGAGGCTTATTTTAAAATCAGAGAAAAAAAAAATTGATAACTTTTCATCTGTGGCAACCTGGCAGTTTTTGGCTTTAAAGGATAGTTTTCAGAAGCAGAAGGAGGGAATTAATTTTAATGCCTAGTATGGTGGCTAAAATCTTTTGCCTAGGAGGGCGGCTAAAATCTTTTGCCTATAAGGGCGGCTAAAATCTTTCGCCCAGGGCGGCTAAAAGTGTAGGCACGGCCCTCCTATTCTTCTATGCTAAGAAAATGTTACATTTTAAATAACTAATGAAGTTTTTAAATTAGAATGTTGCAAATCAATACGTTTCTTTCCAATATTATAAGTAATATTTAAAAAATTTGCTGACCTTTCTATGTTTATTTATTCTAGAGGTATTGTGTACTCAGACTATCATGCTAATTAACAAACTGACTCATCTGCAGATGGACACCATATTAATTTTGCAATTTTTGGCTTCCTCACATCCCAAAATGTGTAAAAAAGTAAACTTAAAAAAAAAAGCTTCTTAACTTGAAAATACTGATTGCTTTTACATTTTTTGTTTCATCACGGCCCTACTAGATCACTCCTCGGCTCCAACGTCGTGAAAGCGGCCATAACAATCAACTATTTCTCCGGAATCAAATGCATTGGAAGTTAGGGTTGTCATGCAGCGCCGCCACAACAGAACTAACTTAGTTTTGCATATGAAGTTGCATAGTTTTTTCCGTTTGCAGAGCATTTAAATTGATTTAATTAAATTTAAAATGCAGTCTTCAAATACGCAAAAATATATGAATCATAAAAATAATCGTGACAATAATTTTAAGCCAATTCATTGAAAAATAATAAATGAAATTCGTCGTTTTCTCCTAAATAACATATACTCTTCTTCAAATTTTTGTTTTGCGTGAAAGAAATGAAATAAGGACTAGAAAGTAAATAAAAAAAACAATCATTTAAGAACTCTTTTAAAGAAAAAAAATTAAGAGGCAACAAAATCTCTACACCTTCTTGATGAATAATAAGGTACACAAACAGTACACCATTTTATGAGATACAATGCTTATTTTCACGTTTGCTTACAATTGGAATTAATGACACAAACCGATTTTCAGGGTTGGCAGCGAGCGCCATCTACCTTATTCCGCAGCATGCATTGATATTTGCAGTTTTGTTATGGCCGCTTTAACGTTGGCGCATTTGGCGCAGAGTGATCTAGTAGGGCCGTGGTTTCATCTGTCTCATTTAAGCAGAAAAAATTATATTTGAAAACAACCATGCTTGAATAAAGATGTATGTAATGAACATAAAATGTATTCCCAATACTGTGCACTGCTGTATTAGGTACACCTTCAGGTGTGCAATAATATGGGCAAAATACCATTGATGGATTCTTATTAAAATTGGCAAAAAATAACGTAAAAACAGGGTATTCCTAATAAATTTTTATGAAAATAAAGTACATAAGCTGTCAGTTGGCTGTTGATAAATGTAACATGTACTTTGGAATATCCATTTATAGTCCTATTAATATTTCACATGGCCGATGTCTTTGAAAATTCCTCTATCCCTTAGAAAGGTAACTGCTGGTGTTGACTGCCTTTTGATGTCAGTGCAGGTTGAATGAAATAATCAAAAGTAGTATTTGGTGGATCATTTGGTCAGAATTATGTGGTGGCAGCACTTGCTCATATGAAAATTTTAGAATGAAATACATATTGAGATGATAGGTAGTCTTCCTCTACAATTTAATTAACCAAATATATATATATATATATATGTGTGTGTGTATTTTCAAAGAGAAAATGTGAATTATTTAATTTATTTTAAAAAGCGATTTAAATTGACTGTTTTTAACGAGTAGCAAGATGTATAATAAGGAATAGTTTTTTTTTTATTATTGGATTAAAGAAGTAATTTTTGCCAGATTTAAAAAAGAAAAGTATGATTAAAGAAAAGAGAAATTCTAATTTTTTTTAAAACTTTAAAATACCTTGCAAATCCTTTCACTTGAGCAGCTTTGGATATATTTCGACTCGCATAAAATTCGCGGTCATCTTCAGCTGTTTGTTATGCTGCTCTGCTGATCTTCGTCTTCATCCTCTTCCACATCATCCTCTTCACCTCCTACGTCACTCTTTCATCGATGTTTATTTATTATGTGTTGCCAAACCCTATGAAACCCTATTGCCCCCCTCAACTCACAGTCTAAACTCAACAGAGGCTTTTATAAAATCCATCCAAAATATAAATATCAAATATGATGATACACTCGTTAGCTTCGATGTAAAAGACTTATACCCATCAATAAACCTAAATGAAGTCACTGATATAATACAAAACCTAATAATTAACAACTATGGCAACAATAAAATAAGCGAAACAATAATTATTGCTAATAATCTTTTGTTAAACAACTCATATTTCACTTTCAATGGTAATATCTATAGACAAACGAAGGGCATGCCAATGGGCTCCCCTATATCAGGCATCATTGCTGAAATTAAACTCCGACATCTTGAAAATTCCGCCCACGATATAATAAAAAATTGTAAAATATGGCTACGTTACGTGGATGACGTTTTCGCCGTCATCCCCAATAACATTGACCCACAAACCCTCCTAAACGACTTAAATAACCTTGATCAAAATATTAAATTTGCCCTCGATATAGAAACCAACAATAGCATAAACTTTCTAGACGTCAAAATTATTAAACACCACGATAATACCTTTAATACTACTGTATATAGAAAACCAACAAACAATAACGAAATTATCCATAATAAAAGTAGGACCCCTTTCCAATACAAAACCGTCGCCATACGCTCATACATAGATCGCGCCATCCTAATCTGCTCAAATAAAAATCTCCTTAACACCGAAATAAAATTTATAAAAAGCATTGCTAAACGTGCAGGTTATAGTAACTCCCTAGTACAAAAACTCTATAAAAAACGCTTAAAAACTCTCAATAAAATTAATGATGCTCAAAAGATTAAACCTAAATTCACCACTTCCATACCATTCTGTAACGGCATAGCGAACAAAATTAAAAACGAAGGTTCTAAACATAATATACATATCCCCATTAAACCCCATAGAAACATTATACAACGAATTCGGAATGAAAAAGACATAATTGACCCTAAAGAAACCCCAGGGATATATAAAATTACATTTGATTTGGAAAATAGTAAAAAACCTGCTTCATATATCGGAATGACGAAAAGAAAAATAAAAGACCGCGAAATAGAACACATCAGCGACCTCAAATACAATAGATGTTCCACCGCTTTATCACGCACGCACAAAACTAACCCAATAATACCTGATACCCTAAAAACCATCAAAATAGCTCCGTATAACTCACATAACTATGCACTAAAAAGAGAAGCTTTGGAAATTTTAACATCTAACACGGCCGTAAATGAAAGAGAGCATAGCATTATACCTGAGGTTTGGCAACACATAATAAATAAACATCGACGAAAGAGTGACGTAGGAGGTGAAGAGGATGAAGACGAAGATCAGCAGAGCAGCATAACAAACAGCTGAAGATGACCGCGAATTTTATGCGAGTCGAAATATATCCAAAGCTGCTCAAGTGAAAGGATTTGCAAGGTATTTTAAAGTTTTAAAATGTTAATTCGTCCTTTTGTGCATTGCATATATGAGAAATTCTAAATTATCTTGTTTTACTAAAGTAAACACCTTACCAACAGAAGTTAAAATTGCTCAGAAAAAAATGAAAAATCATGTGCAGGTCAGAAAAAAAGACAAATTATATTAGATGTGCAGATAGTGAGAATCGATGTAAATAAATCATGGGGGGGGGGGGGGGGGGAGTAGCCTAAAGAAATGTTTAAGTATTCATGCTGAAATTATTTTCTTGATACAAACTTATTATTTTTATTAGTTGCACAACCATGGTCAGATAAAAGAACGAAAATTGACAAAAATAAAATGAAGTGTGATAGAAGAAAAGAAAAATTAATTCTAAATAAGCCTGTTATACTGAAGTAAAAACTAATAGAAGTTAAAATTGCTCAGAAAGAAATGAAAAGTGATCATGTGCAGGTGAGAGAGGAGTTGCAAAAAGTGAGAATTAATATGAATAAGTGACAGGAAAACGATATAACGACATGTTTTAGTGTTCCAGCAAAGGCTGAAATTCATTTCTTGATAAAAACTTCTTATTTTTAATAGTTGGGCAACGATAGTCAGATTTAAAAAAAAATAAGTAAAATTGACAAAAATAAAATAAAAGTGTGATCAAAGGAAAGAAAAATTAATTCTAATTGAGCCCGTTTTACTGAAGTAAAAACCTTGCTAATAAAAGTTAAAATTACTCGGGGGAAAAAACAGAAAATGATCATGTGCTGGTGAGAGAAGAGTTACAAATAGTCTTAAGATGTGTAGAAAGTGAGATTTAATGTAAATAAATCATAGGGGAAACAACATAAAAATAAAGCTTAAATACATATTTTAGTTTTCAGTGTTTCAGCAGATGCTGAAATTCTATTCTTAATATAAACTTCTTATTTTTAATAGTTGGATGACAATACTCAGTTTTTAAAATGTAATTTGATATCTTGAATATTGTTAATGATTGGATAAATCCTACAAAATGGTTTTGTTTAGAATGTATCATAAAATTCCTTATTTTTCCTCTGTCCTTTGGTAGTTAAAACTACCTTTTCAGAAGATATTAAAATATGTATAAAAATATTCATTAAATTACTTGATAGTAAACCATTATAATATGAAGGGAAACAGACAAGACAAAGAATTAGAGGGCAAGGAAAAGATGAGCCTAGTTTTATTTATTTTATTTATTTTTTTTTTTTTTTTCAGAATAGGTCCTAGCATGTAAATTGGTAATATCAAAATCATCTTGTTCAGTTTTTATAACACTGTTCGGCATGAAAATTGAACCCCAACACCATTTTGGCAATTTATGTAAAATGACCTCCCGAATCCGAATATGATGTCCATTTTGCCCTATCACCCACTGTTTTTTAGGGACGGCCCTATTCTTATCACTTTTCTGTAATTTTATGGCTATAATTTTTTTTTTTTTTTTTTTTTTGGGGGGGGGGGGATTATTTTAACTTAAATATCTTCTGTGGGGCTACAGCATTGGAAAATTCTAAAACATCAACATTTGCGGCAAGGGGAAAATTTAGGGGGGAATTTGCCACTAAAATTATGTATTACATTTCTTGTATTTTTTAAATCTATTATAATCTAAACATTTTTTTTTTTTTTTTCTTTTAAGTGTTAAATTATTTTTTTTTTCGTTCTCCAAATCAAATCCATGGCCGTAAAATTATTGAACAGTGATAAAAATTGGGAGAGGGGGTGGTGTTCCGAGAAACTGATGGGTAACTGGGCAAAATGGTAGTGATATTCGGATTCTAAAGGTCATTTTACATTAGAATCAGCAAGAATCGTATCAGGGGTGGAAATTTTTTTTTTTTTTTTTTTGCAGTGCAGTGTAATTAGTCATACAAAAAGAAGAAATTGCTTGGGATTTGAAGTCTGAAAGGAGGGGGCAAGGGGATTATTCCTCTGCCTTCAGTGGTGTATACTTCACTTGCAATATGTTCGTCTCCTTATTGCCTGAGACAAACACCTTACCCTTGGACTTAAATTTGGAAATCGCATTTACAGTGAACAGCGCTATACACATAGTAGTCACTGTCATGTTATTTATTTTATTTTATCCACCATAAAATGACAGTAATTTCACTACAAATATAGTACTCCAATATATTATGAAGTTTAATTTGATGTCAAAATGAAAATAATCGATCCATTAGCAAACACACTAATGAGATTGAAAAAAAGGGCATTGTATTACGTCTTATAGCACATTGAATAAAAAAACAGCAGAGTCTTCGGGGTTTTTTTCTCTCAGAGGGTGAAAAAGAACGTCTCTCGGTGAAAAACTTCACAAAAAGTATCGATAGTTAATCATATTTAGTCACTATATTTAAATATCCGGGATGTACAGCCGATAATGAAATGTAAATGATTGATGGCTTAATTCTTTACTAATTAATGGATAAATGATTAATAGTTTAATAATCAGAGGGAGAGTTTCATTATATTAAATACAAACATGGTTAATTTAACCCTTAAATGCCTCGTGTTGCCTTTTGGCAACATACCCAACTTAGCCCCCTAATATACCATTAGAATTATATTGAAGCTCTAATGCCTAATGCTGCCAATAAAATACACAGTGAAATTATCAGTAAATCAATGTTCAAGGTGTAGATGGCGACACGACACTTTAGGAAAATAAAGACAGATTTATTTTTTTCCAGTCGTTGTTACATGCGCTTTTCACTTAGTTTGGAAGCTTTCAAATATTTTAATTTTTCTGCAGTTATCAGGTGAAAATTATTGCTTGGAAAAGTAAGGTATGTAGACCATGTTCAGGGGTCTGTCCAGAGGCAAATCTGGGTCCGTTAAAGGACCCTTCACAAAATTATTTATCCTAAAACAGGACCCTTCACAAAATTATTTATCCTAAAACAGGACCCTTCACAAAGTTATTTATCCTAAAACAGGACCCTTCACAAAATTATTTGTCATAAAACAGGACCCTTCACAAAATTATTTGTCATAAAACAGGACCCTTCACAAAATTATGTATCCTAAAACAGGACCCTTCACAAAATTTTCTATTCTAAAAAATAGACCTTTGATAAATCTATTTCATTTTTAAAGCTAATCTTTCATGGAACGAAGAAGCTGCTTATGAAAAATCAGATGTTTTGCTGTATTTCCCCGAAAAGCTGATATTCAATTTCTAATTTATTAAGGGCTATCAATATATATTTAAGTTTACTTCTATAAAAACGAACTGTCATTGTCTAAAATGAAACTTTTAATTATAATTTTATTTTGAAAAATTACATTTTTCACAATTTCACAAAAAGAGAGCCGTAGCCGAAAAGTTCGGAAAAACTTTATTTTCACACAAAATTTAAATTCACAAAAATACGTATAGAGTTTTTCACAATTTCACAAAAACAGGACCCTGTCCGAAAAGTCTGGACAGACCCCTGATGTTTATGATTGTTTATGGATATTTAACAATAAAATATTTGTTGTAAGCAGATTTGTGTGTGTGTTGCCGATTGGCAACAATAGGCATGAAGTGCCAGTAAGCCTATAGAACAATCAGCAAGTTTCGTTTTACTTTCTTTTATATTTTGGAGAAGAAGATTATTTCTATAGTACTATATAATTGTAGTTTATTTTTTTTAATGTGTGTAATGTATTTTTCTACATTTTATTTTCTGAAAATTTCACTTTGTTATTTTTAGTATGCCTCGAAAAAAGTATTTGACTGAAAAAGAAATAGAAGAATTGGTAAATCAGTGGTCAAATAGTGAAGATGAATATGATTTGGAATCGGATGAATCGGACTGGGAGTGTGAAGCAAGTTTAGATAGAATTTCAGTTGAGTCAGATGATAGTGAACCAGATTTAGAGAACATTCAAACGGTTTCAAATACTGCTGAAGTCACTGAAAACGCAACTAATCATCAGACTGAAGACTCTGATAGCGAAATGGCTGTTCCGACATGTAGTAAAGAGAAAAAATCTAAACTGCGTAAAAGGGAGATTGTTTGGAAAAAAGGGACTATAAAGGTAAATGAAAACCAGATAAAGTTTAGTGGAAATGATACTATTCCATCCATAGTGAATGAGCTAGATACACCGCTAGCTTTTTTTAAATATTTTTTTTCGGATGAGCTTATTGAAAAAATTGTAAAAGAAAGCAATTTATATGCCTGCCAAAAAAATCCATCCAAACCTACAAATTGTCTCAATCAAAGTTCAGAGCAGAACTTGCAAGATCATTATGCATGGTTGGAAGTAAATGCACCCCTAAACGTGGAAGACCTTCATCTATCATTGAACAAGAAATTCAGATAAAAAAGCATAGAGGTCCATCACAGTACGTACCACCTAAAGATATTCGATTGGATCAAACAGGACATATGCCTCTATATGCAGAGAAAAAGATGAGATGCAAATTCCCAAATTGTAAAGGATACACTGTAACAAAATGTGGTGTTGGACTCTGTTTTAATAAACATAATAATTGTTTCAAAAAATTCCATATAATCCCTTAACTAAATAATTTGTACTCATATTGTCAAGTATCACGAAGTAAGCAAATTATCTTGTACTCCACATTGATTTTTCTAATATTTTGCAATAAATTTTTGTATCATTAATCAGAATTAACTATTTTTTAAAGTGCTGTGTGGGAATTCCTTATACTAGTTCTTAAAATTCACATGTGTTTAATTGTACAGAATTTTATCAAAGAAAATTATTACTTCTATTAAAGCCCATTGTTGCCAATTGGCAACAAACTGTTTTTTAACCTTAAACCATACGAAAAACAAGATAAGATTTTTTTAAGTATTTTTCCCATGATTTGTTTAAGAATTGAAAGTCAAAAAACATTTTTCAATTTATTTTTAAAAAATCAGGCATTTAAGGGTTAAAATAAACTAAATATGAATTCGCATTAGAGTACAGCTTTAGTCTAAGACCCCTTGTCGCTACTTTGGCGACGTTATTTAAATAAGCATTTTCAGTAATTTAACAAGAAATAAGGTAAATGGCTTACTTTCAATGGTCCAGAGAGTCGTGGGGACTGCCGGCCACTCCATGTTCCATTATTAATCATAGATGACGATGAAACACATAATTCAGAAATAAGAGGAATCCTAATACTGTCACAGACATTTATTAACTAACACGAACACTACAACAACATGACGAACACTGAGAGAAGAAGAAGAAAAAAAAAATTAATAACTGCGTACAGTGCCATCTACAGGTTACATATTCACCAATAATAATCTACACTCTTCTTGGCGAAACTTTAAATTTACCACCGAAATAACTCGTATGCTTTTCACTGAGGTCTTTACTTACCCAATCACGATAGCCATTTTAATTCATCACCAAAAGGGCAAAATATATTGAAAGTCGCCAATGGGGTCCTGCATTAAAGCTGTACCCACATTACTTTGTAGATGATAAAATCAAAGGGAAAAAAAGTTATGTATATACAGTTGGTAACAAAAGTATCCAAACTCTAGCAAAAATTCCTATATAAAGAAAGTAGAGTTAATACTGTTTTGTTAAATAAATCCTTGTCGAATCATGTTCTTAGTCAGTCTAAGAACATCATTCGACAAGGATTTATTTAACAAAACAGTATTAACTCTACTTTTTTTACATAGGAATTTTTCTAGTGTTCGGATACTTTTGTTACCGACTGTATATAAAAGACTATTTGATTAATTGAAATTAATATTTTAAAAGCAAATAAATAAAAAATTTAAAGCTATTATGACGTCAGTTTTATCAGAAATGTTTGATAGTGCAGGTTTATTTAAATTGTAGAGAAATATTTCTAGTTATGTTAAACAAATAAATGAAATAAAAAGTTATAGCATTTAATTTTATTGTCAACATATGAAATTGCAACTCAAACAAAAATGCCGGGGAAAAATATAATCACGTAAAACACATAGTTTTTAATTAATAACTTGCTTCCTAATTAAAAATTTGTCTTCATGGTATACACGACGACATTCCAGATTATTGCGTGTGCCAGATGTGCAAAACTGCCTGTAAGTACAGTAGATTTTTCTGAAAACAGCTGACAGAGGGAAAGACAGACAAAAACCTGGATGCCATTTCGCTTTTATTATTAACATATATACTATAGAGAAGGAATATCGCTTGTTCAGTAATAATATTATACAACTTATTACACAATCTCTCACTAGCAAATACACAGATTTAAAGCTCAATGGATTTCATTCGAATGTAGACAGCCAACTTTAGTACTCTTTGGTGAAAATTAGTCACAAAAACTGAAACATTATACCAAAAAAATTAACTCTGTTAAAGTTGAGGAAGGGTTTATTGATTCCAGCAACCCTATTTTCTGCCAAATTTGATTTCTAATCTCACCATGTTGCCAAACTTATCTCCAAGACTTATTTTAGACTTGGCATCTAATTTGGTGACTTGTTGACCAAATTTGGTGAAAAGTTGTGTTTTAGGTTGCCAAAATTTGGAAGCTCTAACTTCAATAAGAACAGAGTTCTGGAATTTTTCAGAATGATTTATGATTTCTATTGCAGAATTAACTTCCTCGAAAAATCTATAAATAACTACCAAAACTATAATAAGGGAAATATCATCATTGATGATTGTTAACTAGAATTTATTTCTTTACTTATTACTTTCTACACGGTGTTGCAGTGAATTCAACGGCGCTTGGCAGAAACTTAGGTCTTCACCCGACTTAAAATCATATCTATAGAAATTTTCAAAATTATGATGAGTGTTTGAATTGTGGGTAAAAAACGCCTGTGCATGCGCCATAAATATTTTTTCACTAAAACGCTTTGAATGGAAAAATAAAATATAAAAATAAACTTTTAAGTTAAAGACTTTCTTATTCGCGTGATTCGCACTGCAAATTATGAAAAGATTGAAATGGAGTGTTGCTATCTAAATTCCATACTTTAGTTAATTTAAAAAAATCTAATTGTCGTATCGAAAAACTGTTTACACCCCAGGATTTAGAAAAATCACCCCTTTCATTTGGTACTGAATTTGTAACGATAGATCTGATCTTTCTAATTTATTTTTCCGTTTATCCGTTGCCACTTAAATTTCATACTTTAGTTATTTTTTAAAAATCTAATTGTCGCATCGAAAATCTGTTTGCACCCCTGGATTCAGAAAAATCACCCCTTTCATTTGGTATCAAATTTATAAATATAGGTCTGATATTGCTAATTTATTTTACCTTTTTCCGTTTTCAACCCAGATTCGGTATAAGGCACCTATAATACGGGGCTCTACCCCTATTATAGGGGCTCTACCCCGGAGAAAAGAAAAAGAAGCCTTAGAGAAAAAGTTACAGCGGAAGGATTTTTATAGCCTTCATACCACCTAAACACTACAGACAATAGAAAACAAAGCCTTATATACAGTAACGTATCTAATTTCTTTTGTTTGTTACATGTATGCAAACTTTTAAACATATGCATATTATTTTGAAATGGAAACCATCTAATATTACTTTAAATAAAATATATTAATTTCGTGACATGCTTAAAATATTTGTGGAAAATCAGATCAAGGACAGACAAGCTGATAGACAATAAAATTGAAGTTACAGACACCTTTTAACAAAATAAAATTTTATGTCACATACCAGACTGTAAAATTATGTAAAATGAATGACTGAAAAAGTATTTTATAATTTTCTTTTTTCGTTGATTAACGAGGACTCTAGAAAAAGATTCGGGCCGGGCCGGGCTCGGGCTTAAAATTTCCTCCAGGTCCGGCCCGGCCCGAGTACACACAAAAATATTGAGCCCTGCCCGGCCCGTGCAGACCTCTAAATATATGTTCTCATAAATTTCTTGTACAGGAAATATTATATTCATGTTAAGAGAAATGAATTTGACCAAACGCTTGACACAGTGACAGAACGAAATCCTCACCTAATAGGCTACCCACCATTCAGTTCGATATATTATTCTAATCTATTAATTTATTTTATTGGGATCAATTTCGTAGTTTATTTTCATGCTACTATTTCCAATGCAACTTTCCCAAAAATGCATATTTATAGGAAATATTGCCCCATTTTGCTATGTTGATAAAATCTTAAATTTCGAATAACTTACGAAATTTTCATATTAAAATATTTGTAGTCAATCATGTTCATACAAGTATCATAAATGTTACTTTGAAATTGTCTGATATATTTATGATCCTCAAAATGGACGTCTATGCTCGATTTTGCCTTATTCTGCCATTTTAAGTAAATCGTAAATTCCAAATAATTTACGAATTTTTTAAATTGGAAAATTCATAATCTATGGTACTCATATCAGTATCCTAAATAATATTTCAAAAATGGTCTGACATCTTTATGATGAAAATATCCCTCAAGATTGATGTTTGTGTAAAATTTTGCCCTATTCTGTTATGATAAGAAATTCGTAAAATCCTAATAACTTACGAAATTCTTATATTGGAAAATTCATAGTCAATAATATTCATGCCAGTATCCTAAATAATATTTCTAAAGTAGTCTGACATCTTTACGATGAAAATATCCCTCAAAATTGACGTTTATGTGAAATTTTTTCTTATTCTGCCATGTTAAGAAATTCGTAAATATCCTATAACTTGCGAAATTTTTAAAGTAGCATGTTTATAGTAACTGATGTTCATTCCGGCATCAAAACTGATATTTTAAAACTGGCCTGACATTTTTACAGCAAAAATTTTTCATTTAATGCAAGTTTAAGTGAAATTTTGCCCTTTTCTCCCATGTCAAGAAAGTCGTAAATTTCAAATAACTTACGAAGTTTTTCAATTCGAATGTTGCAAATAAATTGGGTTCTTGCCAGTGTCGAAAGCAATATTTTAAAACTGGTCTGACCTCTCTGCGATCATTTGTTCGTGAGATATCGTGTAAACAGACTAACAAACTAACGGACTAACACACTAACAGACACCATACTAATTTTGTCATTTTCGGTTTCCTCACACCTGAAAACGTGTAAAAAAAGTAAAAAAACCGAGATCGAAAATTTTCACAATTACCTAAGTTCCCTATACCTATAGTATGATGGGGAACTAAAAGGTGTTGATGTTCAGACTAAGGTCAATTGTCTATACTAGGGACCTGCCCTCCATAAGGGTCTTTCTAAAGAGTCCTAATCCGTACTCACGCAAATTTCGGAAAAAAATTACTGAAACTCTAAACAGCTAGGTCAATGAGCGCGACTTGGACTGGAAGCCAACACTAATTTTTACTATAAATTTTTTTAAATAAGTTACATAAATGAACAATATGTAATTTTAAAAAACATTTCCGTAAGCATATTTAATACAATTAAACACGACGAACTAAAATGAAATCTATATATTAATAGGCAAGCATAAAATTTGTAGTCCCTTTTTAACATATTAATTATGGGAGTAAAGGGTTGAAAATGATATCATTCGAAAGGTATGGTTAGCCGGAAGGTGCGAATATACAAATATTATTTTCTTACGATGTCAAGAAGGTATTTAAAAATACATTTATTTTTTATGCCTTTTCCCCCATTTTTCCCTTTTATACACGTATTCCTTTACAAAAATACCTAAAAGTAGAAAGTTGTTAAATCTGGCAATTTCATAAAGCTCAAATAAAACCATAGACACAGTCAGGGGCGTAGCTTGAGGGGGGGGAGTCTCCCCCCCCCAATGTTTTAAAAAATAGGGCGGCATATTGAAGTTTCTGGGGGCGCTGTTTTGTGACTTAAAGTTCATTTGAAAGTGGATCATAATTTTGTTAATTATAGTTATTTAACAAAAACACTTAAGAGTTTTATGTATGACAAGCTGACCAACTAGTTCACCGACCAGCAAAAAAGTTGTGTCTGACTGTAGCAAACTCCCGTTTGGTGGCGCCTGCGGCACCCTCTAAACTAGTTAGATGCCTAAAACAGCCTGTTTTCCTATCGTGCAAACGACCCTTGAAAATTCTCATTGTATTCATGACGCTTAAAAAAATCTTATCATAATGAATTCCTGTTTGGGGGCGCCTATGGCATGAGTTCCCGTTTTGTTTACTTACAATAGCCTGTTCGCTTACCGTACAAAAATCAGTTGAAAATTCTAATCGTATTCGGGACCCTTTAAGAGTAGCAAACTCCAGCTGAACGGCGCCCTTCCCTGTTCAGGCACCTTCAAAGGCATAATGAGGTTTCTGGGGCACTGTTTTGCGCCTTGAAGTTCATTTGAAAGTGGATCATAATTTTGTTGATTAATTTTGTCGTTAGTTACCAAAAACACTTAAGATTTTTATGCATCAGAAGCTTCCTTCGGCAACCAACTGGTTCACCGACCAGCAAAAAAAGTTTGCATTATCATGTCTGACTGTAGCAAACTCCCGTTAGGTGGCGCCCTCTTAACTAATTAGATGCCTAAAACAGCCTTTTTAAACGTGTATAACAACCAATTTTCCTACTGTGCAAACTATCCTTGAAAATTCTCTTCGTTATCACGACCCTTAAAAAAATCTTATTATAACAAATTCCTGTTTGGGGGCGCCTATGGCATGATTTCCCATTTCAAACACTTACAATAGTCTGTTTGCTTACCATGCAAAAGACTGTTGTAAACTTTGATCGTATTCAGGACACTTTAAGAATAAGTTTGCAGCAAACTCCAGCTGAGCGGCGCCCTTCCCTGTTCAGGCACCTACCTACAACAGCATGTTCGCTTACCATGCAACGACCCTTGAAAATTCTGACCTTAGCAAATTCACGCTCTGTGGCGACTGCGGCGCCCTTCTCCCATTTCAGATACATACAACTGACTCGTAAGTATGCACAATCGCTTTCTCACCTCCAAAGACTTAAAATTACGTTTTTTCAAGACCTTAGCTCGGAAAAAAAAAAAAAAAAAAAAAAGCAGTTTATTGTACGTTATGGCTATTGTATAAAAACGAAATTAGATAAGGTTTGATTTGGTTATAACGATTTCTCACTAACAATTTTTGATTCTAAGTGATCCTTTAAGCAAATTTTTTATTTTAGTTTCATCGCTTACAGGTTTTGAAATATTTATAAGTCTATAGAATTCAACTAGTGTTTCGTGACATGAAATAGCGCAAGGAAGCTGATTTAACGTCGCATTAATAGGCACATATTGGGCAATTGGCGACGGTTTGGGATTAACGCCCCAGTGGCGATCCGAAGACAAGCCATCACAATTTTTATCTTCTGCGAAAGAGGGTTCCCCCGCTTCAGTATCTTCCAGAGGTATTATTTGCATGGAGCATGAAGGATATTGCAGCTACGACAGAGTTTATGTGCACCAGAGACTGACTTTCATGATAATCTTCAATTGGCTCGATTATTGAATCCACAATCTTTCTGTCAAGCAGGTAGACGTGAGGTGCCGGGTACGATTCCAGATCGCGCTTGTCGGCCTAGTCGTTCGGAATTTTCCGTGGTTTTCTCCGAAACTTGCGTAAATACGGGCTAGGATCCCATAGAAAGACCTCCACAGAAGGCATTCCCCCTCAGGCCTAGGACCCTAGAACAGTCACTCGGAATTTTTCCCAAACACCGACACCAACACCTAAGTAAGATATAAATTTCTGTATAAAAAAGATTTAATTTTGGACAATGGGACTCTTTTTTAGTTTGTTCTTCCACATAAAGGCATGCGGTAATTCTGTCGCGTTCCTTAGCAATGGCTACTACATTTCTTAAAATATTTTTCACACAATATGGGAAAAAAGAAAAACGTTTTTTAATTGGTTTAAATATGTAAAATAATAATAATAAATAAATTACTGATTTTCTTTTTCCTTAAGAGTGAATAATACCTAATTTCATAATAAGAAAACACCACAGACCTGGTGTTTAAAAGCAATAATTACAAAACTTTGAATAAACACCATAAAATTCAATAAACTTGCAATAATTGTTTCGGTTCGAAAAAACACACGATCCTTCGTCAGGCGAAAAAAGTAAGCACAAGTACTGCAGTCAAAGCAGAAACACACAAAATCGTTTTAAGTGAGCAGCAAAAATATATACAGATGAATGTAAACATAAATATTGGTGTGAGGAGAATAGTGCTGACTCTAAAATAAAAGGGCCGCCTGGGGGAATTCAATAAAAAAGGGCATAATTTGCGGTGTTCTATGTTATGATTTTTGTACGTAACAAAAGTAAATTACTGATTTTCCTTGTATATATATAGGCTGTATGCATTTGTTATTCCAGGAATGCTGAAGAACTACTGCTAAGAAAGTTTAAGAGTCAGGGGGGGGGGGATGTAAAGGCCTCTAAACATTTAAAATGTTAGAAAAGGCTACTTTATACCAAAAAAATTTTTTTAAGGGCCGCCAGGTGCTAAAATATGTTAAAAAAGGGCCACAGGGTGCTAAAAACTGTTTAAAAGGGCCCCATGCCAAATTAGCCTAGTGTCAGCCCTACATAATTATGAAATTAAAGAAGAAAACAAATAAATACCTAAGTAAATTAGATTAAAAAAGGGAACAAAATCTAAAAATTTCAAAATTAAAGGAAAATTGAATTAATGTGAGTAATTTCATAGCATCAGACAAGAATGAAGTGGAACAAATATCATTAAGAAGATTTTTCGAATTTTTAAATATGTAAAAATCTTCATGGATATTCAAATGGGAAGAGAAGACAGGAGATGAAATTATGTTAGTTTTAGAAAAATCAAAACGATGACTATGAGCCCAGCAGTGTGAAGCAATAGATTTAGAGATCTCTTCATTACGAACATTTCGATGATGATCATTTATTCTATATTTCAAACACCTTCTTGTTTGATCAATATAAACTAAATTGCACAACGAACATAAGACTAAATAAATGCCAGAACGGTTTTCAGTAGGAATGGGATCTTTAAGAGAAGATAATTTATTTTTTTGACGGGTTTCTAAATGACTTTAAAACCAAACGGAGAGAGAATTTTAGAAGTTTTAAAAGAAAGTGATAAATAAAAAGGTAAAACAACTGGAATGAGACTGTGATCGTTCAATTTGGTATCAGAATGTTTAGATTCTTGAATTTATATAAAGCTTTATTAATAATAGATAGATTGCTTGCCGTTAAACTTTTCCACCGGGTTCCCGGTGGTAAAGTTGAACGGCAAGCAACGAAGTCAGTAAAGGTTTTTTCATGCATTTAGTTTAGTAATTCAACACTTCGTTTTTAATTAATATAGTTTAAATGCTCCAAAGAAGTATATAAAAAAAAAAGCTACTAAATGGAGGGGAAAAAAAAAAACAGCCTTTTTTTTTACTTTCTTCTATATGTAATATAGAGAAAGCATTGGATTCGCGAAAATTTTCGAAGTCCACTTTTTGATGGATTTACATGTTTTGGGATATGGAGAACACGAATTAATAGTTTTTAGAAAATGTCTGTCTGTCTGTCTGTCTGTCTGTATCATTTTTTTGTGGACGCTGTATCTCACGAACCAATGAATGAAATTTAACCAAACTTGGTATTTAGTTGCACCCTGACATAAACTGGTGCTGATTAGATTTTGGGATCACTCGCTCAATAGGTGGCGTTGTGATCGCATTTTATGCAAATTTTTAACATGGCAGCATAGGACAAAATTCCGTATAAATGGGCATAAAGAGAGTTATTTTGCACTTGTGATTGTAAAATTAATAGGAATTATTGATAATAGTAGTAGTTAGCTAGGAAAAAAATTTTGTGCATGGGGGGGGCATCGGTTCCCCCCCTGGGGGGGAAAATCCCCCCCCGGGGAAGTAAATTTTCAAGATGGGTATCTTTCGAAAGGTCTCGTTGATAATAGTAATAGTTAGCTTGGAAAAAAATTTTGTGCATGTGGGGGCATCGGTTGCCCCCCCACCGGGGGGGGGAAGTTCCCACCCGGGGGGGCAAAATTTCAAGATGGGTATCTTTCGAAAGATCTCGTCAATACCTTTAAAACGAATGGTTGAACGATAAATCTGTGATAATTTAAACCAAAGTTATCGATTTTTTTAACTTTTAACAAAAAAAAACAGAAAAATATCGCAATTTTTTTTTTTTTTTTTTTTAACGAAATTTAACCAAACTTGGTATTTAGTTGGTCCCCGACATAAACTGGTGCTGATTATGTTTGGGGATCAATAGCTCAACAGGTGGCGCTGTGATAGCATTTTATCTAAATTTTTAACATGGCAGCATAGGACAAAAATTCGTATAAATGCGCATAATTAGAGTTGTTTTAAACTTGTGATTGTAAAATTAATATGAATTATTGATAATAGTAGTATGTAACTAGGAAAAAAAATTTCTGCATGGGGGGGCATCGCTTCCCCCCCTAGGGGAAAAATACCCCCCCAGGGGGGGTAAATTTTCACATTGGGTATCTTTCGAAAGATCAGGTTGATAATAGTAGTAGTTAACTAGGAAAAAATTTTTGTGCATGTGGGGGCATCGGTTGCCCTCCCACCGGGGGGGGGGAAGTTCCCACCCGGGGGGGCAAAATTTCAAGATGGGTATCTTTCGAAAGATCTCGTCAATACCTTTAAAACGAATGGTTGAACGATAAATCTGTGATAATTTAAACCAAAGTTATCGATTTTTTTAACTTTTAACAAAAAAAAACAAAAATATCGCAATTTTTTTTTTTTTTTTTTTTAACGAAATTTAACCAAACTTGGTATTTAGTTGGTCCCCGACATAAACTGGTGCTGATTATGTTTGGGGATCAATAGCTCAACAGGTGGCGCTGTGATAGCATTTTATCTAAATTTTTAACATGGCAGCATAGGACAAAAATTCGTATAAATGTGCATAATTAGAGTTGTTTTAAACTTGTGATTGTAAAATTAATATGAATTATTGATAATAGTAGTATGTAACTAGGAAAAAAAATTTCTGCATGGGGGGGCATCGCTTCCCCCCCTGGGGGGGAAGTACCCCCCCGGGGGGGATAAATTTTCAAGATGGATATCTTTCGAAAGGTCTCGTCAATACCTTTAAAACGAATGGTTGAACTATAAATCTGTGATAATTTAAAACAAAGTTATCGATTTTTTTCACTTTTAACAAAAAAAAAAAAAAAAAAAAAAAAAAAAAAAACAGAAAAAAAAATCGTACTTTTTTTTTTTTTTTTAATATTGTTACTGATTGAATATGTATAGGTAAATATAGAAGAAAGTCTTGTGGTGGCCACAACATACTAGTTTTTTCTTGGCAGACTTTACGAATGCCCCGAAGGAGAGGGAAGGGGGGGGGGAGGCCCTCTCGTCGGTTGGCAACACTCTTGCAAGTATGTGGGTGGCATTTTCAGATGAGGAATACGAAAGGGCGCCAAACGTCGGGTCTCCCCCCCAATCAAATTTTCACGCTACGCCCCTGGACACAGTAATTTATGACACAGTAATGTAGCATTACTATACGCAAGCGAAGTGATGACGTCACTGTCTGCCCATGGAGCTATGAAAAAGATTTTATATGTTAATCGTCCATTGGATTTTTTGTAAAAAATTATTAAAAAATAACGGAAATTATCTGCCGATTTTAATTCCGATATTTAGGTATAGAGCATTTCCTCGTGACGTCATGTGGTTGGCAAAAAAGCGCGCTCGACTTTCCCGCGCCCCGCCCACCATTGATTTTCCGTTGGTAGTAATCACGGAGTAATATTAATAGGAGTTGAAGGTCCAATGGGAGAAATCTACGAAACTGTGATGTAAATTTTTGGTAAATATTGAGGGCGCCACTTGTCATTACTCCCTATCTCGGCGCGGATATAATGTTGTTTTCTATAGAATTTTGCCGGAGTAAATTTAAAATTTTTAATTTTAAGCAATTTAATTTCTTTGTAAGTGCTTAAAACTGCATAATTCAGATGTTTCAAATAAATGCTTCGTTCCTAGTTGTAAAACAGGCTATGATAGTGATTAAAAAAAAAAAAAAAAAAAAAAAAAACTTATTTACTACATTTTTTTATACGGCAAATATACTAATGATGAAAAATTATAAGACTGCCATAAGATATCCATAATAATCTACATTTTTAAACGACACAATACAAACGATCTCCTTTTTCCTTTCTCCCAATTGTCTGTTTTAGCTGGCTTCGGTTCATAAAGATCGTCATTTTTTAAAAGCTCTCTTTCAAAGTAAAATTAGCATAAAATCGCTCTTAAAAAAAACATGTTGCTTAGAATACTCTATTTAATGAAATTTGCTTTCAATCGAAATTTTTCCAGCTTGATATTATTTTTAAAAAAATAATTAAAACGAGACATTTCCCCATTGAATAGCATTGCAGAAGCTGGAGAGAAGGAAGTATTGTACGCTGGCGCCCTCTGTAAACATTAGAAAACAACATCACAAAATTTCAGCGTTACCTTCTTCTCCTGTCTTTATACTCCGTGGTAGCGCGTGGTAGTAATCAAGTAATCGCCATCGCTATGCTTTTCCCAAGCCTTTTTGCCAACGAGATATATAAATTAGAGTGCTGATTCAATGGATGAAGGATTAGCTTTCCGTGGTTCAAGATGAATCACGTGACATGCTTGAATAGGTTGCTGTGTTTGGCCCTTTATCGCTATTTTGGCATTTAAAATATCAGTTCAACAAATTATCATTATTATTAGGTAACATGACAGTCCTATGACCGAAATAAATTGCTTTTAAATTGCTTTTAAAATAATTTTACACATATTTCACATTTTAATAAATAAATAAAATACCTTTCTTTTCGTCGTTTCTCAACAAACTTTAAAAGTGTTTATAAAAGAAAATTTAAACTTTTAAAGAGCTAAATTTAACAACAAATAATAATTTTTCAACTATTTTTAAGCATTTTGTCGGTTAAAGTTCAACTACACGAAATAAAAAAGAAGTAAAATCAAAATCAAAATGGTTTAGAACAAAAGAATATTAAACTACGTAAAGTAAACAAAAACATTGAAACCGTTGCCATAGAAATGTACTGAAAATGAGCTGTTACCAAGGAAACCACCGAATACGCATGTGCAAGGAAAGCATGTCACATGACTCATCTTGGACCTTCTCAAGGGTTACCATTTATCACTCTACTTTATATATCTCGTTGCTTTTTGCCAACCATTCATAAAAGTTGAGATGTTTGTTTACAAACAAGGAACTGCCCTATAGTTATATATAAGTTACTGTCTACATGTGTTTGATTGAGTTATTTTTTCTGTAAAATTGATAAAATTTTAATTAAAAATCACAAAACTCCAGAAAAAAAAAAAATGGCAAACTTCCAGTTTCGAATGTAAACATAAACATTTCATTTCAAAGGGTAATATTTAAGCAATAAATATTCAACTAATATACTAAATAAAAGGAAAATGGATTTGTTACTAACTGCTGCATGTATAAGTAGACGATACGGAAAAAATTCCGATTTCCGTTTTTTGTTGAATTTACATGTTTTGAGCTTTCTTTACGTTTCAATTAACTGAAATTGGCTACTTATTTTTTAAAAAAGTGTTTTTATTGCTAGCTTTTATGGGTAGAAGAAGCAAGTCGAAGATACATAAAAACTTTTGATTTCCGGTTGTCGATGAATTTACACGTTTTGAGATTTCCTTGCATTTTAATTAAGTGAAATTGACTACTTATTTTTATTTTTTAAAAGGTGGATTTATTATTCTTTCCTCTGCATATATAAATAGAAAATATAAGATTCAGAAAAGTTTTAGATTTTCGGTTTTCGACAATCCGCGATTGTAATGAAATGCTCGCCCTCTGGTGGACTAAGGTGAAATTACAATAAACATGGTTTAATTCGAATTCCATACAGCCGCCATTGCTTGCCGATATTTAGTTTCACATATATTTATTGAATAAAAATGAATAAATACGGTAAAAAAGATAACACATACTTTTGTGTGCCACAGTGTAACTCCAAAGGATCAAGAAATCCAGAATTGAGCTTCCATTTATTTCCAAATGACAAATTTAAAATTTCAGTTGCTTCGGCTAATGGAAGTAAAGAATTAATCAGATGATTTGAAATTAATATTTGTTCAACTTCAGTTAAAAATCTACTTCCGATCGAACTTTGAATAAACTGAAGTATTTTTTCCAAAAGCAATCAATTTTCCATAATGTAATGGCGGAGAAATTATAGTACGAATATTAAGTAGAATAACAAAGGAACACTAATCGAACACACGTGGCTATGTTTACTAACAACTGCAGTGTTCACAAAGCGCCGTCTATCGATCATTACAAACGCGGATTGCCGCAGCTGTGTTGCAATTGCATTCCGTTTAGGACAAGGCAATAACTTTGCTTTGCCTCACTTTGCAAAAAAAATGGTCGAGTTTCGACCACTGGGCGATACTAGTTCATATGAAAACGCAACACATTTTAATATTTAATCAGAATTTTTCTTTTAAATTCTTCAGATTTAACTTTATAAAGCATTTGATATATTTTTTTTTATCAATAGGATTTATTTAAGTAAAAAAGTGTGTCGCATAAAAAAGGGGGGAAGCGCATAAAAAATATAATAATCTATATATATAAAAGAGCAGAGTCTGTGTGTGTGTCTGTCTGTGTGTGTGTGTGTGTGTGTGTGTGTGTGTGTGTCCGCTATAGAATCCTAGGCCGTTTCACCGAGCAGGACCAAATTTGGCACGGTTAATGTTTACGACCCGAGAAAGACAACGCCGCAAGCGATTTTACAAAATTCGCCCCCCAAGGGGGGGACGGGGGGGCAAAACGTAATTTCACAAAATCCTTCATATCTCAAACAAAAAAAACAGATATCCGTAAAATTTTTGCTTTTAAATATAGCTAATACAAATGTCTAAAAATCGGTTTCTGGAATTTTTGAAATTCGGTCCCCAAATGGGGCGGGGGGGGGGGGGGCAAAACGTGATTTCACATGCGTAAAACGTGATTTCGCATAATCCTATATATCTCAAACAAAAAAAAAATAGATATACGTGAAATTTTTGCTCTAAAATATAGCTAATGCAACTATCTAAAAACCAATTTATGGAATTTTAGAAATTCAGCCCCCAGGTGGGGCAGCAAGGGGGGGGGGCTATGGAGCAAAAACAAATAGAAGTACAGTTAGGCCGTTCAAAATTGGTACAGATAGGTTTTAAAGGCCTGCAAGTCGAATGGGGATATTTTCGATTGTGTAAAGTTATTAGGAGGGGCAAGAAGGGGGGAGGGGAGGGGGGGGGCAAAAAAATAAAAATAGTGTCAGATCGTTCAAAATTGGTACGTAGAGGTTTTCGATACTTACAAATCGATTGCGGATATTTTTGAATTTGTAAAATTATTAGGAGGGGCGGGTAGGGAGGTGGGGCGGTAAGGGGGAGCTATGGGGCAAAAACAAATAGAAATACAATTAGGCCGTTCAAAATTGGTACAGATAGGTTCAAGAGGCCTGCAAGTCGAATGGGGATATTTTCGATTGTGTAAAGTTATTAGGAGGGGCAAGAAGGGGGGGAGGGGAGGGGGGGCAAAAAAATAAAAATAGTGTCAGATCGTTCAAAATTGGTACATAGAGGTTTTCGATACTTACAAATCGATTGCGGATATTTTTGAATTTGTAAGATTATTAGGAAGGGCGGGTAGGGGGGTGGGGCGGTAAGGGGGGCTATGGGGCAAAAACAAATAGAAATACAGTTAGGCCGTTCAAAATTGGTACAGTTAGGTTTAAGAGGCCTGCAAGTTGAATGGGGATATTTTCGAAAGTGTAAAGTTATTAGGAGGGGCGAGAAGGGGGAGGGGAGAGGGGGGGGGGCAAAAAAATAAAAATAGAGTTAGATCGTTCAAAATTGATATATAGAGGTTTTCGATATTTACAAATCGATTGGGGGTATTTTCGAATTTGTAAAATTATTAGGAGGGTCGGGAAGGGGGTGGGACGGTAAGGGGGGCTGTGGGCCAAAACAAATAGAAATACAGTTAGGCTGTTCAAAATTGGTACAGATAGGTTTTAGAGGCCTGCAAATCGAATGGGGATATTTTCGAAAGTGTAAAGTTATTAGAAGGGCCGGGAAGGGGGGGGGCAGAGGGGCAAAAAAAAAATAGAGTTAGATCATTCAAAATTGGTACATCGAGGTTTTCGATACCTACAAATCGATTGCGGATATTTTTGAATTTTTAAAATTATTGGGAGGGGCGGGAAGGGGGAGGGAGCGGAGGGGCAAAAAAATAAAAATAGAGATAGATCGTTCAAAACTGGTGCATAGAGGTTTTTGATACTTTCAAATCGATTGCGGATATTTTCGAATTTGAAAAATTTTTATTGCGCTCATATATATGCATTAGCGAGTGCGCATCGCGCACGGGTCTACGCTGCCGAAGGCAATGGGGACCCGGTGCGACATTTTTTCCGATCAGAGTTTTTTTTCTTTTTTTTTTTTTTTCACATGATAAAAATTAATGCAATTTTGAGAATTCATTAATTATAATGATTCATTTAAAAATAGTGACCAGCGAAGCGGGCGTAGCCTGCTAGTAATAATAATAAATGAGGTGTTGGTGTTCGTGTTCGTGTTAATGTCAATTGTTCCCAGACAGCACAGAGAAATGCATTATGCTATCGTTAATCTTGATGAATCAAGTCAAGAAACTTGCATTATGCTATCTTCAATCTTGATGAATCAAGTCAAGAAACTTTCATTATGCTATCTTCAATCTTGATGAATCAAGTCAAGAAACTTGCATTGAGCTTGACATTTCAACATTTCAAGCCTGTAAGCTTAATGCAAGCCAAGATCAAGAATCCCAGTTTACATTTGTCCCACTTGCTTTAGACTTGATAATTCAAACATGAATCAAGTAAATGTATCAAGCATACACTATGCTTGCCACAGCTTTCATGAACCAAATATTGCTTATCAAGCATGCACTATGCTTGCCACAGCGTACATGAAGCAAATATTGCTTATCAATCATGGACTATGCTTGCCACAGCATATATGAAGCAAACATTGCTAATCAAGCATAGTTTTAACTTTTAACGGCATGTTTTCTTCGCCGACAGCCAAAGCTCATGTTATTCTATGCAGAAATTTATTTACAGAATGATTCATAACCTAATGTATTTATTTAAATTCCTTTTTCACTTTTGAAAAAAACCACAACCGTTAAATACGTTCTCGTTTTTCAAAAATTTATTTTTTAAATTTCAATAACTCCTCATACAGAAAAAAGAAGCGAAAAATGCAATTGTTTAATTTTTTGTATTTTTAAAGTCAAAAATAAAAACTTTATGAAAGTACTTTTAGAAAACATATACAAATTTAATTATTGTGAATTTTCCCAGCATGAAAATGGATTTAAAGAAAAATACATTAGGTAATGATTAATTCCTTAAATAAATTTCCCCATAGAATAATATGGGTTTTGGCTGTCGGAGAAGATAGTTATTCTACGCTCTTAACTTGATGTAGATAACTTAATACATTCTTATTTCTGCGACGTTCAATCACATCTTATGTATATTTTTGGTGAGTTGTCGAAATAAATTTTCACAAGAACAGAAAATGATTTTCTCCAGAATTTGAACTTGGGCACTTGTGTTAACTCTCAACCATCTTTCAACTGAGTTCTAGGATGATTACTCACTCGGCTCGTTGATGTGAAAGTTGAAAATTTTCATTTTGTCTGTTCTGGGAATATGAACTCAGTCTTAGAAAATTATTTATTTTAACTCCGTAGCTGTTTGGTGGCAATAGATATTTAGGATAATAATTTTCACTATTTATACGATAATTTTTTGGTGTATTGAATAAAGAAATTTTTTACAGGAGTGAAAAGTGAGAAAGCGTTAGGACGTTAACTCAGAGGATCTAAGGTCTGAACTTGGCCTGATCCCTTTTCGTTGTTGTAAAACATCGACCAATATATTAAAAATTTATTGCACAAATGATCCACGAATTCACGTTATTTTTCTAATTATTAGTGCTAGAGGCCTATTTCAGTCGGTACAGTTGTCGAATTTTTATACGTCACTCTTAATAGTGCTAAGGGCCTATTTCAGTCGGTTTATTGAATGGGGATTTATTGAATGAAGTCCCCCCAAGGAACAACTTTGACATGAGTCCTCCCCCAGGCCCAACTTTGACATGAGTCCCCCCCCCCCCAAGGTACCACTATTTCAGTCGGTACAGCGTTGTCGAATTTTTATACGTCACTCTTAATAGTGCTAAGGGCCTATTTCAGTCGGTTTATTGAATGGGGATTTATTGAATGATGTCCCCCCAAGGCACAACTTTGACATGAGTCCCCCCCCAAGGTACCCCTATTTCAGTCGGTACAGCGTTGTCGAATTTTTATACGTCACTCTTAATAGTGCTAAGGGCCTATTTCAGTCGGTTTATTGAATGGGGATTTATTGAATGAAGTCCCCCCAAGGCCCAACTTTGACATGAGTCCCCCCCCCAAGGCCCAACTTTGACATGAGTCCCCCCCAAGGCACAACTTTGACATGAGTCCCCCCCCAGGCCCAACTTTGACATGAGTCCCCCCCAAGGCACAACTTTGACATGAGTCCCCCCCAAGGTACAACTTTGGCATGAGTCCTTCCCCAAGGCACATCTTTGACATGAGTCCCCCCCCCCAAGGCACACCTCCCCCTCATTGGGAAAAAGAGAAAAAACGTTGTTTTACGGCTATAAGACAGTTTGGACTTCCAACGTTATTTGTTACAGTATCTGCAGCTGAAACACATTGGTTTGATTTAATGAAAACTTTATCATGGAATTTAGATCGTCCCGAATTAACTAAAAAAGAATTTGTCGATATTAACAAGTTTAGCAGTAGGCCTCTGGCACTAAATTAAAATCTGTCAATGTCAGATTTCCATGTTTTAAATAATGAAATAATGTCGTGTCTGTATAATATTTTTTTTTTTTTTTTTCATTACTATCCAGTAATTATGGAATTAAAATGAAATGAATTTCTATCATGGTACTGTGTTTGTATTGGCAGAACAAATGGACAGAAATAAATAAGTAAATAAAATCAACAGCCTTATCAGTAAATTATTCAGGTCTGTTCTCATTCACGATTCCTCTCTTGGTATAGCGCCTGAATCGTTAATGCAAAAGTCTTACATTCAAATCCTGACCTAGACACTATTCGTTCTCTTAAATTTTAATTAGAGAAATCCATTAAAAATCTATCCGCGTTTGTAATGATCGATAGACGGCGCTTTGTGAACACTGCAGTTGTTAGTAAACATTAGCCACGTGTGTTCCAATAGTGTTCTTGTTATTCTACTTAATATTCGTACTATAATTTCTCCGCCATTACATTATGGAAAATTGATTGTTTTTGGAAAAAATACTTCAGTTTATTCAAAGTTCGATCGGAAGTAGATTTTTAACTGAAGTTGAACAAATATTAATTTCAAATCATCTGATTAATTCTTTACTTCCATTAGCCGAAGCAACTGAAATTTTAAATTCGTCATTTGGAAATAAATGGAAGCTCAATTCTGGATTTCTTGATGCTTTGGATTTGCACTGTGGCACACAAAAGTATGTGTTATCTTTTTTACCGTATTTATTCATTTTTATTCAATAAATATATGTGAAACTAAACATCGGCTAGCAATGGCGGCTATATGGAATTCGAATTAAACCATGTTTATTGTAATTTCACCGTAGCCCACCAGAGGGCGAGCATTTCATTACAATCGCGGATTGCATAAATTGTCGAAGTTATTATAGTAGTTGGACTGGCAACATAAATTTAAGTTGAACATCTAGATCAACGAGATATATAAATTAGAGTGCTGATTTAATGGATGAAGGATTAGCTTTCCGTGGTTCAAGATGAATCACGTGACATGCTCCAATAGGTTGCTGTGTTTGGCCCTTTATCGCTATCTTGGGATTTAAAATATCAGTTCGACAAATTATCATTATTATTA
Organism: Salticus scenicus; assembly: GCA_963930645.1. NCBI lineage: Eukaryota > Metazoa > Arthropoda > Arachnida > Araneae > Salticidae > Salticus > Salticus scenicus. Next base: position 255,482,275 of record OZ005655.1, read on the forward strand.
GGTAACATTACAGTTCTATGATCGAAATAAATTGTTTTTAAAATAATTTTGCACATATTTTACATTATAATAAATAATAAAATACCTTTTTCTTCATCGTTTCCCAACAAAGTTTAAAAGTGCTTTTATAAAAGAAAACTTAAACTTTTAAAGAGCTAAATTTAACAACAAATAATAATTTTTCAACTATTTTTAAGAATTTTTTCGGATAAATTTCAACTACACGAAATAAAAAAGAAGTAAAATCAAAACTAAAATGATTTAGAACAAAAGAATATTAAACTACGTAAATAAACAAAATCATTGGCGGTTATGATTTTTGCAAAGAACAATCTCCAAACCGTTGCTATAGAAATTTACTGAAAATAAGCTGTTACCAAGGGAACCATCGAATACGCAGGTGCAAGGAGAGCATGTCACATGACTCATCTTGGACCTTCTCAAGGGTTACCATTTATCCCTCTACTTTATATATCTCGTTGATCTAGATCAACGAGATATATAAATTAGAGTGCTGATTCAATGGATGAAGGATTAGCTTTCCGTGGTTCAAGATGAATCACGTGACATGCTCGAATAGGTTGCTGTGTTTGGCCCTTTATCGCTATTTTGGCATTTAAAATATCAGTTCAACAAATTATCATTATTATTAGGTAACATGACAGTCCTATGACCGAAATAAATTGCTTTTAAAATAATTTTACACATATTTCACATTTTAATAAATAATAAAATGCCTTTCTTTTCATCGTTTCTCAACAAACTTTAAAAGTGTTTATAAAACAAAATTTAAACTTTTAAAGAGCTAAATTTAACAACAAATAATAATTTTTTAACTATTTTTAAGCATTTTGTCGGTTAAAGTTCAGCTACACGAAATAAAAAAGAAGTAAAATCAAAATCAAAATGGTTTAGAACAAAAGAATATTAAACTACGTAAAGTAAACAAAAACATTGAAACCGTTGCCATAGAAATGTACTGAAAATGAGCTGTTACCAAGGAAACCACCGAATACGCATGTGCAAGGAAAGCATGTCACATGACTCATCTTGGACCTTCTCAAGGGTTACCATTTATCACTCTACTTTATATATCTCGTTGATCTAGATTATCCCCCCCCCCTTTTTCTCTGACTTTTTTTTTACTAAGTGTGTGTGCATGTAGTCAAACTACTTTTAGCATAGCTACCGACATTTTAATTTATTCGGGGGTATTATCAGCCCCGGCACTACTTTATAGAAAATTTTTCTCCGATGTGTTACTCGTACTACAATAAAATAGGATAAAAATTACTCTTTAAAAATAGATGATATGAAATAACAGCGAGGCTAAAAATACTTCAAATAAATTAAAATGCGGTCAGCATTGCTTTCATAAAGAAATTTGTCTTTGTAATGCAAAGCAATATTATTCTCTTATATCTTTTGGAAGGTGATAAAATATTGAGTTAAAAGTTAGAAAAGAGGAAGGAGGATTGCTGTACAGTTTTTCTTTTCTTTCTTTCTTTCTTTTATTTATTTATTTATTTTTTTTGGGGGGGGGGCCGGGGGGGACATTTTTACACTGGGACCTACGGTTTAAAGTAGATTTTAAACAAATGCGAATGCCCATGTTTGTACTGGAATTTGAAAGTGTCATGTTCGAATTTAAAATCCATAGATTTTCGAAATTAAAATACCTAACTATTTTTCTAACAAAAATACTGAGATTCCACTTATTTTTCTAAATTTACCATGCATTTTAATTTGGGAAAAAATAATATATATATATATATTTCCCTTAAAAATCTATATTAATAAAATCAGACTTTTGTCTGTAAATTTGTCAGAATCAACAAATTTTGCGATATCTTTACGTTTCACAAACCATGAAAGCCAAAAAGGATTTCAGAAATGTTTGCCTGTGTGTGTGTGTGTGTGTGCCTGTCATCGTGTCTGTATGTCGCTATTTTTGTCGGGGTATCACTCGAGAACCGCTGGACGGAATTCGACGGCACCTGACAAGAATTTAGGTCTTCATCCAACTTAAAATTATATCTCTAGAAATTTTTAAAATTTTGATTAGTTTTTGAATTGTGGGTAAAAAACGCCTGCGCATGCGCCATAAAAGATTTTGTTGACGCATGCGCGCCACCCCGTCGCGGATCACCGGCAGAAGGCTATGAGAAGCCAAGTACAATGGACGTGGGCAAAGAACTTTAAATTTATTGACGCCCACAATTATTATTTTATGTTCTACCTATTATAAATCTTATTCTTCGTTGTAAATAGTGTAAATACTTGATGTATGTGATCGTACAAATTAAAAATATTAAAACAACGAAGATGGTCCGTCGAAAATTAGTTATTTGTAGTTAAGTTCCTACAAAAAGTGGCTCCGTCGAGAAACCGGAGCTTGTAATAAGCGACTTATGGATAAAAATAATAAATTGAAATCTTCCTTGAAAGGGAAGATAACTAGAATTGAAAACTATGTAGAAGGCACGAATGCCGAAAATTACGATATAGATGTAGTGGAACTAAAAGTGAAATTAAAGAACATAGAACTGCTACAAACAAAAATCGATGAATTACGACAAAAATACTACGAAATTCAAGATTTGAAAGATGCTGAACAAGCGACCATAGATGACGATCTTGACTCATGTGAAGAACGTCTGGAAAAATTAGAGGTAAGAATTAATACTCTTATTAATTCTTATAAGAAATTTGATTCTCATAAAAAAATAAATGCGACTGAAAATGCATCTCAAGATAACTTTGAAATTAAAACTCAAATTCCTCCTTTAGTATTACCTGAATTTTCAGGAAAATATGAGGAATTCAGTTCTTTTAAAGAACAATTTGATGATTTAATAACCAATAATGCATGCGCGTAGCCAGGGGGGGTGCCCTGGGTGCCCGGGCCCCCCCTCGCTCATGCACACACATTCAATATATTTAACAAAAACATATTGAAAGCAGAAAAAAAAAATTTAAAGATTTGAAGGTTAAAAAAAATTATTATTATTGATACCAATGATTCTATGCAATAGAAAGACACTTTCTTAAACATGGTGGTAAAATATATTTAAAAGAAAAATCTAAATTGTTCATAAATCCAAATTTACTTGCACATTGGTTACAAAAATTTGCAAAGTAATTTTTCTTGGTTAACAAGAAAAAAAAAAAAAATAAATAAAATTAGTAGTTAGTTTTTTCTTTAAGGAAAAGCAGGATAAGAGGCGATAAAATGATTTAGTTTATTAAACTCGTGGCCTTAACAGAGAGTCAAGTTCTTTTTGTCATTTCTTTTTAATGAGCATTTTTTTAAAACTTTCTCTTACCCATAAATGTTTTGCGGTTCAATTTTTGAATATGAAATAGTTTTTACAATAGCATGTCTTGAGGTCCGCTCAATCGTATAACCAGGTTCTTGTGGTTAGTCTGCACGAGCCTAACTCAAAAGCAGGTATTGGCAGGAAGTCTAAAAATCGTATTCAATTTATATCATAATGATCCGTATACTATGACATGCAAAGAGTTAAATACATTATTGCTTAAGTACAAAATTTCTAGTTGGTCCATATCAACAACATTTTTAAAGTGAACTAAACATAATGAAACTAACATATTCTATTGATACAACATAATTTTCGTATAAAAGATTGTAAGAAAAGTTAGGTTCAATTAAAAGCATTCATACCAAATTATATTGCGTCCAGTAAAAACGTTTTAAAATAATAATTGCTTTCCCTTACCATGAGTTACAGAAAGTATTATTTACGGGGTCGAATTTTCGAAACTAAATATTTGCGATAATTTCAGGTTTTGAAGTTCTTTGAATACAAAAATAATTTTTTTAGTAATTGTTGATTTGAACGCATGTCTGGTATTGTAATAACTTAGCGGGTAAATTTTTTCCGATTACACTGGTCTGCGAAATCGTACTTTTCAAACTTTTTATGTACTGCGTTGGGTGTCTCTTATGTGTTTTGATAATCTGAATTCGGAAATGATTATTTTTTTTCCCTATCACATAAGAAATTTTCACAAAGTAAGGATGAAAATCGGAAGAATTCATCTAGATCTAGAAGTTATAACAAGTTCGATGCAATTTATATAAAAAATGCATTGAAATATGCTATTATTTACACATTACCTTTTAAATGTATTTCTTCGCATCGAATCTCCCTTTAGAGCATTTTACCTTGTGCAAGGCTTGAGGGTCTTGTGTGTGTGTGTGTGAAAGGGGGGGGGGGAATTCTCCATGTAACAATATTCTGCTAACATGTTAAAAATGTATCGTCTCTGATACCTACTTTCCATTTGTTTGATGTCTTGATGAAAGAACTCTCCTTGTTCTTCACTCACATCACCAAAATTTTAAGGGATTTAAATGGAAGTCGAAAAAAAAATGAAGCTCAAACAATTCCTTTTTTTTTTTTCCCAAAACTGTGCATGAGGGAAATTTTTAAATAGATTTTCCTTAAACAGCATCCAAAAATATATCAGAAAAACATATCAACATGAAGAAAAAAATTTCTTCGTCGGCCTGTCTTATTTGCTACTTTTAAAAAAAGACAACACGGTAAATTTCAAATTAGTATTGTAAATCATATCATAAGCAGACTTTTCTTGAAAAATTTACTGTGGGTGAAAGTTCTTTGAATCATTTTAAAAATATTTTTAATTTAAGCCTTAAATGTTTTAAGAATGCCGGTAGAGTAATCAAACAGAGGGTTTTGAAGGATGCAATAGACATGCTTCCCCTTCACAAAAGTACATGCCTAACAAAATTGTTTCTAAAGCAATTTTCAACTTTTTTAAAACACCCCAGAAATGGTCGGTCAAGTATACAATATCTTATTTTTGTGACTAAATGCCACATTTTATTTATTTATTTATTTTTTATTTATTTACCTTATTTAAAAGCTGTCACTCAAATTTAATAATAAGAAAACATTTTATAATCGTTTGCATTATTTTTGAACTTTGACAAACGATTTATTGCTGAAAATAACTTATGTATTTATGAACAGACGATTTTTTATTTGTAATTAATAAAGAAAGAAAATTATTAAAAATTAGGCTACAGTGTAAATATTTATTCGAATTCCTACTTCTCATGCGATTTTATAAAACAATTTCCTCTTTCCTGAAAATCCTGGATCTGGAGAAGGTGGTGTATAATTTTATTAAAGCTATATTGAATGACTAAAGAAACGAAAAACAGTTCTGGAATCATGTGCAAAAATGTGAAGGACTTGATAATTATTCCAACCATAGAAAAAGAGAGAGTTTGAAGCTCAAGACAACACAGAAAATACAAACATCAAAAAAAGGTATTCGCAAAATATGCTACATTATTTAGTCTTTTAATTTTTAAATAGCAAAGGCGTTTATTTGTGTGAGTAGAAAATTTCCGACATTATGTCATGATGATTTTTCGTGCTATTTTATTAATGAATGTTTCTGGATTCGATTATGTATGCAATTTTGAATTGTGGTGGTTGCTAGACAATATTTTCGGCTGATGGCCAGTGCACGGTCAGATAGTGAGACACCCCCTAGCTTTTTATCTTTTCTCCATTTTGATACATTTACTTTGAGGGGATTTTTAGTGCAATTTTATTGGTATGTGTCCCTTTTAATGTTTATATTTTACTTTATGCAATTTTTCATGGAATTCTTATGTACAGTGGTAATTCGTAAATGTATTTGGCTAATGATCAGCGCTTGGTCAGGTCTGTAGCGTGTTTCGACACTTTCCCCGATTCGATACATTTATTTAATACTAATTTCAGGGCCCGAAATTTCAACTCGGATTACACTCGCTGAAAAGAAAAGTTACTCGCCACAAACTATGATTAACTTACTCTGTTTTTTACGTATTACGTGACCAGAATTTTTGTTGTTGTTGTTTTTTGGAAAAAGAGGAGAAATTACGCAATGACTTTTATTTTATAAGAAAATAGAAGACATTAAATTTTGAAAAAGTGGTCATTTAGAGGACACAAAATTGAATGAAAATGAATATAAAAACCGATTCAAAAGCTACTTTACACAAGTGGTGGAAACATCTTTTATCTCAAATGATGAATCTGGATCAGCACACTTTAACTTAAATTAATAACATACGGATACGAGAGGAAAAATACCTAATTTTTATAGGTGTCCCTGGACAATATAGATTTCTTTTCTTTTCTTTTCTTTTTTTTTTTTTTTACTTTTAATATTATTGGTTTTTGTTATAGACAAAAACATTTTTTGTGTGGTACTTTCATGCAGTTACATAAAAAAAGTTGGTAGACATTTTTTTTTAAATTAAAATCATAATCATAAGAAAAATAAAAATAAAAATAAAATTGGCAAATGAAAAAATAAAATTAATATTCGGCAGATGAAAGAATTTATTTTAACGAACAGTCATTCTTTATAAACATTTTATAAAAGTTCTCACAAGTATAACCTACATTAGTCTTAGTAGTTAATAAGTTTTTAAAGTAGGTATATGAAGGGGATTTTTTTCACATGTCTACATTTTGTTCATTGAAGAGCTTTTTTGCCAGGAGGGCATAAAATGAATTCAACTAACTTTTGCATATTTTTGTGAGGTGATGATAGTGTTATCATTAAGGCCAATTGTCTGCACTAGGGCTGTAGGCCTGAGTAGGAGAGTCCTCCGTGGGGTCTTTCTGAGAGGACCTAGCCCATATTTACGCTAGTTTCGGAGAAAACCATGAAAAAGTCCTAACGGCTAAGCCAACCAGCGCGGCCGGGTATCGAACCTAGCTTCTCACGTAGACCAGCTTCGAGGACAGATCCTCTCGGTAACTGGTGGGCCTATTTTTATAAAGAATATTATTCATGCAACAGTGAGAACACACTTCAACCCACAGCACCACCTTCTTAATGATTTCATGACAATTTCAATAGGGATTCCTTGTTCTGGATCAAAGAACCGTACAAATATAGGGAATATTTTTATTTATTTTTGATTCGAAAAATCTGAATGGATATAAACCATAATATGTTTTGGCAAGTTTATTAGAAAGTTGTTCTTTTGTGAACCTAACGCAGAAAAAAGTTAATGTTCACCGTTCGATACACCCAACAGGCGATTGAGCTTCCCAGTGTTGCGGTTTTTTTTTTATTAAGGACTAAATCCTTTTCATTTGTAAAAGAGGACAGAGGACGAAAAACATAAAAAAAAGAGGACTTTTTAGTCCTGCATTGTTTTTCTCTTTCAAGAAGGCAAAGCGTTGAAAAAGTTGACTGTCTTCTTAAAAAGAGGACGTCTGGTCACTTTACATACGATTAGCATGATTTTACGTTTTTAATATATATATATATATATACGCTTTTTGGTAGCACCGCATAATGTAAGAAATTCTATCTACATTTAGACCGAAATTTTACTCGCCACAGTAAAATTTCCACTCGCCAATGGCGAGCTGGCGAGTAGAAATTTCGTGCCTTGCTGATTTTATTTTTTGCGACTTTTACACACATCACATTTTTATATTATGGTACACACAACAGTTTATTACAATCTTATTAATAAGTATCACTTTAATTTTATAGCGATCACAGTACCCGTTTGTAGTATTCTGTTTGAAACTAACATCACAATTACAACAATGCAACAATGTTTTAAAATATAGAAAATAAATGTTATTCATGAATATGGGAACGAATAAAATAATAATTTTTAAAAAGTAGCAACAAGATTGTATTAATTTAATATATATATAAATATATTTAATTAATATATATATATATGTTCATAATTTGAAACTGGTAAAATAAAAGAAATGAAATGAGATTATAAATAAAGTAAACCTATCATTATAATACTAATTCATCACTTTGTGTGCGCAATTTAAGTTCCGTAGTATTTCCGTAGTTTAGTTTTTAGGTTTTCGTTTATAACTTAAGGCTTAAGATTTTTATTTAACCTTTTAACGTTCATCGGTTTTGTACTGAAACCAAATTATTTTTTGTACTGAAACCATTTAATATTTTTTATGCAACATTCTTTCCTTGTTTTAATCAATTTTAAAACTTCTGTTCCTTTTCTGTTAGACGTATAGCGGCACTACTCTGAAAGTCCAAACTTTATCAAATGATATTTCAAAGGAAGCCAAATGCACCGATTTACACTACCGAAACTGCAGTCTGCATTTAACATTTTTTTTACATTGGCATTTTTAACGTTATATTGACATTTCTGTTCTGCGTCTTGTTATTTATTCTAAGAGAAAGTTACTTAATTTATATGTTAAAACGTACATGTGTTAAATTGTGTAACTTTTATACATGTGTTAAAACGCACACATGCATACATATGCGCACTATGTTCATAATGTATTCATATTGTAACTTTTAGTTTAAAATTTGGGCACCCCCCCGCTCGGAAAGCTGGCTACGCCTATGTAATGTTCACATTAATCAGTCGCAGAAATTATATTATCTTAGATCTTGTCTCAAATCTGATGCTAAAAATCTAGTTAGTAATTTTGATACATTTGAATCATTATATAATGCATTAGAAAATCGCTATGATAACGAGCGATTAATTGTTGATATTCATGTACAAAATATTCTGAATTTTGAGAAAATTCAAACAGAAAATCCCAAAGAGATAAGAAATATGATTGATTGTATACAGAAAAATCTGCGTGCCTTGAAAGTTCTGAAATATGAGCAAAATAAATTATCAGATGTTTTCATTGTAAATATTCTCGTAGCAAAGTTAGACAGAGAATCTAGAAAGAATTTTGAGTTATCCCATAAATCAAAAAATGTTCCCACCTTTGAAGAATTTATCAAATTTTTGGAACAACGAGAATCAGTTTTATTATCTATTAATAGAACGAATATGACTAGCGGAAATAAAAATACTAACAAAAACTTTCCGGCTATTAACAAATCTAAAACTCTTTTAATGCATGAAAATAAAAACAAAAATTGTGTTGTTTGTAAAAATACTTATCACCCTATTTATAAATGTGATGCATTTTTGAAATTAAACATTAACGAAAGATTAAGTATAATACGCCTTCACAAGCTTTGTGAGGTTTGTTTTAGGCAAAATCATAAGAAAAATGATTGCTTATCAAAATTCAAATGCACCTGCGGAATGAAGCACAACAGATTATTATGTTTTTCTTCTGGCGCCAAAACCCCGGTTCCAGACTCAGATGAATACAAAAGGGTTGCGCAATTAAATGCTTCCGTTTTGAGTAATAATAGCAGATATTTAAAAGAAAATAGAAAAAGTATTCTGTTTTCGACAGCTTATATTTATGTTCAATGCGAAAACAAAAAAAGAATAAAAATAAGATGCGTTCTGGATTCGGCTTCAAATGTGTGCGTTTTAACTGAAAAGATGAGTGAATGTTTAGGAATTAAAAGAGAAAAAATAAAAACTCCAGTTTCAGGTTTGAATGGATTGACCCAAAATATTAAGTGGAAATTAGATACCTTTATTTCAAATGAAGATTGTTCTTTTAGTGAACCAGTAGAATTTTTGATTGTAGATAAAATAACTGGGCTTACACCATGCAATAAATTAAACATTTCAGACATAAAAATTCCAGAATTTTTGAAATTGAGTGACGAGACATTTTTTGAACCGAATGAAATAGAAGCGTTAATCAGTGCAGATATATTATTCAAAGTTTTAAAGGATAATACTTATAGAATAAATGACGATTTGTTTTTTAAGGAAACCGAATTTGGATGGCTAGCGTGTGGAAAGGTTGAAGAAACAGAACTGAATAATTCGAAACAGTGTTTCGTTTTGTCAGACGATTCCCTTAGTAGCACTCTTAAACTCTTTTTCGATCTAGAAAGCATTGGAATAAGAGACGATCCAATTCAAAAAGAAAGTGATAAAGCTATAGAAATTTTTAATGAAACGATTCAGTTTAAAAACAAACGCTACGTTGTACACTTGCCTTTTAGAAGACCCTATAATGAACTTTCCGATAATTACACGTTAGCGAAACAACGATTTTTAAGTTTATGGAGACGTTTTAAATATGATAGAGAATTATATGAACAGTATAGAGAGATTATTCGTGATTACGTAAATCAAAAAATAATAGAAATAGTTGAACCCAGTACAGCAGAAAATAATTTAAACAAACCTATTTATTATTTGCCTCATCAGGCAGTAAGAAAGGAAGGTCGCTTAACATCCAAAACAAGAATCGTATTTGATGCAGGGAGTCATCAAAATAATCAGCTGTCACTGAATGATTGCCTATGGCAGGGGATAAATTTAAATCCGAATCTTTTGGATGTTTTAATTAATTTTAGATTAAACAAAATAGCATTTTGTTCTGATATTAAACAAGCCTTTCTACAAATCTGTCTCGCTGATGAACATAAAGACGCTGTTCGTTTTTTCTGGAGTGATGAAGAACCGCATGCACACAAAAAACCCAAATTACAGATTTATCGTTTCAATCGAGTTAATTTTGGGGTGTGTTCAAGTCCATTCTTACTCGCTGCTACTATTAGACATCACATTGAGAAGTATAGAGAAGAATTTCCCGCTACTGTTCGACTTTTAGATAAATGTTTTTACGTAGACGACTTAATTTCTGGAGGTAATGATTTTAACGAAGCACTTGAATTATCACGAAGTGCAAAATATATTATGGAAGCCGCAGGAATGTCCCTTAGAAAATGGATAAGTAACGATACCGAATTAACAGAGCAGTGGAAAAGCGAAAAATTTGATACATACCCTGTAGAATCTACCATCAGCTTAGGTATAAATCAGACAAAGATCTTGGGACTATCTTGGGATACTAATAAAGATAATTTGATTGTAGATATCAAGAGTTTGTTGAACTTTATATCCATAAATAAAATTACAAAACGTACCATTCTTCAAGCCGTAGGGAGAATTTTCGACCCCTTAGGGTTAATTTCTCCATTCACTGTCAGGGCAAAAATTATCATTCAAGATATCTGGACAACTAAAACCAAATGGGATGAATCATTATCACCAAATATCGAAAAAGAGTGGATGAAATGGTGTTCGGAATTACCCTTGTTAAAAGAGCTTGAAGTCCCTAGATTCATCCTTGATGCCACTTCCCCAGAAGATGTAGTTGAATTACATAGTTTTTGCGATGCTAGCAAAAAAGCATATGGCGCTGCCATTTATGTACGAACAAAATCAGAAAATGGTATTTCAGTAAAACTTTTGACTTCCAAGAGCCGTGTAGCTCCCCTCAGCGGTGTTACACTACCTCGCCTTGAATTATTGGGTGCCCTGGTCGCAGCTCGTCTGATCACCAAAGTGAAAAATACTGTAAACCTTAAAAGACCTTCTGTTGAATATCACTGGACTGATTCGCAGATAGTGCTTTTCTGGATAAAGGGTACTAAAACCCGATGGAAGCAGTTTGTCGCCAACCGTGTTCAAGAAATTGCCAGCCTGACAAACCCTAACTCTTGGTTCCATTGTGCAAGTAAAGAAAATCCTGCTGACCTGTTGTCTCGAGGGATGACTGCTGAAAGCCTAACAAACAGCGCCACATGGTGGACAGGTGCTGAATTTCTGAAAGATCCTGAATTTCCGAAAAACAAACAATCTTTTATTGACCTTTCAGAACTAAATGAGGAAGACTACACTCCTGAATTAAAATCTGAAAATGCAGTGACTCTAAATTTGAAAAAGGACTTTACTATTTTGAACTATCTGATAAATCGTAGTAATAGATTTTTAAAAATATTACGTATATGTAGTTTTCTTTTCAGGTTTCTTCACAATCTAAGAAATCCTTTAGAAAAGAAGAAAGGACCGCTGATGCCTGAAGAGCTGACAAAGGCAGAAGACTTCCTACTGAAACAGCTGCAGGAGGAGGAATTTCATACTGAAATATCTGCCTTGAAAAGTGGCGGTAATGTATCGCATAAAAGTAAGATTTTTAATTTATCACCTTTTTTGGATGACAATGGTTTAATAAGGGTAGGGGGGAGACTGCAAAATTCGCAGTTATCTTATTCGATTAAGCATCCTTATGTACTTCCTTCAAAAAATAAATTAACGGAATTAATTGTAAAATATTATCATGAAAAATATTTTCATATTGGTCCCCAACATCTTCTGTTTCAGGTTAGGCAAAAATATTGGCCCATTCATGGGAGAAATCTTTGTAAAAAAATTGTGCACAGATGTTTAGTCTGTTTTAAAGCAAATCCGAAAGTATGTGTACAAAAAATGGGAAACTTGCCAAAACAAAGAATAACGCCAGATAAAACATTTAATTCAACTGGGGTAGATTTGTCTGGACCCTTTTTAATCAAAAATAAATATGGAAGGAAAGGTCCAGAAATCAAAATTTATGTTTGTATTTTCATTTGTCTAGTAACAAAGGCTATACATCTTGAACTTATCAGTGATTTAACTTCACAAGCTCTGATAGCTGCGTTAAAAAGATTTATTTCGAGAAGGGGCAAGTGTCATAAAATATTTTCGGATAATGGGACCAATATGGTAGGCGCCAACAGGGAACTAAATGCCTTGTATAAACTGGTAAGAGATAAGGAAGAATCCTTATTCAAATTTTTTGCAGAGGAAAAAATAGAATGGGTTTTTATTCCTCCAAGGAGTCCAAATTGGGGTGGTCTATGGGAAGCAAATATCAAAGCGTTTAAATACCATTTTAAACGGATAGCGGGTAATTCAAAATTTACATTTGAAGAAATGCTTACACTTGTTACTCAAGTGGAAGCGATCTTGAACTCGAGACCACTGACTCCGCTAACTTCAAGTATTGAAGATTTAGAGGTTTTAACTCCAGCCCATTTTCTTATTGGAAGGCCAATAACGGCTGTTGTTGAACCCTCTTTAATCAATATTGAGAAAAATCGCCTAAGTGCTTGGCAAAATATTACGAAGTCAGTTCAGGCAATCTGGAAAAGATGGAGTCTTTCTTACTTAAATAACTTACAACAGCGCAGAAAATGGATAATTGATAAAGAAAATTTAAAAATCGGAGACATGGTTTTAGTCAGGGAAGAAAATCTTCCACCATGCAAGTGGGTTTTAGGGCGTGTAATAAAGCTATATCCTGGTCAGGATAATAAAGTTAGATTGGTAGATATAAAAACTACCAAGGGGATTTACAAAAGATCCATCTCCAGATTGTGTGTGCTGCCTATCGAGGAGTAAAAATGAATATGAACATTTATTATATTAATTTACTGTATTATATATATTACTCTAAATTTGTTAGTTAATTATGAAGATTTCTGTTTATTATAATCAGTTAATCTTTTTTCTAATTCTATGTGTTGTGCGAAATATTGATATTATGTTACATTCATTTATTTGTTATTATTTTATCTATTCATGTTATGTGAAATTGTAAATTTGAAGTTTTGCAAAAAAAAATATTGTAAGTTCTTGCATGACAACATAGCAAGGCCGGGCGGGATGTTGACGCATGCGCGCCACCCCGTCGCGGATCACCGGCAGAAGGCTATGAGAAGCCAAGTACAATGGACGTGGGCAAAGAACTTTAAATTTATTGACGCCCACAATTATTATTTTATGTTCTACCTATTATAAATCTTATTCTTCGTTGTAAATAGTGTAAATACTTGATGTATGTGATCGTACAAATTAAAAATATTAAAACAACGAAGATGGTCCGTCGAAAATTAGTTATTTGTAGTTAAGTTCCTACAGATTTTGTCAGTAAAACGCTTTGACTGAAAAAAAAAAAAAAGTTATATTTACGTTTTAGACAACAGGTCTCTCTCTTTATATACATATATACACCAGACACCACCTGATATCGATACCAAATTCAAATATCGCCATATATTTATCATTTCACAAAATTTCAATGCAGAAAATTCTAATAGATTGTCGATGCAGTTGAATATTGAAGAAAAGATACAGTTTTAGTACAAGACCCTCTTGGCAACTTTTTATTTTATTTTAGCCATTTTGGCAATGAATTATAATGGCTATAGCAGAGACAAATATAAAGAAGTTGGCGAGAAATGTCCTAGGTACTTCGATGCCAAATTTCAAATTTTGCTTGGGGATCTAATACTAAAGCTGTTCCGAAAAAAAAAAAAAAAAAAAAGGAAAAATAATAGATTTGAAAAAACTAAAATGTAAATTAAGCAACGCTGCCACGCTATTTGACGTATTTGGCGACGAATACACACGGTGTTACGAAAAGATTGTCTTTGTGAGGATTAAGCCATTTGAGATTTTCTTCTCTCGGACAACTCATAGACATGATGTTTGTAACAAATTATAAATAAAAAAAATAATTACATACATAAGGTAATTGTAAATAGGGTTTCAATTTAATATTATCTATATTAATAAAATCAGACTTTTGTCTGTAAATTTGTAAGAATCAAAAATCTTTACGATATCTTCACGTTTCCCACACCATGGAAGCTAAAAATGACTTTAGAAAATTTTGTCTGTCTGTGTGTGTGTCGTCGTGAGTGTATGTCTGTAACGCTATTTTTGTCTGGGTATCACGTGAGAACGGCTGAACGGAATTCAACGGCGCTCGGCAGGAATTTTGGTCTTTACCCAACATAAAATTATATTTATCAACGTTTTCTAAATTCCCCTCCTGGGTGGGTGGGGGGGATTAAAAAACACGTTTATAAACATAACTCGGCTCCAAATTACTTCACAGTAAAGAAATTGCACATGAGGAGACTAGACATAAGTAAATTAAAAAAATTATCTGCGATTTAGGAATTTTCGATTTTTAAGGGGAGAAAGGGGGAAAATCGAATTTTGGCGGGAAATTTCGCAAATTCTGGATTTTTGAGTAGAACTCTACCAAAAATGGAACAAAAATATTGAAAAAAAAAAACTATGCAACTTCCTTAGGATATTTTCAAAAGCGCATTTTTGTTTTTTTGTGATTTGCGATTTTTATTGGGGGGGGGGGGGGGGGTTACGAGGGGGCAAAATCGAGACACACCTTTTAGCACTAAATTTTTCCTGGGAAATCTATGAGAGCTGCGTTCAGGAATTTTGGTGCTTGGATAGCTTATATGTATCCAACACCTACTAAAGTAATGGGATTTATCAAAATTACCCCCGTTTTCCCCACTCCTTGGGGGGCCGATGGAAAAAACATCTTTGTAAGCAAAACTTGGCTCCAAATTACTTCACAGTGAAGAAATTGCACATGGGGAGACTACACATGAGTACAAATAAAACACTGTCTGCGATTTAGAGAGCTTTGATTTTTAACATATTTAATATAATAACAATTATTCTCTTTCAATCTTCTTCTAGACCCCCCTCCCCCTTCCCCCAGGTATATACTAAATGAAAGTAGTACCAATTTAATTGATTGAAAATTTCTAAAAATGCGTTATGAAAAATCATTCTTTAAATTCATTATTTGATGTTTATTGTTTTTGCGATTTGCAAATTGCATATTGCAAAAGTGCCCTTTTTTGTGGTGCCTTTTTTACCAGTACCTTTTTTTCCAAGTGCCCATTTTCCGGAATCCATTTTGCAGAGTTATTCTCTTTCCTGTCCTTTTCTTCTTCAACTTTCATTTTTATATTTCAGACAGAAATATTTAATATGAGTTTGAGTTTGAATTGCTTTTTCACCCTCAAGTTCATGTAAAAAACGAATTACGCTCAACTCAAGTTAATAATTTAAAAAACAAGCGAAGTTCAACTCAAAACTCAAAATGTTTGAGCTAAGCTCATGAACGCGTTCGAATTTTTATATTCTATCGTGTTCGGCGATTGAATTTGAGTACTTGGCGGAGAAGCAAAACACGGTTCTGTTCGTACACGGCAATCTCAGTGCTAGTGAACTGATCGCCTAACAGCGCTAAATCGCCAAAAATGCTTAATTTTGATATTTTTTTGTGGTCGCTGTAATTCATTTCAGCAGATAACTTTTTCACTTTCTGGTGTTTTATGAAGAGTAGAATCACATGTATTTTTTTCAATTTTTTTTTAAGACGACACCTTTTGAATGTTTCCTTGCCAGATAAAAATAGATCATTTATGTGACTACTATTTCGATTTAATTTTTTTTTTCCTTTTTGCAATATTTTATAATTTATTTATAATTTTGATGCGCTACTTAGATTAAAATGGCTGCTGCTAAATTAAACTTCTTGACGAAAAATGTTCGGTGTACTTCAACGCCAAAATTTAAAAAATCGCCCAGGAGGATCTATAAATATAACTGATAAAATAAATTTATGGTTCATAGTAGAACTCCTACATAGATAGGCTGACGCATCCGCCATTTTCTATCCCACAAGACTGGCTGACGATTTATTATTGGTGGTTTTTCGGCAATAAATTGCACGAATAACTTCAGAAACGGGCACCGCCTGTTTATATTTTCTTCTAATCCAGGAAGAAGGAAAAAGTGGATTATAAATTGCAGATATAACTCGTGGATACCCGGAGCAGGAGCACATCTTTGTAGCGTAAGATTTCCCTTATTTTCAAATTATTTCATTTTATTTTCAAATTTGTTTGACAAATTTAATATGAATGAACTGTTTTTTAAGTTATTACTTTAAATTCTTTTAAAATTAACTGTAATATTACATTTTTTTTAACGTGAAGGGTTGCAGTTTTGAGAATGTTGGCGATGTTCTTAAAATTGCCAACTTGTTTGTTTCGTGATAAGAAGGTCTAGCTCACTTGATCTGTATAGAAGTTTAAAGGCGATAACAACGCTAATCAGGTAACCTAGCTTTTTCTACCGCCAACACTTTCCCAGACGGGCTAGAAAATGGCGGACACTGCGCCAGCTCTTATCATATAGGAGTCCATAGAATAATAATAAAGGAAGAAGGAGCGTACGTGTTTTGGTTTCGGTTTGTAAAATCCAGGAATGCCGGGTATACGGTTGTAACAGTGCTTCCATCTGATTGGTTGGCGACTTGTTGGCGAGATTTTTGAATCGTCTCGTCTCTCTCTCAATCAGTCTGCGAGGCAGCACCCACAACAAACAGCGATAAATGCGTGGAGGATGGGTGCCCTACTTCAAAGTTGAGAGGAGCAAAAGTAGCTTTCGCTGGCATTTCACTAGAAGGGGTTTGTAAGCATTAGAGTATTGGCATGCTCCTTCTTCCTTTATTATTATTCTATGTAGGAGTCTTAGTTCATAGAGTTTAGAGTAGTGAAGAAAAGCTAGGCAGTTGAATGTGACGTCATGGGCAGTTTTTTTGAATAACAACTTGGCAGTAAAAATTAAAAAAAAAAATAGCAGTTAAAAAAAAAAAAAAAAAAAAAAAAAAAACTTTTTAGTGCAACATATATTAGCATCGTAAACTATGTCAGCACTTTATCAATATGTATAATTTTTTGTGATAATGGCGTCAAATTTGTGAGATGCATAATTTATTTTTTTTAATAATTTTTTATTGTTCACGTTTAAGTAAATGTATTTATTTTCCTGCTGAAAAAAAAAAAAAAAATGAACTCGTTAATTTGTTTAGCAACAATTAAATGATGGATAAAGTTTAAATGGCTAATTTTAAAGCTATTATTTCCATATTTTAATTAATTAAAATAAATAAAAAAAAAATTCAAAAATCGGGCTTCGAGGTGCACAAGGACACCTCGGAGGGCACCTCTGTGTCGAATCACGTGACTGTCCGAGCTATCGTTTTCGAGAACAGTGAAACATACACACACACACATATATATATATATATATATATATATATATATATATATACAAACCTTGCTCGCTTAATAGTATAAAAGATATAGAATTGCTAACTTAATTTCAAAATAACTTACATATTTGAAGAACAATAACACACAAATATCAAAAGGATTAAAATAGTGAAAGTGATTTCTAAAAGAATCATTTTCTCTTCAAATAACATACAGCATTGCATTGCTAACTTTATTAAAAAAAAAAAAAATTCATATATTCTGAAGAACAAGCATCAAATGGGGTAATAGCATCAGAGAAAGTGATTTTTAAAAGCGTTATTTCCTCTTCAAATAACATTACAAACTTAATCTCAAACACACATGCAAATTTTAAAAACAATAACACACAAGCATCAAAAGAGGTAGCATAGCGAAAGTGATTTTCATAAGCGTTATTTCCTCTTTAAATAACACACAGAATTGTTAACTTAATTTCAAAATAACTTATATATTTTGAAGAACAATAAGACACAAACATCAAAAGAGGTAACAAAACGAAAGTAATTTTTAAAATCGTTATTTCTTCTTCAAATAACATACAGAATCGCTAACTTAATTTCAAATATGTTTTGAAGAACAATAAAACACACACACACACACACATCAAAAGGAATAACATAACGATAGTAATTTTTAAATGGTTTATTTGCTCTTTAAATAACACATAGCATTAATAATTTAACCTCAAAACAACGTATCTATTTTGAATTAAAAAATGTAATATCGTAAAAGTGATTTTGTAAAAGCGTTATTTCTTCTTTAAATAAAATTTCTAATTTAATTTCAAAAGAACTTATACATTTTGAAGAAAAATAATACACAAGTATCAAAAGAGGTAATATCGCAAAAGTAATTTTTAAAAGTGTTATTTCTTCTTTAAATAACATACAGTATTGCTAACTTAATTTCAAACACACTTATACATTTTGAAGAACAATAACACACAAGCATCAAAACAGGTAACACAGCGAAAGGGATTTTTAAAAACGTTATTTCCTCTTTAAATAACATATAGAATCGCTAACTTAATTTCAGAACAACTTATATATTTTGAAGAACAATAACACACAAACATAAAAAGGGTTAACATAGCGAAAGGGATTTTAAAAGGGTAATTTCCTCTTCAAATAGCATGGAGCATTACTAACTTAATTTCAAAACAACTTATATATTCAGAAAAACAATAGCAGACAATCATCAAAATAAAAAAACATCATGAAAGCGATTTTTAAAAGTGTTATTTATACTTCAAACAATGTATAGCATTACTAATTTCAAGCTAACTTATGCATTTCGAAAAACAATGACACACGATAATCAAAGAATAAAGTAACATTCAAATAGGTCACAAAATGTTTCTTAAACAGATTCTTCGTCATGCATTGTTACTTTTTTGCCTTCCTTATTTTTTCCCGAAATTTTCATTTCCTTCTTACGACCTAAAAATATCTCTCCAAGAAATACCAAAAAAGATACAAAGTAGCCCGTCAGTAAAATAATAAACGCAGGAGCAACATCTGTAAGTGTTAATTTCCTTTTACTGGTATCCTTTTCCAAAGAATCATGTCGCCATTTAATTTGATTCAAATATCTGCTATCACTCATGTATTTAAAATAAAGTCCTGAAGCCATAAATTTATGTACGAAAATATCAATGAGCTTTTTATGAGAAAAGTCTTTCCGCATCATCAGTGAGTTTATAGATTCCAAAAAACGATCTTCAGAAGTGAATTTCGAACCATCATTGAAGAACTCAATTACTTCTGTCTGTCCCAGAAAAGCAAGATTTTGATTACTTCGTCCGTTGATTAAAAGTTCGCGAAGTTCGTCTTCTTTTACCTTAGTCTTCTGGAGATCTTCTCCAATTATTCTCATTTCTTCCAGATCAGACTCTAAAAACAAGGTGTAACTATAAGACTTTTCCACATCGTCTACGCAATGATATTCTCCCTTTGATACTGCTGTAGCCAACTGTGACAAATCTTTGATTCTAGTGACAGGAGGAATCGTCAGAAATGAAAAAAATACGGAATCATAAGCCAGACAAAGAAACATCGCTCCAATAACCCAAGAGTAAATAAGCAAATTTTCTACAAATGAAGAAGGCCTTAAAATCGAACTTTGCCTTAAAAATATTGCTAAAACATGGAGCATAATTTTATCGAGTGAATATTTCCGTTTTAGAATGTAATGTATAAACGACATAATAATCAAAACTAGCATGATAGTTATCCAAATCGTTGACGAAAATGTCTTAAAAATACCAAATATCTGTGGTTTATATTCTGGTTTTTGAGTCATGAACGTAAAATGATTAACTTTGAAAGGGTAAGTGAAATCCATAAACTTCTCCGTTCCCGCCTCTACAACAACTGGGTGTTCGTGAATGTCAATTATCGATTGATTGAATAATCCGCATATGCCTGTCATAGTGCCGTTATCAAGCACCTCACATATTGGTCCAGTGCTGGGACGAAAAAAAACTCTGTCGATTTTTTTTGAAGATTTTACAAGATAATCTGCAAGCGCATTTGCTAATCGAAAGAAAGGTCTTTCTAAATAGTCATTCAGTCTTTTCAAGTCTGAACCTGAAAGAAGATTTTCAGTATTATTTATGTTAATTGAAAATTCAGCTAGGGATACCCCAATAATTATAATTTGTGTAGCTTTCATATTCTTTCACTTTTTCTGTTTTAATTGTTTTATAAGAAATAGTAATTATGCTTTTTAAAAGAGTGCTTTTATTTAACGCATAGTAAAACACGACGCATTTATTAATACTATTTTTTAATTATTAGATGAAACTTTTTAAGATTTTCTGCCTTTCTATAAAAAGTAACCCTTTTGGACGACTGTGATGACAAAGGTTTCTGAAAATATATGTGTCCACTAATAAATCTGTCCAATTTTTTTAAGTCTGCCTATACTTATTTCTTTTTTCGATTACAAAGTTGGTTGGGGGTGGGGGATAAGAAAATAACTATACAATATGATAAGGCGTTTTATTTAAAATTACTTTTTAATTAGAATTTTCTTACCGTCAATTTATACATGTATAGTAAATTTTCTTTTTATACTTGAGACTGTGGTCAAAATTGTATTAGAAAAAATCCCTGAATTTTAGATTAATAAATGAAATGCTAACATTTAATTAAACTAAAATTTTAATGTATAGCAATAGCACTATTTTGTCACTTTTTAAATTAGTTACTGCGATCGTGGGATACATACCTATATATGCCACAAATCTATAGATCAAATTTCAACGGAGTATAATGTAATTTACTTTTAATTCAATATTCAACTGAATAATGGCTTATATTTTCAAGGCAATTATTTCAAAGTCATAGCTTCTAGAAAAGGTATCGAACCATGTGCAATCACAATATTATCTCTCATAGTATACACACATCTATGCCACAAATAAATGGTTCAAATTTCAACGGACTATAATGCAATTTATTTATTCTTTCCTGTTCACCTAAGTCAATTCGATTGTAAATAAAGTCAATTCAAAGTCATACTCAACAGCAAAAATATAGAGTTTCACAAAATTATCTTGTATGACTTATACTATTCATGCACTAAAAAATTTGCCCAACTATTTCATGCTTTTCTTTAATATGTAGATATTTTCAAACTGCAACAAGAATTCTTAACATAAAACAAATTTTTGCTATTTCTAGGAAATATTCGTACCCGGAGCAAGTTGTATTATGTAATGAACTTTAAGGATTATTAACATAGAACGAATTTTTGATATTTCTAGTAAATATTCGTACCAGGAGTAAGTTGTAACTATGTAATTTTCTACATCACTTCAATTATATTGTATAATTATCTTTATATAATTACTTTTATATAATGACTTTAATGCACGGAACGTTTTTGCTTTTTTCAGCATTTCTCTTTTAAACTGCAACTGATTACATTAAAATATTTTTTTTTTTTTTTAATTCTGGAAGTAAATTTTCCGATAGCAAATGACTTAAAAACCTATATCTCTAATGATATGAAATAGTGCAAATATTATTTTGTTAATGCGTAATATAGTTCCAGCAGAGGTTTTATCAAAAATACCATTTTTGGAATCAAGGTTTGTTGTTTGTTATACAATGTACGTAACTTTTTATCAACAGTAGAACACCATTAGCGTTAAATTGAAAATGACACGCTTCGGTCGTTCAAGTGCGGAAAGTGGAAATTTCAAAATTGCTTTAATTCGTGCCTATGTATTTCATTATGTCTTAACTATTTTTTTTTTAAACCAGTCTCTTTTGTTGGTTCTATACTACTAAAAACAATTTGGGAGAATATATGTACATATGTATATATATATAACCCATTATTACACCAATAAAAATTTCTCTAGTCATACTTTTTCTTTTAAAATGAAAATAAGTAGAAATTAAAATGTGATACAAAATATAATGAACAGTTTATTAGCAAACAAATTGTTAAGATAAATAAACATTTAAAACATTTTACTAATTACACAGGTATGCAAGGAAAAAAAATCAGTTGCATGAATAATAATAATAATAATTATTATTATTATTATTATTATTAGAAATCGAAAATTTCCAAGAGGCTCAGGGTCATGCTTGAGTAGGTGCGAAAGGAAGGGGGGAGGGGGGTCGCATTCGGCGACAAAATACAAGAGGTTGCAACAATTTACGTTCATTTTTTCTTAAATATGAACTTTAGTTATTTTTTCTTCTTCTTCGACTAAAGAAAATTTTCTTCAAAAAATTAGGCTCTTCTTTGAATAAAAAGCCACTAATTAGAAATATGATCTGAAAATATGGATTATTAACACTTTCCATTAAATTAGAATAATCTTCACGACTTCGGTTCGTCTGTTAGACTCTCGGTTCGCACCTTAAATGCCAAAAATACTTTTATAATGCCTTGAAAAATAGCATGTTATTAAAATTCACTATAGTATATTCTTTTTTAAAAATAGCCTGAATAGCGCAACTGGTATGTGCACAAGTGCTCACAAAAGAATTCCGAGGCATTACGGTCTATGAGAGGGTATTTCTTTAAAGTATGTATATTAATAACTTTATACTGCATACAACTTAATGAAATTGACAAATACAGTAACTCCCGATTATCCACGAGCGGATTACGTTGCGGATTACACGTGGGCTCAGAACAAAAAATGAGATTAAAAGAAAGGGTTTTCTCAAAAAGAAATTAAAACAAATAATTGCTTTTTTCAAAAAAAAAAGAAAAAAAAAATGTAAATATAAAGTCCTATGTTTCTTTTTGTTTGTGTGTTTGTTTTTTTCTACTGTACATAGGCTACCAAACATGCCAACATTTTAATTTATTTCGAAACATTGTTAGTACCCGTAGACTTTTTTTTTTTCATCCCACTTTTCTTGAAGGGTATACTTCTTCTTAATTAATAGTAATTACATATTGGAAAAAAATTCGCTTCAAATAAAGTGGTATGTAAAAAGAATGGGTATTCATAATGCTCCGGAAAAAATGTTGCCATGCCTGTGGTACTATTTAATTTAGTAGTACATAAATTAGCTTATAGATTGTACCTTGACTTCGTTGTAAGTACAATTTTTACTTTTTCTTACCCATAAGGTAGAGAAAGTATTGTTTTAGGGTTAAATTTTCGAACGTGAGTTTTTATTATATTTACAAGTTTTGAGGTTCCCTGAATACGAACATCATGTTTTTAGCGAATGGTCAGTGTATCTGTCTGCCTCTGTGTTATCAACAAAGCTCAAGAACAAATAGTAGCAGTAAGTCCAAACTTGGTATTCTAAATGTGTAGGATATAAGGAAGCTACACTAAGCATTTCATTGAGATGAAGCAAATGATTCGTGTACAGGGACGCCCAAGAGAATTCAAATGCATTACGTCTAGGGGAAAGTGCTGATAAGTAGAGTTTAACATCTATACACTGCACTAAATCAAATAAAACGAATATATATATTTTTATATTCGTAAAAACATGTCTCATGTAGAATATGGTAGGGAAATTATTCACTATTCATTTACAGGGCTACATAAAAGAGCTAGGTAAAAGTGCGGCAATAGTTGCAAATTGATGGAAGTATATTTCAGGCTAGGCCATGTATTATTACTGTAGGATTATATTTAGGTGCACCATGTGGTCTGTGTATAATCTTCGAAAGATATACAGGGCTGCAAATATTTATGCGATAACACTCTTTTTTGTTGTTAGTAAATGTGCTTTACTGATAATATTGTACCATTTCCAGGAAAGGTGTTCTGGAATTAAAATCGAATTCCTCATAGAAGTTTGGTAAATAATGTATCTTTTTAAGCTAAATATTCATCGCTTGTTTTTTGTATAGTTACACGTTTTGAGGCTTACTGATTACCGCAGTCAAGTTTTTTTTAACGTTTGATCTTTGTCTAACGTTAGAGTGACTTAAAAACGAATAATTTTAGGCGGTCAAAATGTTGTATTTTGAAGTTAATATAAGTTTGTTGCTGGAAAAGTTTGATCAAGATTGATAAGTTTCAAGGAATGTTGCGTGTGAAAGTTGTCTGAATAATTTTAAGTGAACTTTAATTTTAATAACAGATTTAAATTCTATATAAATATAGATGCAGTAATGAAACGGGGGTTGAGGGGGCGGTAGCCCCCCTCATATAGAACTATTATCATATAAAACTCTTCCGAAGCCTAATTTGAATTGTTTTGGCATAGTTTTACATAACAGTACTCGTTATGTTACCTCTTAATCTGCAACCTGTATTTATAGTATTAAATTTCAAGGTAAGAGAAAGTCGTGTGAGTGACACGCCATATTTTTTTTTAGTGCTTTTACATCTTATAGTATATAATATACAAATATTTTTACTAATTGTGTATATTTTCCTTTTCGTACAGTGAAACCTCTCAACTTGACCACCCCTATAAGTTGGGCAGTTTTTTACGGAACGGAATATATCCATAGGATTAACATTATGTCCAGCCTCTATAAGCTGGACACCCCTTTAACTTGGAAGTTGGACATTCAAATACTGCTGTAAGTTGGACACTTTTACTCAATGAAACGGGGAAAAAAAAAAAAAAAAAAAAAAAAAAACACTTTTTTTTTTTCTTTTTTTAGAAATTTTACTTATCCCTCGTAGAAGTAACTGTAAATATATAAAAAGTAATATTTCTTGGGGGACTTCATTCAATAAATCCCCATTCAATAAACCGACTGAAATAGGCCCTTAGCACTATTAAGAGTGTATTATAAAAATTCGACAACGCTGTACCGACTGAAATAGGGGTACCTTTGGGGGGACTCATGTCAAAGTTGGGCCTGGGGGGACTTCATTCAATAAATCCCCATTCAATAAACCGACTGAAATAGGCCCTTAGCACTATTAAGAGTGTATTATAAAAATTCGACAACGCTGTACCGACTGAAATAGGGGTACCTTGGGGGGGGACTCATGTCAAAGTTGGGCCTTGGGGGGACTTTATTCAATAAATCCCTATTCAATAAACCGACTGAAATAGGCCCTTAGCACTATTAAGAGTGTATTATAAAAATTCGACAACGCTGTACCGACTGAAATAGGGGTACCTTGGGGGGGACTCATGTCAAAGTTGGGCCTGGGGGGGACTCATGCCAAAGTTGTGCCTTGGGGGGACTTCATTCAATAAATCCCTATTCAATAAACCGACTGAAATAGGCCCTTAGCACTAATTAAGAGTGATGTATAAAAATTCGACAACGCTGTACCGACTGAAATAGGGGTACCTTGGGGGGGACTCATGTCAAAGTTGGGCCTGGGGGGGACTCATGTCAAAGTTGTGCCTTGGGGGGGACTCATGTCAAAGTTGGGCCTGGGGGGGACTCATATCAAAGTTGTGCCTTGGGGGGACTTCATTCAATAAATTCCCATTCAATAAACCGACTGAAATAGGCCCTTAGCACTAATTAAGAGTGTATTATAAAAATTCGACAACTGTACCGACTGAAATAGGCCTCTAGCACTAATAAAATCAACATATCTTAGGGCTAAACAGATTTAGACTTAGCTTTATGACATACATGGTATAATGTAAAAGATAAATGTCATCGTTTAAAAAAAAAAGTAAATAAATAAAAAATCGTGTAAATCGATGCTAAACGAATTAAACTGACATGATAGAAAAAGTAATAAATTTAGGGACATTTAAGTATTATCCCTTTGACAAATAAACTAGGGACGATTTTAATGAATTTTCCGTTGACGTTTACTTTCATAAAAACTTAAATTTAAATTAAAGTATTTCATTACTCGAATTCCCTTATTTTGATAAACTGCATCCAAATCCTGTGTCACATACGATAGTTTTGTATAAGTATAGATTTTTTGTTTGCCCCTGGAACCTGCCCATGATGAGAAAAGTGCCTGGAAACACTTGTATCTAGTACTGTCATTGATTATGAAGTCGTGTGCAAAATTTCAGGTTCTTCGGACGACAAGATATTACCGAAAATTGAATTGCAAAACATACATTATATACATTACATACATTATATACATTACATACATTAATAGTTGCATCATTTCAAGTTAATAAAAGTGTGTTAATTAAAAACCATGTTAAACGCTTCAATTAATCATTTAAAAATATAAAATTAAAATAATACGTCAATCTTAATACAAATTTTCTTTTGTGGTGAATAGTTTAGAATGTCAGTTTAGGCAAGAATTTAAAATTTACGATTGAGAGTAATACGTTACAGCTTCCTTTGACTTTTTATCTTGTTGAAACAAGATATTGGTCTGCGAAGAGATATGAGATTTTCTCGTGGAAAGAAAATATAATGACGCCAAAGCAGCCTTTCTCCATCGCCAAGCTGGCCAAATTTTGTCGTCAGACAACGAATTTTGTCGCCAAGTCAAAAATTTCGTCGTCAACTATCAAATTTTGCCGCCAAATCACAAATTTCATTGCTAAGTCGCAAGTTTTGTCACCAAAATCTCGCCAAATCATACAATTGACTAAATTCATAACAATTAACATTGAAATTCAGCGGTGCCAAATGATCCAATGTTAACTAATGTTAATGTTAATGTTCCAGCTTATGTGAACCAAAACAGTTTCACTTTACAATTTTTACTCATCTGACAATAAGAATCACAAAAACACAATACAAAACTTAAAAATAATTCAATAAAAATTACAATGAAATAACTATCTAAAAACCGCCACCACTTAACTGTATTTGACTTGACCATAGTAACGCCAGCCTTACCAGTGCTCGACCATAGTAAGGTCACAAGTGCATTTTCACGTTTCTATTATTTTTTTTCTTTAAAAGAAAGATATTGAACTTCAGTTATATGGAATTTAAATAAAAATTATAATTTTGATTAAGCTTGGGTGGGGAGGGGGGTGTAACCCAATAGCCCCCTCCGGGATTCACCATTGCTGGGATTGTATATCTTTAAGACTTCTATTTGTTGAATGATTATGAGCTTGAATTAAAAAAAAAAAAAATGAAGCATTTACAGACCAATAAATCTAGCCTAAAATTTTAAGTAGATTGAATAAAATCCTTTTTTAGCTGAAAATTAAATTTCTTGAAAACAGAATAGCAACGTAAAAAATTCAATGTGCGAAAACAAAGCCATTGGCTAAGTATTAATGCATATGTAAAATTTCTTTACATTTGTAACTTTAACGTAAAGGAATCTACCTTTGCCTTTAAGCTTGCCGAAAAGGGATTTTTTTTAAATTTTGGCGTTGAAGTACATCAAACATTTTTCGTCAAGAAGTTTAATTTAGCAGCAGCCATTTTAATCTAAGTAGCGCATCAAAATTATAAATAATTTATAAAACATTACAAAAAGAAGAAAAAATTAAATCGAAACAGTAGATCTATAATAGATAAATGATCTATTTTTATCTGACAAGGAAACATTCAAAAGGTGTCGTCTTCAAAAAATATTGAAAAAATATATGTGATTCTACTCTTCATAAAACACCAGAAAGTGAAAAAAAATATCGGCTGAAAGGAATTACAGCGACCACAAAAAAAAAAATCAAAATTAAGCATTTTTGGCGATTTAGCGCTGTTAGGCGATAAGTTCACTAGCACTGAGATTGCCGTGTACGAACAGAACCGTGTTTTGCTTTTCCGCCAAGTACTTAAATTCAATCGCCTAACAGTGTGAAATCGCCAAATATGATTAATTTTGATAATTTTTTGTGGTCGCTGTAATTCATTTCAGCCGATATTTTTTTCACTTTTTGGTGTTTTATGAAGAGTAGAATCACATATATTTTTTTCAGTATCTTTTAAAGACGACACCTTTTGAATATTTCCTTGTGAATAGATAATTTTATTTTTAAAAAAAATGCAGTTTTAAAAATAGAAAATTTATTTCAGCAAGCACTATTTTAAACTTAAAAACCATTAAAAATATAAACAGATTATGAAGGATTCTCATATATATTAACGAAAAGATGTCCGATAAAAGTATTAGGCTTTCCCTTTTCATGCAAGAAATTATAAAAAAAAAAAAAAAAAAAAAAAAAAAAAAATCCATCACTAATATGGCAATAAAAATTCAAAAGCCGCTAAGGGAGAGATGTGATAAAGTTGTGTAGCACGATAATGTTTACTTATTTATTTTTTATATACGTACCAATTACTACGCTAAATTAACATTCAAATAAATGAGCTGTTGTGTGTGACTCCATTTGCACGCTGTCGGGCAGAAATATTTGATTAATTTGGTGAAAAATGGTAGTTTAGGGTTCCCGAAATTTCGAAGCTCTCCGACACATGGGAACATAGATCTCGAGCTTTCCATGGGATTCTTGATGGAATCATCGCCAAGCCCCATCGTCAAAAGTTATAAATAGGAGTGAGTTGATTTTTGCGAAAGTTTATGCAGCCACTGTGATTGAGAGTTATTCAGAGAACTATTCTGAGTGATTGCACTATAGGGATTGGGCTCTAAGCGGCTGGGCATTTTTCGTGAGCTAGCAAAAATGTCTGCTCTGGAGTATTTTATGTTATTTGCTTTACTCCTGTGGAACAAGTGACTATTTTTTGGACTGTTCCAGAACATTCATCGAATAGTAACTTTTATTGTACAAATAACAGCTTCAACTGTTTCCAGAATATTCGAAGAATTAACAATAGATAGCACTATTTTTAATTAATAATTACTAGATTTTTACTTAATAGTTAAATTTAACCTTATGCATATAGATTTGTGACAATTTAAGCCATGGATTTTGTTAAATACTGTTACGAAATTGTAAATAATTGTGTTTATTTTTGTATAAATTGTTTCAAAGAGGCTTAGTAAGTTGATAAAGTGCTAATTTTGTGCATTTCTAGTCGTTTTAGCGTTGAAATAGCCTTATTTTCCCTTAAAAACGCATTAAAAAGCCCCAGTAATGCACGTAATGGATTTGGCGCCAAATTTGGCGACTTTTTCCCACCTTGGCGATTTTTTTGGCGACCTTGGCGAGAAAATCCTTATATGGGATATACCAAATATGGAAGCTGTAAGTTGATTGGTTGACCACTTTCTAGAGTTTTCTCGAAAAATCTGGGCTCCATGGAATAGCATATAAGGAGCGCTTCCTCGCCAAGGGCAGTTCAGTTCAGTTCAGATCTCAGCCAGCGTCGCTAGTGATTGCATTGCTCTTAAGCCTCTTTGAGAGAGACTTGCTTCAAGTGTTATTGGTATACAGTTTATACTGTGGATTTGCTATTGACAGCTGTTGTTTAAGCTGTGGTTACTGCTTGAATTGAAGCTGATAATTGGTTTATTGACCTGTATTTTTCTGGAACTTTCTGTGAATAAATTACTGAATTTTTGTACGTTTGGCCTTTCATTCTCAGACAACTCACGAACCCCCAAGTACGCAACATTTCTGGTGTCAGAAGCGGGATTGTCTGTGAATGGTGATAACGAGGGCTATGGAGCAAGAGATGAAAAAACTTCTAGAAGCCTTAGCTACCCAGATAAATGAAATGAAAGCCGGACAGGAAAAGATGGAAACCGGATTGATAGAGAAAATGGAAACAGGACTGGAAAAGATGGAAACTGGACAAAAAGAGTTGAAAGACGGTTTGACTGAAGAAATGAAAGTAGCACAAGAGAAAATGGAAACATCGCAAAGAGAATTGAAAGACGGTTTGACTGAAGAAATGAAGCATATGAAAAGCAGTTTGGGTGAAGTTCAGGAAGAAATTAAATCTAATCAAGATGAGATGAAGAGAGAGCTTTCAACGGTGAAAGAATCAATCGAGGGTAAATTAACGGTGATGGAAAATAGAATGGATGGAATAGAAGAGAAAGTTATAAAGATAGAAGAAAATTTTGAAGAGAAAGTTATAAAGATAGAAGAAAATTTTGAAGAGAAAGTTTTGAAAATTGAAGAGAGTTTTGAAGAGAAAGCTATGAAGATAGAAGAAAATGTTATGAAAGTAGAAAGGAATTTTGAAGAGAGTGTTACGAAAATAGAACGGAGTTTCGAGGAGAAAGTTAAAGAAAATTTTGATCAGGAACTGAAAGGAAGGTTTTCAGAGATAGAAGGTAAACTGAAGAGAATGGAGGAAGATCTTGAGAGAAAAATGAGAGAAGAGTGGAGCGGAGAGGTAATAGGGAATGAACTGCAGAGCAAGATTCGGAATCTCGAAGAAAAGTTAGAATCCAAGCCCCAGGAAACTGAAAAGAAAGAGAGAAGAAGCCAGAATCACGAATTTATTAAGCTATCTACCTACGACGGCAGTTCCTCCTGGCATGTATATAAGACGCAGTTTTCCATCGTAGCTGAAGCTAACGGCTGGGACTCTACCGCCAAGTCGGTCCACTTAGCAGCAGCATTACGGGGAGATGCAGCCGAGATACTGAGAAATGTTTCTAAAGAAGAAAGGAACGACTTCGAGGCCTTGACTAGAGCACTGGAGCTACGGTTTGGAGAGAAGTGTTCTAAGGACTATAGTCGCCTCCAGCTAAAGTCCCGTTACCAGAAAACGGGCGAAAGTTTGCAAGAGCTGGCAGCGGACATTCAGAGATTGTCACACCTAGCATTCTCAGACTGCCAAGCTGACACTCGAAACGACTTAGCTCTTCAGTACTTTATCGATGCTGTTCGGGATCCAGAAATTCAAAAAGCGCTGAGACTCTCCAACATCAGAGACGTAGAATCAGCTTTAGGCTATGCACTTAGGATAGAGGCAGCCCAACAAGCCTCCCGTAAAGACCGCCATACCATAAGAGCAGTCTCATTAAATGATACGCCTGCTGATGAGAATGAAATGAAGAGAAGTTTCGCAGAGATCTTAAAGAGATTGCGCAACCTGGAAAATAACATAGAAATAAAGGATCGGAAGATAAAGTGCTGGGGCTGTGGAGGGGATGGTCATGTGAAGAGGAACTGCCCCGTACGACCAACTATAGGGAATCACCCGGCTTCACCATCACTGCAGGGAAACTAAGAGGAGGCCATCTCGCGGGGCGGAGGTTGCCTAAAATTAAAGAGCCCCAATTTACAGTATTTCATGTTTCATCGATGAGTGGCGGCGATAATGGACTTCACGTCTATGGCCAAGTCAACAACGCCACCTGCCGGATGATTCTGGACACAGGAGCCAACGTGACCATCATTAGAACGGATTTGGCTCAAGAACTAAAAGAGAAGATCATCTGGACGCCGCCCTGCGTTAAACTCCAGACTGTGACCGGAGACGAAATCAAAATATATGGAAAAATGAACTTGACCATCACTTTTGGAAATGCCAGTTACCATCATATGGCATATGTGGCTGACATAAGAGATCCTCTAATCATTGGAATTGATTTCCTAAGAAAATTTAACTTCAAATTGGACTTCAAGAATAATGAACTGCATTCGAGTTCGGAAGACATAGCTGTGTTCAATACTGAAAATCAAGACATTCAGCAAATTTGCCAGATAACAGCCAAGTCGGAAGTTTCCATCCCCCCACACACAGAGACAATAGTTTCAGGAACCCCTCCTACCAAGCAATTCTTCCGCTATGGACTGATTGAATATCCGAATATAGACAATAGCCCAAGAGGAGTTCTGGTAGCTTCATCTCTGGTGGATCTCTCCAAGAGTACTATTCCTGTGAGAGTCGCAAACATCAGCGATAAGGTCCGGACAGTGAAGAAGGATGAGGTGTTAGCAACCTGCACTCCTGTTACATGCATCAACCGTCCCACGCAATCAACAGCATCCAAGTCTTCAGAACAATTAATAACGGAATTACTAAAGAATGCAGAGTTGGGAAAGGAACAGAGATGTGCTGCGGAGAAGCTACTCCAAGAATTTAAAGACCTGTTTTCTCGAACACCTGAAGACGTCGGGAGAACGAACATCACCCAGCACAGAATTGATACAGGAAATCATCCTCCAATCAAACAACATCCAAGAAGACTTCCATTTGCTAAACAGGAAGAGGTCACTGAACTTCTAAGTGAAATGCAGCACAATGATGTCATCGAGCCATCAACGAGTCCTTGGGCCTCTCCCATAGTACTGGTGCGGAAAAAGGATGGTTCAACAAGATTTTGTGTGGATTATCGTCGTTTGAATGACATCACGAAGAAAGACAGTTACCCTCTTCCCAGAATTGACGACACATTAGACACACTTGCTGGCAATAAATGGTTCTCGACTTTGGATCTGAAGAGCGGTTACTGGCAAGTAGAATTACATCCTGATGATCGTGAGAAGACTGCATTCACCACGGGACAAGGACTGTGGCAATTTAAAGTTATGCCATTCGGATTATGTAATGCACCTGCCACCTTCGAACGCCTGATGGAGACAGTGCTAAAAGGACTTTCCTATGAAGCCTGTCTGGTGTATTTGGATGATATTATCATTGTGGGGCGCACTTTTGAAGACCATCTACGAAACATCCGAAAGGTGCTGGAGAAACTCAGAATGGCTAACCTCAAATTGAATCCAGGCAAGTGTAACTTGTTCCGTCGTGAAGTGAGCTACCTCGGCCATATCATTTCTGCCGAAGGTGTGAGAACTGATCCTGAGAAGATCTCTGCAGTCGAGAACTGGAGTCGCCCTGAAAATGTACACCAACTACGAAGTTTCCTGGGGTTATGCACTTACTACAGGAAGTTTGTCAAGGGTTTCTCAAATATTGCCAGACCACTGCATAAGCTGACGGAAGCCAAACAGAAGTTCCTGTGGACGGATGAATGTGAAAAAGCGTTCAAGCGACTTAAAGAGGCCTTAACATCTTCGCCTATCTTGACATATCCACAGCCCGACAGACAGTTCATACTTGATACAGATGCCAGCCATGAGAGTGTCGGTGCTGTTCTGTCGCAGGAAATTGATGGTCAAGAACATGTCATTGCCTATTGGAGTAAATGCCTGTCTAAACCGGAGCGAAATTACTGTACCACCAGGAAAGAGCTACTCGCCATCGTAAAAGCCATAGAACATTTCCATCATTACCTCTATGGCAGAAGATTTCTGCTCCGGACTGACCATGCATCTTTAACGTGGTTGCTCCAGTTCAAGAACCCGGAAGGACAGATTGCCAGGTGGATACAACGCCTGCAGGAATATGACTTCGAGATACGTCATCGTAAAGGGACTCTACATGGTAATGCTGATGCCTTGTCACGGAAGCCCTGCTCGGAAAGCTGCAAGTACTGCTCTAGAGCCGAACAGAAATACCTGCCGATAAATCCGGTTGCCTGCCAAGTTACTGTCTCAACACCATCAGATCAAGATCCCGATCCATGGAGTGACGAAGAACTTAGAAAAGCTCAGTTGGAAGATCCTGACATAAAGCCTATATTACAGCTGAAGGAGACGACCAGCAACAGACCTACCTGGCAGGATATTTCCAGATTTAGTCCCATTACGAAAAGTTATTGGGCACTTTGGGACTCTCTTCATATCAGAAACGGCGTATTATACAGAAAGTGGGAATCTGATGATGGGAAAAGCTTCAGATGGCAGATTTTATTACCAAGATCAAAAATTCCAGCTGTTTTGGAACAACTGCATAGTAGCTCTACCGGAGGCCATTTTGGGGTAATGAAGACTCTGCAGAAAGTTCGGGAACGCTTCTA
This sequence comes from Salticus scenicus, assembly GCA_963930645.1. NCBI lineage: Eukaryota > Metazoa > Arthropoda > Arachnida > Araneae > Salticidae > Salticus > Salticus scenicus. The sequence goes on from OZ005655.1 coordinate 255,516,077, forward strand.
CTGGTGCAAGGCAAAGGAGGATGTGGAGAAATGGTGTAAATCCTGTGATGCTTGTGCGGCACGTAAAGGCCCGCAGAAACGAAGTCGAGGAAGACTGCAACGGTATAACGTGGGAGCACCATTTGAACGGATTGCAATCGATATCTTGGGTCCTTTGCCACGGACCTCCAGTGGGAATAAATACATCCTCGTCGTGATGGACTATTTCACCAAGTGGCCTGAGGCATATCCCATTCCCAATCAAGAGGCATGCACAGTCGCAGAAGTCCTAGTGCAGCAATGGGTGTCAAGGTACGGCACGCCCCTACAACTTCATACCGACCAAGGTAGGAACTTTACCTCTGATGTTTTCAAAGGACTGTGTGAACTACTCGGCATAGACAAAACCCGGACAACACCCTTACATCCCCAGTCGGACGGCATGGTCGAGAGGTTCAATCGTACCATCCTGAATAACCTCTCCCTTCTAGTATCAAGGAACCAGCAAGATTGGGACTTGAAGTTGCCATTGTTCCTGCTGGCTTATCGAAGTGCTGTCCATGAAACCACCGGCTATACTCCAGCCCAAATGCTGTTTGGACGTGAACTTCGTCTCCCTTGTGATCTCCTGTTTGGTTGTCCACCCGATGCGCCTTCATCGCCCGAGGAGTACATCCAAGATCTCCAGGCACGATTTGAGGACGTTCACAACTTTGCTCGGGAGCGAATTCACATTGCATCGGAGAAAATGAAGACAAGGTACGATCTAAAGGCTACGCAACATGAGTTTCAGGAAGGAGAGAAGGTCTGGTTGTGGAATCCTGTTCGACGCAAAGGACTCTCTCCCAAGCTACAGTGCAACTGGGACGGACCATACACAGTCTTAAAAAGGCTGAATGATGTAGTGGTGCGGATCACTAAAACACCTTCATCAAAACCGAAGGTGGTGCACTATAATAGGCTAGCCAAGTACCACAAGTAACGGTAAAATTAAAATTTAAAATGTAAATACTTGTAAAATTTGCGCATGCGCACTGTAAATATTTGTATATAAATATTTGTACATATTTGTGAATTTTGTAAATATTTCCCACTTAATTTATATTTCTATGTTATCTTTATGTGCAACTTAGTTTTTGTGTTTTAGATTGTGTAAATTTGTTTAGTTTCGCCTCTTGACCAAGGGTTGCACTGCCCGGGACGTGCAGTCCTTGGGAGGGGGGCAGTGTTACGAAATTGTAAATAATTGTGTTTATTTTTGTATAAATTGTTTCAAAGAGGCTTAGTAAGTTGATAAAGTGCTAATTTTGTGCATTTCTAGTCGTTTTAGCGTTGAAATAGCCTTATTTTCCCTTAAAAACGCATTAAAAAGCCCCAGTAATGCACGTAATGGATTTGGCGCCAAATTTGGCGACTTTTTCCCACCTTGGCGAGAAAATCCTTATATGGGATATACCAAATATGGAAGCTGTAAGTTGATTGGTTGACCACTTTCTAGAGTTTTCTCGAAAAATCTGGGCTCCATGGAATAGCATATAAGGAGCGCTTCCTCGCCAAGGGCAGTTCAGTTCAGTTCAGATCTCAGCCAGCGTCGCTAGTGATTGCATTGCTCTTAAGCCTCTTTGAGAGAGACTTGCTTCAAGTGTTATTGGTATACAGTTTATACTGTGGATTTGCTATTGACAGCTGTTGTTTAAGCTGTGGTTACTGCTTGAATTGAAGCTGATAATTGGTTTATTGACCTGTATTTTTCTGGAACTTTCTGTGAATAAATTACTGAATTTTTGTACGTTTGGCCTTTCATTCTCAGACAACTCACGAACCCCCAAGTACGCAACAATACTGTCATATGTCAGAAACCAATCAATGGTGTTTAGGCCTGAAAATGCCGCTTGTGAAATCTCCGTTATTTTAATCCTCCAATGTATGGAAATTAATCCAAATCAACTCGTACTTTGTGGGTGTCATATTATTAATACAGAATTAAAAAAAAATAAAAATAAAAAAGTATAAAAATTTCTTAAATTACCAGAATAAAATTTCGAAACAATAAAGTATTAAATAGTAAAAAACTCTGACTAGTATTTTGTGAACTATGCATTTCTGATTTGCCTTTTTACTTTCTTCTATATGTAATATAGAGAAAGTATTGGATTCGTAAAAATTTTCGACCTCGGGTTTTTTATGGATTTACACGTTTTGAGAGCTGTAGAACACGATTTGACCCTTTTTAGAAAATGTCTGTCTGTCTGTCTGTCTGTCTGTGTGTGTGTGTGTGTGTGACAAAATTTTGTGGCAACTGTATCTCAGGAACTACTGCACAGAATTTCATACAAATTAGTATGTAGTTGCACCTTGACATAAATTAGTGCCTATCAACTTTTGGTAAAAATTGTCTTACAGGTTGCGTTGCCATCCCGCTTTTTCTAAATTTTTAACATGGAGATATAGGACAAAATTTTGTATAAATGTGCATAAAGAGAATTATTTTTTAGTAATCATTATGAAATTTACAAGAATTATTTATAATAGAGGTAGTCAACCGGGGAAAAAATTTTGTATGCGTAGGAGCCTCGTGAACCCCCCTGGGGGGGAAGTCCCCCCTCGAGGGAAGTAAATTTTCAAGATGGGTATCTTTCGAAAGGTCTCGTCAATACCTTTAAAACGAATGGTTGAACTATAAATCTGCGATAATTTAAAACAAAGTTATCGATTTTTTTTACTTTTAACAAAAAGTAACTTAGAAAAAAAATCGTTTTTTTTTTTTTTTTTTTTTTTTTTTTAAAACGAAATTTAACCAGACTTGGTATTTAGTTGGCCCCTGACATAAACTGGGGCTGATTAGATTTGGGGATCAATCACTCAACAAGTGGTGCTGTGATCGTATTTTTTCTAAATTTTTAACATGGCAGTATAGGACAAAATTTCGTATAAATGTACATAATGGGAGTTATTCTTAACCTGTGATTGTGAAATTAATATGTATTATTGATAATAGTAGTAGTTAATTAGGAAAAAAATTTCGGTCATCGCTTCCCCCCCCCCTGGGGCCCGGGGGGGGGGGGTAAATTTTCAAGATGGGTATCTTTCGAAAGTTCTCGTCAATATCTTTAAAACGAATGGTTGAACTATAAATATGTGATAATTTAAAACAAAGTTATCGATTTTTTTTTTTTTTTTTTTTTTTTTAACGAAAAAAAACTTTGAAAAAAAATTGTATTTTTTTTTTTTTTTTTTCTTTTTTTTTTAAATATTGTTACTGCGTGAATTTGTATAGGAAAATATAGAAGAAAGTCTTGTGGTGGCCACAGCATACTAGTTTATCAATGGTGCCATGTACAAGTCACTTGTATTTTAGACGATAAACTGAGTTCGAATCATTGTAAATCATTTGAATTAGATTTTTTTCCCCTGAATTGTTTACAAGATCTTACTCCTATGTGAAGTTTCACTAAAAGATATTTGTAGTTAAAATTGCACAAAATTTGTTAGTCAGGCCCTGGCCTCGAAACCAATTTATATTATTTGCTGCCTTTACCCGTCTTCCTGTCCTTGATCCCTAAATGAATTTTAATAATCTGGTGTGTCACTCACACGACTTTCTCTTACCCTGAAATTTAATACTATAATTACAGGTTAGAGATTAAGAGGTAAGATAACGAGTACTGTTATGTAAACCTATGCTAAAACAATTCAAATTAGGATCCGACATAGTTTTATATGATAATTAGTTCTGTGTGAGGGGGGCTACCGCCCCCCTCAACCCCCCGTTTCATTACTGCTCCTACATTTATATAGAATTTAAACCTGCTATTAAAATTAAAAGTTCACTTAAAATTATTCAGGCAACTTTCAGACAACTTTCACGCAACATTCCTTGACTTATTAGTCTTGATTAAACTTTTCCAGCAACAAACTTATATTAACTTGAAAATACGAATTTTGGATCTCCTGAAATTATTCGTGTTTAAGTTACTCTAAGAGACACAGACAAAGGCCAAACATTAAAAAACTTGACTTCAGTAACCAAGAAGCCTCAGAACGTGAAAATATACAAAAACAAGCAGTGAATATTTAGCTTTAAAATATACATTATTTACCATATGTCTATGAGGAATTAGTTTCAATTCCTGAGCAGCTTTCCTGAACACGGTAAAATATTTTAGCAAAGTACAGTCGGTAACAGAAGTGTCCGAACACTAGCAAAAATTCCTATGTAAAAAAAGTACACTTAATACAGTTTTGCTAAATAAATCCTTGTCGAATCCTGTTCTTAATCGCCTGAATGGAAAGTCTGATAAATCTTCTTAACTCATTGACTCACGGAGTAGAAAGAATTAATCCGTGCATTGACTAATAATCAATGTCCAACCAACCCACCAGTTGCTAACAACAACACGTTTCCGTTGTTTATTTTGTCGTAATAAATTTTACTATTTTCTGCTTTTATTAAAAAATGTATAGTGATAGCTTTTTAATATTATTTATTTCTATTTTTACCGCATTACTGGGAGAAGGTACGATAGATAACATACACCATTTTATCAATAATATTCATTTGTAAAATTAACTCGTTTAATGCTGACCTAAATTTATCCAAATATTTTTATTAATATAAATTATTTTCGATAAAATAGTAATTTTAAGAAATATTTTTGAAAGTGTTTGAGTTCTACTAACTTCAGTTACTGTTAGATCTATTTAGTACTTTTTTTCCCCGAATATTTATTATTTATTATATGCCGAATATACCTGGAACATGAAAATGCAATACAGCAAAGTTAGCTTATTATTTAATATACACAAGGTTGGAAGCCGTTAGAAACTATGACTCAAAAAGAAGTATTCATCGAAATTATACTATTTGCTGTTGTTGAAATTTTATCTATGATGTGTCTGTAAAGGTTCTATTATATTTCATTAAAATGATGTAAATAATTGAAAAGCTTACAAAATAATTATAATAATAATGATTAATACTATAATTAACAAAATCATGCATATTTTCTTTATGTATATGTATATATAATTACTAATTATTTTTTATTTTGTAAATTTTTCAAGTAATTTCAATTATTTTAATCTGTATTAATATTATAAAGAATTAAATTTTTTGTTTGTATTTGGGGGATAATCACTGAAACTACTGAATCAATTAAAAAGACATGTTCAAATACAAAGCTACATATCCCTGAGTAACATAAACAATTTATTTTGATTTAAAAAAAAAAAAAAAGAAAGAAAGAAAAGTTTTAAATTTCAAAATTTGTAAATTAAATCAGAAGAAAACGTTTTGTTTGGACGTGTACCGACCTAATGTTGGATATATGTGAAAATAATGCTTAAAGCTTTGATCTGACCAGTAGAAAGAAAGTTAGAATCCTAAATGTTTCACAGTATGAATTCTTTCAAGCCTTCATTTTTAGTTTTACATCACACTGTGGTTATCTTTCATTGCACTAGCCATATCACCTTGAAATTTTTATTACAACATTCCCTTTTCCCTCTTTATCATGTAATGGCTACCAAAGACAGTAGGGACCCTATGGATTCTTCTTTAGTAAATAACTTTTGACCTATCATCAATCAGTTATTTCATTGTTCCATGTTTTGTGCAGTGCAGTCCTTAGAATGCCTTAATTGTTTTGGTTTTAAATAGGCAAAACAGGGTACACACTAGAAAAGAATATTCAGTGGGATTTTCCCACATTAACATAGAATTTAAGTGGCTTTTCAAATTTAAGTGAGAAACTACACATTTTACATTCTGCAGACTTCTCTTTCAAGAATTACAAATATGCAAATCAAACAACTGTAAATAAAAAGAAAATGGCCTCTACAGCTCCCGAAAGGAAAGTCTCCTTGGGGGTTGGTGATCGGAGTGAGCAGTGGGCAGATCCCCTTAGTTTCATATTTAATTACAATATAATAAAATATATACACTTCTTCATTTATATTCTCTTAATTTTTCTTTAGAATTAAGAAATGTTTTTAAATTATTACTGAAATTTGCAATTTATGTAATCCATATATAACAAGAAATTAGTTCTACAGGATCACAGGCTTCAAAGTAGTTAGTACAGTTGGTAACAAAAGTGTCTGAACACTAGCAAAAATTCCTATGGAAAAAAGTACATTTCATACGGTTCTGTTAAATAAATCCTTATCGAATCATGTTCTTAGACTGTCTAAGAAAAGGATTCGACAAGGATTTATTTAACAAAACCGTATGAAGTGTACTTTTTTTACATAGGAATTTTTGCTAGTGTTCGGACACTTTTGTTACCAACTGTATATTACCCAATGCAATTAGGAATTGAATGAAATACTCTATAAATAATGTGAAAAAAATTGGGTGTAAAAATACCTCTTACAAACAGTGCACAAAATTTAACCAATCTTGATATTTAGTTGGCTTTGACTTAACTTAAATTGGTGCTAATAGTATGTATTGATCAACTGCTGCACAAGTGATGCTGCCGTCTCATATTTTTATAATTTTTCATATGATAGTATAGGACAAAATTTCATATAAATGTATATAATGAGAATTATTTTTAAATTTGAAATTTAAAATGTATGTAGTTGTAATAGAAATGGTTAACCAGGAAAAAACTTTGTATATGTGTGCATTATTGGTAGGGATGAAACGGATATCCAGTAACTATCCGGTATCCGGCCTATCTGGCGGGGTACCGGATATCAGCACACCGGATACGGATATCTGGCAATTTCAAGCCGGATATCCGAAGGAGAAAATTCAAGCTTAAACTCCCATCAGATGAAAATTTTGGGACAATTTTTTAATTTTTTTTAGATCAGTTGTAGCTTGTAAAGGTTTTTTTTTTTTTTTTTTTAAGTTGGCTTCTGCGAAAATCGAATTTGGACTCATTAGCAAACAAATGTAGCCAAAAGTAGCTTCGGGTCTAAGAAATATAGAAGCCCTATTTTAATTTTGTACAGAGTTAGCTAGGTTTTTCTTCCAGAGTGATCTATAACATTCCCCCTAATCTTCCCCATAACAATAAAAAGAGCTGTTCATTGTTGTTCCTGAACAAATGATATTTATTCTCTGCAGTTGCAGTGTATATATAACTCTGTTTTCATGTCTTTTGCTAATATGTTGTTAGATTGTTTAGTAATATTGTTAGTCTTGGATGTTAAAGTTGTTAGATTGTTTTGAGAATGAGTCAAATAATGTACATTTATTGACTAGAACCTGTTTATTTACAATCCAGTTTTCCATACACAATAAAGCTGTTGTTTTTGTGACCATATATTTATACTAGCAGAAACCTGGCATTACTTGTGCCATCTATCTATTCAATTTGGATTTTTTTAAAAACCCTCCAATTTATATAAATTTGCATTTTTAATGGAATATCTTACTAAAGCACCTGAATTTAGAATTCCCTGTTGCGTTGCATAGATATATCCCAAAAAATTAAAATTACTTCAAATAAAAGTACATATTTAAATTTTCAGAAAGTCTGTACTTTCACTTTCATATTGTTCATAAGAAAAAAAAAAAAAAATCAGTTATTTAAAGTTTTTGATTTTGTACTGCAGAAAAACTTCACTTACTTAAAGAATTTTAATAACTAATGTAAAATTTTCTTTCTTATCTGTACAGAATATAAAAATATAAAATAAGTAAAAAGTATAAATTCATTTTGAATTACTACTTTCTTCTATATTAAATAGAAGGAAGTATTGGATTTGTGAAAATTTTCAACTTCCAGTTTTCGGTGGATTTACGCATTTTGAGGGAACCAAAACACAATTTGACCATTTTTGGAAAATGTCTATCTGACAAAAATTTTGTGCAGTTCAAGAGTTAATGCACAGAATTTCATATAAATTTATACATAGTTGCATCTTACCAAAAAGAAAAAGTGCCCATCAACTTTTGGTGCAAATCACTTAACAGATGGCGCTGCTATACTGTGATTTCTCCCATTTAAAGGAAGACTATATCTCAGCTTATACTGTGTATAATTTAAAAAATAAACTAAGTGTGTCACAGGGACCGCTATTGAAACATGTTCATTCAATTTCTGTGCATAACGGCCAATAGGTGGTGCTGCTGTGCTGCAATTTTCCTGTGAATGGGGAAGTTATATCTCAGATTCATTCGTGTATAATTGCTAAAAATTTACTATGGAAAAGGGTCATTTTTATAAAACATCATGTTGATTCAATTTTGGTACATATTGGTCGATAGGTGGCTATATTATGTTGCAAATTACTCTGTGAATAGGAAGGCTAAATCTCAACATCTATAAAATTTAAGAGATAAACAAGATAAAAATAATATGAGAATAAAAGTTGGCTTAATTTGGGTGTATATCGACTAACAGGTGGTACAGCTGTTCCTCACCTTCTGTGATTCTCCACATGGCTACATCTCAAAATTTTTTGATTAAAATTTCACTAAACTCAATATCTAAAATTTTTATTGTAAGCAGCTATGATTATGTTTCTTCTGCATGTTAAACATGCATGTAGCATTGTTACATAGAGAGATATAGAAGAAACTTTTGTGATGGCCATAACATACTAGTTTGAAGCTTTTATTTTTTTCTTCTTTCTTTTATGTTTTCTTATAAATGTCTCAAAAGAAAGTATTGGATTCATAAAAATTTTAAACTTCTGGTTTTTGATGGATTTACATATTTTAAGAAGTCCAGAACCTGGTTTGACCAATTTTTTAAAAATGTCTGTGTGTGAGTGACAAAAATTCTGTTCAACTGTACCTCTGGAACTACTGTGTACCACAATTACATATAAATTTATGTGTAGTTGCACCATGACATAAATCAGTGCCTACCAACTTTTGGTGCAAATGGCTCAACAAGTGGTGCTGCCATACTGCGATTTCTACAACTTAGAGGAAGGCTATATCTCAGAAACTACTGCACAGAATTTCATATAAATATATATGTACATGTAACTTGGCATATATTAGTGCCTATCAAATTTTGGTGCCAATCGCTCTACAGGTTGTGCTGTTATACAGTGCTTTCTGCAATTTAGGGAAGGCTATATTTTAGGTTCTATTTCATGTAACTACACAAAACTTCAAGTTGGAAAGGCATTATGAAAAATTATGCTGGTTCAGTTTGGATTCATGTTGGCCAGTAGGTGGCTCTTCAATACAGAAATTTCCCCCCAAAAGGGGAAGGCTATATCTCTTATTCTATTGTGTATAATTGCATAGAACTTGGTATGTGAGAGAACCAGCCATTGTGAAACACTATTGCGATTTATTTTAGGTGTATATCGGCCAACAGGTGGCAATACTGCACTTCAATTTACCCAATGAATAGGATTGTGAGAAGCTATGGTTAAACTTTTATATGATTTAAACCGTAAGTGGCTCTGTTATATAGAATTATGTAGAAGAAAGTTTTGTGATGGCCACAACATAGTTTCATGTGAAAATAACCCTTTAACTGTGATTATATTAGTAAAATATTTTATTTCATTTTTTTAATAATAGTATTGTAAAAATATGTAAATAATAAGTTTTAGTTTTATAATTCTGAACAAAACCTATCTTTTTGTGATGGTGCTTTTCACCAAAAATTGCAAGTGTTGGAATTGAGTATGTTAGGCTTAAAATTTTATTCTTCATGGCAATATTGCACAAATAAATAGAATATTAAATAAATATGTTTGAATAAATTAAATTTAAAATGTTTTAAAAGAATAGTATATGAAATATGTTTATATTTTATTGTTTTAAAATAAAGAAAAAGAAAAGAAATATACAACACAACAAAAAACAAAACTAATGACGGATATCCGTATCCGGCAGGCAGAAGAGCACCGGATATCCGGTATCCGGCAAAATCACTATCCGTTTCATCCCTAATTATTGCTTCCCTTCCTGGAGGGAAATACCCTCTCGGGAATTGTAAGTTTTTAATAGGGTATCTTTCAAAAGAACTCATCAATACCTTTAAAACATACGATTTAACCAAAGATCTGTGATAATTTAAAATAGCGATGGAACGAAGCTTTGGCCTGGCCAAATAATGAGCGTGATTCGGCCTATAACAATTTATGTTGTGAATATTCTTTTAACAATTATTATTATATAAAATATTGTCATTTGAGTTATGCACAATGGTACCTTATAATAAAACTTAGTAGAAAATTATATTTAATTTAAAAGTTTGTGTGCATTGAACCTTTGGAACCATAAATCATACAATAATTAATAATATATTCTATTTAAATTGGAAGTTGCTAAGAAATAAGTTACATTACATTATATTTAGTTAACAATTTAATTATATGAACAGCTTTAGTTGTTTTAAAATGAAGTTATTAAAATATTGCATGAAACATTCTGTAAATATTTCTAGCTTTGAAACTTAGTCATAGTCCTGTATAGTCAATAATCAAGATTAACAATAACCTAGGATTATAAAACGTGCAGAGAATTATTGAAAAATAAATAAAAGCTGAATTTTTATTTATTTTTTATAAACCAAAATATGAGGAGGGTGCCTATTACTTGCACATCCACCCTAGATCTAAATTCTAAATATTTATTCTAGATAATTAAAGTTATAAAATTTATTCTAGATAGTTATTATCACATGATAAAATGTTTTCTAGGTTAATAATTGACATACTATAAATTGTTTTTTATGTTTATTTTCATCTTATTATATACAAGGTTAATTAACCTTACTTCATTTCATCATTTATCACACAATTTTAAATTATGATGCAAAAAAAACAATGTTTCTGCATTTTTAGGAAGAATTCTATTCCCTTTCTCCTCATACACATTTCCAGCTTCAGAAAAGAACCTTTCGCTATACACATACTTCTACTTGGAGCAGATAAATAGCGTTTGGCCGAGTCAGATAATCTGGGAAATATTTTTTTATTCTCTCTCCATCTCCACCAATTCCAACACACAATATGTTCTATTTAAAAGCAGATTGTTTACATATACTTCCAGCTCTTTAGCCGATGAATTTTCAGAGTGTTCTGTGAGTAATTCATTGTTTGTGATTTCTGCAAAGCAATCCCACAATGATGCCGGAGCTTCGGCCGAAGCTTTGGTAATTAGTTGGCCGAAGCTTTGGTATTCGGCACTTTGGCCAAACTGTGCTTCGTGCCATCACTAATATAAAATAAATTTATAAAAAATAAAGATCTGTGATAATTTAATAATAAATTTAGCGATTTTTTTTTCCTTGGGAAAAAAAAAAAAAATTCTCAGATGCTAGTAATAAAATTGTCTTTCTTTCAACATTTAGGGCTACACTTCTTTGAGATGAGATCGGCATTCATCATGGAAAGTAATTTTATTAAATAAATTGTATTATGTTTATTTGTTTAAGAAAATGTAGAGGAAATTTTTATGGTGACCACAACATAGTTTTTTTTATTTTATTTACCCTGTCTGAAAAGTCTGTACAGACCCCTGATATAAGAAGAATTAAAGTCCGAAAATGGGCTCTTCATAAAAATCAGCAAACTTAAAACTGACAAGAAAATTTGATAATCAGCATATGTGCAAAATCTCCGTTCTTTTTAACGGAGACTTCATATTGGAAAGTTTTATAAATGTTTTCAGTTTATTTAAGTTCATTCAAACGTCAAAAATATGTGTGACATATTCTTTTTTAAAAATACTGGCGATAAACCTGATTTAAAAATTACAAATGTTGGCTGCTAGGAATCAATCCCAAAAAGTATGGAATATTTCCAGATTTTTCCTAGGTTTGTAAAAAATTTTCAATAAAACTTAATTAATAAATAAAATAAGTAAAAATATAATTTAAATGTAAAGACGACTTCATAGAGGATTTTTAAAAACTGATCACCTGTTAGAAAATTTAAGTTATCATTGGCAATCTGCCGACTGTATTAGTTAAGCCCTAGTTGTGAAATAAACAAAAGACATTACATTAACTGAGATCTCATGCACTTTTTGAATTTATTAGTATTCTTTTATTTTTAGGTTTAACTTGGTTAATGGTATATCGAACGGAAAAGTATCAAAAATTAAAAGCAGAAGTTGAACGACAAAGCAAAAGATGTAAGTTATATATATTTTCTCTTGTAGTTTTTGTTTTTTAAATTATTTAGACATATTATATTATGATTACTGTTTTCATAATCCTTCAATTCTTTCTTCTTATAAGGTTTAATGTATTTCTGTTATTAATTCTACAGGGTTCATACTCATCAGGGAAAACCTGGAAAACATGAAATACTCAGGGAATTTGGAATTTGTTTAAAAAAGTCAGGGAAAATAAAAATTTTCATTAAAAGTCAGGGAAAATCAGTTATAAAACCTGGAAAAACAAATGTTTTTTTTCTTTCAAATTATGTTTTTCTTGCTTAGCTTTGTATCCAAATTTAAATGATTAAGTATTGTGAAAATATGCATGTAAATATTGATTTCTACCTGAATTTCTAGCATGATCGGCAGTAATATGAGATCATACAGCAGAAATTGCTGTATTTTGTCCTGTCTAGAGAAGCGTTTCTTGTAATATGTTGCTAATATTTTCTTGAAAATTGACTGGGAACTCAGGGAAAACTCGGGGAATTTTCCCCCCATATTTGAGTATGAACCTTGTAATGTACTTTCTATAATTTCAACATGAACAATATAATGTTTTACTTAGTATTGACTTGAATTTAATCCTTTTAAAAAATATATTAAAACAGCATTGAAATTTTGCATAATTCAAATATTTGAATCATAACTTTGAAGAAATAGGAATCAGATAAATGCAGTTTTTAAATTGTTCAATTATCCTGAGAAAATCCTGGCTATCTAGTTAATTTTATTTATCGTTTCTTGTATGATTAATAAATATCAGCAATAATGTATTTAAATCAGTGAAAGAAACTGTGCATTTTCTTAAACAAGTGAAATGAAACTAAAAGTTAACTTTTTTAATTTCTGAAAAAGGGGAGAGGGATAGTATGGGAAAGTGAATAGTTTATATACTTTAATTTTGTGTAACTGCATTCTTTGATAATACTGCTCAGCATGAAAATTGCCCCCAACACCTTTTTGGCAAATTCTTATGTAATATGATCTCCTGAATCTGAATATGACGTCCATTTTGCCCTATCACCCACCTTTTTTAGGGATGACCCCCCTATTAGGTAGATTCCTTATAGGAAATCTACCTATTGCAATGGTTCTCATGACACGACTTCTGGAAAATTTCTTCATATCTTCACCGATCATGACCCCTAGAACCCAAAACCACCCTCCATTCAAAAGTATATATATATATATGTATGTATAACGCTTTTCCCATGTTAAGTTGTGAACTCGATAACTGGAGTAATTTTTATTTAAACTTAACCAGCTCGGGATATGTTGTCAGGACAGTAAAAATCTTGGTCGAGTTCGTAGATGGGGTATCCAGCTCAAAGGGGGTGAAAATTTTCAATTGTCCATAATTTCTTTAATATTGAAAATAAGTAAAAACTTCAAATCAAGCAAAATTACTGCCTTACCCTAAAGAATTTTTTTTTTTTTATTTAAACTTTTTCAATAGCTTCAATTGCTTAAAAGTTACAAGTTAAAAAGGGATTTTTCATCAATTGTGATGAAGCCAACTTTTTCTATAGCTTTAATTGCTTAAATTTATAATCTGATGCTTACATCATGTGCAGACAATAGTAAAAAAGATCACTGAAAATATAAAAAACATGGTAACTGCTTTATTTAATTATTTAAAAATATAAAATTAAAATAATATGTTAGTCTTAATAAAAATATCATTTGTGGTGAATAGTTTAGAATGCCGGTTAAGGCAAGAATTTAAAATTTACGATTGAAATTGAGCGATATACGTTACAGCTTCCTTTGACCTTTTATATTCCCCAAGCTCGCCAAATTTTGTCGTCACCAAGTCAAAAATTTCGTTGTTAATTATCAAATTTTGCCACCAAATCACAAATTTCATTGCTGCGTCGCAAGTTTTGTCACCAAATCATACAATTTACTAAATTTGTAACAATTAACATTGAAATTTAGTGGTGCCCAAATGGTCCAATGTTAACTAATGTTAATGTTAATATTAATGTTCCTTATAGGACATAACATAGGTTTGTAGTTGAAAATTAAATTTCTTGAAACCAGAATAGCGACATAAATAATGCAATGTGTGGGAACAAAGCCATTGGCACATTAACGTAAAGGAATCTACCTTTGCCTTGAAGCTTCCTGAAAAGGGATTTTTTTTATCACTTTTCGGTAATTTTATGGCAATAAATTTGATTTTTAAGGGGTGGGGAATTATTTTAACCGTTAAATATCTTCTGAGGGGCTACAGAGTTAAAAAATTCTAAAACATCAACTTTGCGGCAAGGGGGAAATTTAGGGGGGGGGGGGATTGGCCACTGAAATTATGTATTACATTTCTTATATTTTTTTAATCTATTATTAATGTTATTTATTAAACATTATATATATATATATATATATTTAAGTGTTAAATTAATTCTTTTTCATTCTCCAAATCAAATTCATGGTCATAAAATTAAAGAACAGTGATAAAAATTGGGGGAGGAATATTTTTGAGTCTATATACTTCTTACAATAATATTTTATATCATTGAGTATGTGTTACTAAATCGTATGTTTACAATTATAATATAGGTGGTTACATCTTAATGCAATTTTCATTTATTTATTTTAGTGGAAAAGAAAAAAGAGGTACATGGAGATACTGTTGATCGACAGCAGAAGAAAAAGATTGGTATGGAAATATCAGAAAACTTGTTATTTAATAATGCTAATAGTTAATAATATATATACATATTGTATTTGTTTTATCTTAAATGATTCAATAGTAAGTTTTGTGTAATTTAGAAATTAGCTTTGTCATGTATGACATTAAATTATTGGTAATTTTAAATTAAAAGCTTCTGTTTCTGTTCCATTTAAAATTTTAACTGCATTTGTTAGCTTACAGTATTTTTATGTAAATATTTAAGAATTAGAATTTTGTGCTGCTAAGAGCATTGCGTTTTACCTAGAAAAGTTAATGTTTCTAATTAGATTACTAAAATCATTTGAATCACCAATTTATTTTTTAAAACATTCATTAAAATTCTACGTGGTATTTCTCTGTCTCTTTCTCTTTTTTAATGATGTCTAGCAGTATTAAAATAATATATTAACATAATTTGACCTTTTTTTTTTAATTGATCAATATTAATGAAAGAAAATACAGTAAAGCACTGATTATACTTGAGTGCGAGAACCGTGAAAAAAAATTTAATTACTAACCTCCAAAAAACTCAATTTTAATTCAAGCCAATAATAAAGGAAAATACAATCGATTCTACAGTGTGAAGGTCGAAAATTACCGACATGTTTATTGTGCATCATAATCCTGTAGGCCTACTTGGAAATTTTTTTATAGTTTCAGGAGGAAATGGATCTTTTTACTTTAGAAATAGGGGTTATACTGTTCTACCGCATATTTTTTTTCATCTTTGCATCCAATTTTACTCTGTTTTTCAGGTTATCCGCAATTGCCACCCAATTTTGCAAATAATCGGTGCTCTACTGTATGTGTATTCACAGTGTTTAGCTGTGTTCTGGTTTACAGAGCTATGAAATTTGCCATAGAAGTACATTTTGATCACTCATGATGCATTAAAGTCTAATTTTTGATTCATTATTCTTATTTTATGTTTTAATGAAAGCCACATTCTTGTATTTGAATGAGGATATAAACCTTATAAATGTACGTCTGATGTATGTGCACAATATGTAAAATACTCTTTTCTTTTCAATTAAGTTATTTAACACTATAAATTTAGCATGCATTTAAATGCATAAGATTTTTTTTTTTTTTTTTTTTTTTTTTTTGTGTGTGTGTGTGTGTGTGTATGCGTGAAAGTAAACTATTCTAAGAATGTTTTTATGAAATAATGCTAACACATAAATAATATATAGTATTATAGGTAAAAACCATCACACAATGTTAAATCAAACACAGCTTTTATAATTGTTTGTATGGTATATTATGATTTTAAATAGTAGAGCACATAAAAAACAATCACTGTTTTGTTTTAGCATACTAGAATTAATGCATTTATTTATTTATTTATGCATTTTATAGATTGAATGCTGGTAAAATCTTTGTAAATGAAAAATTTGCATTATTGCTTTGATTCTAAATGTTTGTAGAACTTTATCTCTTTTGGGGACTTCTTATAATAAGGCTTTTTCCTTTCTTATAAGTCGGTCTTAACAGCGCTCGATGGTTGCCCTTTCCTTAAAGGTTTCATCTCCTGAACAGAATGCAAAAATTCCACAACTTCAAATTGTAATTTCATCATTTTTAAATGTCTATTAGACTCTACAGCTTGTATAATAACCAAAGTTTTATAAAAGCAAGATCCCGAAGATGATAAAATATTCTAAAGTCACCAACCGGTTGTCCATGACAAAATTTTGGTGGTTCGCAGAAAAATATTGATGTTATTTGCACTTTTTATTGTTTTATTAGAAATTATGCTGGTGTTAATTTTAACTTCAGAATTTTCTGGTTGTCCTGAAATCTCTATGAAACAACTTTTTACTTCCTGAGAATCATTTATAAAGTTTATTTTTCTTCACTACTATTTTTCACCTAGGAGTTAAATAGTAGAGAGTGTAAAGTTGCTGAATCGTTTAGACGATGATTTCTAAAAAGAGTTTCTTAATAATAATAACTTGATGAATAAAAACTTATAGTTCTTCTCACACCACCTTCCTGTGAGAACTATTACAAATGATAGTACTGTAATTTTCAGCATATAAACTGCAAGTAACATGTGTCATTCCTCCACCAGAAATTTTATTTAACAGAATAATCTATATTATTTTGAAGACACAACCCGTACAACTATATCTTTATTTGTGCAAATAATTGTTCTGGTGAAAATCTGATATATATGACCTACAGATTATATGCCGAAAATTATGGTACCTCAATGTGGTAGTGTACCATCTGTTGTAAAAAGACATGTGGCTGCCCAGTGGCAGAAACACCGCGACACGGCGACATAGTCGCGGACACAGAAAAACGGCTTGCAGACAGTTTTGTCTACACTAATAAAAAAATTAGTCTGCAACTTTCAGACAGTTTTTGTCTGTAGTCATAAAAAATTGTCTGCAATTTACGGACATTTTTCTCTTGTGACAATGCACTACCGATGTATGACGTCTTAGTAAAGGGCAAAATTAACGGTGGCCACCGGCCACGTGGCGACTAAATAAAAAGAGATGGCGATTAAAAATTATGCATCGATCGCCACTAAAGTCGCCACTTTTTGTGATCATTAAAAGATTCTAAAAATCGAGCGACGATAGAGAATCTAAGCTTTGTGATTTCCAATCTTTTTCCATCCATGGCATAAATGTCAATGTTCATTTTAAACTTGCTTTATTATATTCTACAACCTATAAAGAAGTAGAATTGTTTAATATATCTTACTCATATAATTTTTTGGACTCCCCCCCCCCCTAACGATCTGTGATCACACAGCTTATAGAAAGCTTTATAATTTCTAACCATTTTCCATTTGCTGTAAAAATATAAATATCTATTTTAAACTTACTTTATTAGATTCTAGAATCTGTAAAGAAGTAGAATTGTTTAATATCTCTTACTCATAATTCTTGTAATCCCCCCCCCCCCCCCCCAAGCTACAAATTTGGCAGCTAAGTAAATTATTTTTAATGAAGCAGCTAAGTTTCCATATCTATATTTTTTAAGAGGAAATATTTTAACTCTATTGAAATAAAATCAATTAAAAAAGTGTGTCTTTAGAAATAAGAAAAAAGTAATAAAACTGCTAACTGTATTTACACATGACCATGTAAAAGGTTGTGATGATGATGAATCATTCATTTACTTAGAAAATAGCAATGTGAACTGTGAATGATAACAGCTTATTTCACTTAAATAAATTGGAAAAAAAAAAAAAAACTAAATTATCTGAAATATAAAAACTTTTGCTTTTATTATTACAGCCCTAAGCAGATATCAATTTAGGATGTGCAATTTAGGATTTTTAAAAAGAACAAAATTACAATTTCAGTGTCTCTGTGTTAATTTTATTATATGTATTTCTTATTTTCATATTTTTCTTGTGGTAATTATACCACAAAATGGTGACAATGCTTTTTGCAGTCTGAAAGAAATAGTCTTATCATGTGAAAAGTGGCCACTAACTTAAAAAAGTGGCTACTAATGAAACTGACAGTACCGGCCACTGGCCACTAATGAATTTTCCCAGTTTTGCCCTTTACGTCTTAGACACTTTCTGGTAGGAACTCTAGTGCCCCCTATAAGTGCCTTGGTAGGAACACACAAAACAGTGCTCTTAGGTCGTCTTTGTTAAACAGTGTGTAACAAAGGCGACCTAGGAGCCTAGATCTCCCTTGATAGGCAGCGTTATGTGTGTATTCTTTTCTCCTGTTGCCTGTTACTGAGATTGTACGGGAATGTAGAAAAGTGCTAATTTCATTTAAAACTGCTCCAAAACTTCTCCTCCACTTCAAAATTCACTTATAAAAATTTCTGTATCAAAACTAAAACTGATACTTTTGTTATTTATAATACTATATTGTTCTGTAGTAAAATTGTATTGTGTATTGTTGCACGAGATCACCACTTTTGTTAAGCCCCCCCCCCCCCCCCCTCCCTCTTCCAGATTGCCAGTATAAGCTTTCAGGCTTTTTGAGTTTAAGCCATTTCACCCCTGACTACATACAAATTTTGCAGACAGATTATGAAATTTTAAAAACCTGTCGCAGACAGCTACAAAATGTTCTGTCACTGAGTGTGGCTAAAGCTCTTTGAGTTGTGGAAATTCTAAAATTCCCCAAACATGTCTGTCTAAGTAAGTGACAGATATGTCTCTTCAGTGAAAAAGAAAGAGTCAATGATATGATTCTACATAAGACCACACCGCACATTTACCTGTGGAAAGACCCGTCGTATCTCACGCCATTCATGGGGTTTTGAGACACCTATGTGCACATTGTGACAATTTACTGTGCCAGATAGAGGAAATTAAGTATCATTGGAGAACATTATGCAGTTAAGAAATTCAACATCATCCTTTATGCTGCTTGATATGTCTAAGGAAAAGGAAAATCAAACATGAAAAGGAAATTCTTTTTGGAATCATCCATGCTAAGTATATCAGTTATTCTGTGCATAAATGCCTTTGTTAGTTATCTTCATCATTTTATGATTGAATTATTAAATATAAAAAATGTTTAAAATTTTAATTTTAATCAGAACATTTAAACTATATTTCAAAAAAAAATTACCTCTAACAAAGCTCTGATTTGTTATAGCTCTTTAAGGGGGCCACTTCTTCAGTAATTAATCTTCTTAATCCGCCCTTTCTTCAGTAGCTATCTCATGGTCTGCTGTAGTTAAAACTGGCGTCTGCCTTCTTTTTTCTATATTCTCTATGAGGTGGCGTCACAAACGATCCAAATCTATGCACAACTCATGCCTGTTACAGGCTAATTGGTCCTTGA
The DNA here is from genome assembly GCA_963930645.1 of Salticus scenicus. Taxonomy (NCBI): domain Eukaryota; kingdom Metazoa; phylum Arthropoda; class Arachnida; order Araneae; family Salticidae; genus Salticus; species Salticus scenicus. The sequence goes on from OZ005655.1 coordinate 255,535,611, forward strand.
TTATGAGTCTCGCGCAGATTTGGATCGTTTGTGGCACCACCTCATAGAGAATCAACAAGAAAGAAGGCAGAACCCAGTTTCAACTACAGCAGACCATGAGATAGCTACTGAAGAAAGGGCGGATTTGCCCTGAAAGTGCTACAGCAAATCAGAGCTTTGTTAGAGCTTTTTTTTTTTTTTAATATAGTATAAAAAATGTGTTAGACCTTTTATAGATCTCCTGTATGTTTATTATTAATGAATATCATGAGCTTCTACTGTAAAGGTGTATAGTCGAATCCCATTAGAATTAACTCTGAGATCTATTGACTGTAAGGAAATTTATTATATTAGTTATGTGTTTTCTTTATATAGAATTACTGGTAAAAGCTAAATATTTTTGCTTTAGCAAATATTTCACTCATTTGCTATTTGTTGTAACGAGGCTCTTAAATGTATATTGTAAAGCAATAAAACCTCTTGCAATTATTAATTTATTTACACTTTCTGAAAATCCAAAGTATTCTTTTATTACAGATAGCATGGAATTTTAGCAAATGAACAGTAAAAGTTAATCCACTGTTGAGTAGGGTTATTACAAAAGCGGAGGAAATTTATTTATTTAGAATATTTCTGATTTATTTCTATTATCATGATCTCATTATGCTTTGTTTGCTTTGTAGTAATTTTACATACATGCCTCTCATTAGTTATTGTTATTTTGATTGATTTATTTCACTATTAATCTTATTTAATAAAATATTCTAATGTATTTTTGTTATCTACAAATTAAAATAAATACAATTTTTTTTCTTTTATTTTTATTGTTTATAAACTAATATAATATGTAGAAGTTAAAAAAAAAAAGAAAAAAAGAAATTTTATTATTTTAATTGTTGTTTATTTTTACGATTTTCTTAAAAATACATATATTATTGAGTTATGCTATTTAATAAGCTTCATGGAGTCAGATTAAATCAAGGTTATTCACAGAACAGCAGCTTTACTTTGACATATCTTTATAATTTTTTTTCTTTTAATATATTTAACTAATATTTAAGTTTCTCCTTTCCAAAAGTATCAGTAGAGCCTCTATTACTTCAGGGCGCACACTCCATATCGCTACCAGAGGACAAAGCCTGTGATGTAACTCTATCAGAAAATTTGTTTGTAGAATAATTAATTACCTTTTTTATTTTTTATTTATTTTTTTTTTTTTTATAAATAAATGAACAAATAAAATTAATTCAGTTTTCACATTTGGAAAATTCACAACTGTTAAATAAGTATTCTTTTTCTAAAAATTGTTAATTCAAATTTTTAATTTTGAGTTTAAAAATGGAAAAAATTAAATGAGTACATTTTTCTCATTTTTTAACTGCAAAATGAAAAGAATTAAACAGTGAATTTTGGAAAAATGAGTACTAATTGAATGGCTGTGAGTTTTTCAAATATGGAAATGGGATTAAAAAAAAAAAAAAATACATTAGGTAATGAGTAATTTTGTAAATGAATTTCTCCATTTAGTGACTGGAAACATTGAAAATGTAAGACATAAAAAAAAAACTTTAATTGATTCTTCCATTTTCTCTACTAATCTGGGTGTTTATCATTGCATATAATCTATGGTCGATCAATATGCACCTTTTTCCATAGCACATTCTGATCCTATCTGCTGTAACCAAAACATAGCTAAATGGTGTTCCTTCGCATGTGCACATACACACACACAGAAGTAGACATATTCTTATATACTAATAAAAATTACATTTTTTGCAAGTGATCTATTTAAGTATAAAATTATTTCTTTGCTTTATTTAGAAAGGGAAGAAGAGAAGCTTAAGAATAATAACAGAGATTTGAACTTGGTAATGTATAATTTGCTCAAACTGTGATATAATTTTAATATTGTCTGTTCTTAGTCATTAATATCTGTGTGCTTCCTGTATCTTCTTCTATTATACATAATTTGCTGTTATATGCGTTATTAAGAGTAAGAACAAAATTTAACTAATCCTTGTTTCATAGTATAATTTTTCCATGGTGGCACAAAGTTTTTTTTTTTTTAATTTAAAAAGACTATATATATATAGTGCGACCACATTTCCTACGACTAGCAGTGAGGTCGAGTCCAAAAGTTTGGAGGGATGCAAAATTGCCCGAGAGATAGTTATTTGGCAAACATCCAGTTATTCGGTGTTCCCTTATCACTTGTTTTCTCTCAGTCACCCCTATTTTAACACTGGACTCGTTCAATCCGCACTTGCGCAGAGGCTTCCATGGTCGCAAGAAATGTGGTTAAAGAATATATATATATTATTATTATTATTATTATTATTATTTTGGGGGTGGTGGGGGGGCTCATAGAGGCCCTTACTATAGTTTCTGTTTATATTTTATGAGAACAAAACCAGGGTTGGAGTTTAGGACGTCCGAAACTGGTTTTGGACAGGACAGGTGGTTTTTACTGTCCAAAAGTGTCCTAAACTGTCTAAAAATGTCCAAAAGTGTCTTTAACTGTCTAAAACCTAAAATTGTAAGAAATTCCATTTTGCAATGCTTTCATTCCTAGTACAGTTATAATTTGCAATTAAAGTAGCTTTTACACTGAAAATTTAACTAACTTTTAAAATATTTTTAACATGCAAAAAGAGATTTAAAATTTAACAAAAGCTATATAAAATAAAAATTTATAATATATTCAAATATATAATATATTCAAAGCGATAATCTATTCAAATTGAATGGTCAGCCAATTTATTTTCATTCATGTTTTTTCCCCATGACTTATTTATCCATTATTTCACAGAAATTCCGTTTAAAAATTGTTTTTTAAAAGGAATATTTCACAATCATTTTTTTAAGCATAACATTTCAAAGAAAGTATAATTGAGGATATTTTAAAACAAACACAATATTTATTCATATTCCTTGTATGTGTGTATCTATTAGCAAATATCTATTTGAGACATAATTATCCAATTTCTTGATTAAAGCTTCAGTAATAAAATTTTTTTACTTTTATATATTATAATTTTTCTCTTACTATGTGTGTGATCAAAATTAAAACAATGTTAAACACTTGAAAATGTTACAAAACATCAATTAATAATTATATATGTTCTTACACACATAATTGTAGTAATTATTTTGTAAATTCTTTGAATATTTGAATAATTTCAATAAAATATAATTCTGTTGAAAACTATAGTTTTGGACAGTTTAGGACACTGTGGTTTTGGACAGGACAGTATAAAAACCATGGTTTATACCGTGGTTTTTACCATAGTGTCCGAAACCTTGCCAACCCTGAACAAAACAATTGGGAGATAAAGAAAGAAGTTAGCATATTTCATTTTCTTGAATTTTTATTCACGTCTGAAAAGTAGTATAAAAAGTGCTCTAGCCATGAAAACTACAATAGATGAATACAATATTTTTATGCATTGAGTCATATTTGCATAAAATACTTTTCAGAGATGAAATATCTGAGAACAAAATCAGAATATATTTTGACAAGTTCCATTTATATCATTTATATCATTTGGATAAATATCAGTGCACATATTTTAGAAAAATATAAAGTCATTTATGACTCAAAAAAGAAAAAAAAAAATTATAAAATATTTATCAACTCAAAAATTCCGTAATCAATTCATAGAATTTTACAGTTGGATGTCATCTCATCCTAATCAAAACGATCAACTGCTTCTTGGTTTTTGAAAGTATCTGGAGAAGAAAAAAAAAAAGGTCTATTTTTAGTTGAATCACAATTTTAAAGTAATATTATTTTTGTCACACTTTTTTTTTCTTCATGTAGAATGATCAACATATATAAAATTAAATTTTTTTCGGAGACATCAAGAGTGTCAGGAAACAAGTCTGCAGAACACACCCATTTTATGTGAGTTGATGATTTTCCAACAACATCAACTATTTAACAAACTGTTCTTTACATGAAGACTATATTAATTAACTAGATGATAAAACCTTTACATACTTCATGTTCTGTAGGCCATAACGTGTTTTCGCTTGGGCACCCCAGCTTGCTCACCGGCACTTGCTGTGTCAAAAGTTCTGCATGTGTGGCTTTTGTTGTTTACTTTTCTTTTAAGCATGCTTTGCCACTGGCTATCAAGCCCTGCCGGGTTGGGGACAAAATCTTGCGTGGACGAAATATCGCCTACTTAAATGAATGGAAAGCATAAAGGAGTTGGTAATTATTAATAATAATGTATAAAATTTCATGACAACACATAACTTAGTCAGAGCACTGGTATACACACAAACCCTCCTCAAAATTTTTTATAAATTTGCTTAAAAGAGTTTAAAGTCTATGTTTATTAACTTCTTTTAAGATTAGTCATAAAGAATTTAATCGTACTTATCTGGTTTAAAACTTTAAATTAAGGTTTGTGAACAGTGTTCAGCTTTCATGTCAGCAGTAATGTACAATATTTTAAAAATGCATTTTGAATGGTGAAAAGCAAATGATAAAATAACTTAAAATTAAATATAGATAAAATAATAAAACTCCATTCTATTATGTATTTATTTACTTTAATTAATTAGTATTATATTTTAAGGCCCTGTGACCTTCACCAGAGATCACACGTGACAGAAATACAAATTTTCAAATGGATCATATTTTTTCGATGCGATATTTTGTCCCGCAATATTATGTCCGGATCCCAGCCCTGCCACATCGTTGCCATTGCAAGTATTACTAAAGTTAATGATTTCGATAGCTTCTCGGTATGCAGCGTATTTATGGTTTAGTAATTCGCAATTTTTGTAATGTTCTCGAAATGAGCAAGCTGGTGTGCCCCAGCGAAAACGCATTACGGCCCACAGAACATGAAACATGTAAAGGTTTTGTCATTTAGTTAATTAACATCAACTATATTAATCGTTGAAACATCATTTTTAATGCAAGTGAAACATGTTTTTTTCCCAAATTCATGCTCATTAAACACTTAATCTCCAATTCTTCTGCTACTTTACATAATAATTACATAAAATAATAATTTTATTACTATATAAAGTAAATTGTGGAGGTACCAGTAATATTAAGTGTCCATGTCAATGTAAGATGTAACCCCAAAGACATGTCAGTAGATTCAGGCACCCACACCCATTCTTACAACTTTTCAGGGGGGTTTTCCTTAATTATTTTTTCGGCATTTTCTGGATAGTGTTTTTTTTCCTTCACACTTGCAGTTGTGCGTTTCTTTTTTCTATGCTTTTTTTTTTTTAACTTTTTTCACTCTTGTGATTGTGCAATTTTTTTCCTGTTTTTTTATGCATTCTAATCTGCACTAGTGGCTTGCTTTCCCACCACTGCCAATAGTAATATTATGTGAGTCATAATAATTATAATAACTAATTACTAAATATAATTTTGTAACTAAAAGGGTAATTACTTTCAAAGTTTTTATCAAACATAATTGTTTTTATCAAATATTTCTGTTATTATAATTTAATCCTAATATTAACTTTTAATATTATTTATGAAACAAATTTATTTTAAAGTTTTCATGAAGCCTGCAAATTAACTTTAAAATAGAAAAACCTTTCTTAGAGACTTTCGCTGGAGGGCCCACAGCATCATCAGTGGTCAACCTGATCGGCATTCCTGTACAGGGTTGGGAAAATGGCGCAGAATTCATGCCGTAATAAATAAAAGAAAATTTTATAGGTAGAGAAATATTTTAAATGAATACCAGTATGAGTTCTACACCAATTTTCCATACCTTTGATACAGGAATGCTGACCTGATATTTCTGACCAAAGTGATGTTTCTAGCCTTTCTTGGTCCAATTTCCAAGGCCACGCATGGTGCCAACTACTGAAATGAATGTAGTTATGGAATTGATTTCAGTCTTTTTCTGACATGGCAGAGTCTTTTTATTTATGTCTGGAAGGGAAAAGAATTTGAAATGAGAAGACGAAATAAAAATGGATTAATTTTATAAAAACTTATAAAACTTAATTAGAAACCTTACATTTCAGCTTCAAAATGATTGTGAATTATTTGGGTGAAGTACTTTGTAAATTAGGGGTGATGCCCCTCATCCTCAATACCTTTCCATGGTGGTGCTTGCCGTGGTGAACTGCTAAAATGATGTTTTGGTTGCTGTCTTCCTTCCTCCAAAAGGTGGCACCATAGCGGGTCGAGACTGGCTATTGATTGGATGCCATTGCAAGCTTCTAAATTATCTATTTTTTCAACCATCTCCCTAAAAAAGGAATAATTGGGATTATTATACTGCATGATTTTTGTAACCTTTTTAAAATTAATTTTTATTTCTTCTTCTTTTTGCATGTTTTGGCTAACGCTGTAGTACTTTTTTCATATTTTATATCTTTGCTGTGCTCATTGATTCTAGTATTTATTTTTCTCTTGGACATTCCCACATAACATCCCTTTTTTGTTATCTTTATATGTGAATGGAATTTTGTATACTCCTGTGGTTTCGAGGGGTGAAATGGGATCGTTGTCATTGTTCGATTCCCACCATCCAGTCATATTCGATTCTTAACATAATCGAACTCCGCACTCAATGACACTTTCGATTTAACTATTTTCATCTCAACTTTACTTTTTTTCTGTTCAACAGGTACGAACATCTCAACTCTACTAAAACAGAAACCGCAAAGAACAGTTTAAGAAATGTTCTTTTTCATCCGCACGGTAGCTTGCATGCTATCTTTCGCATTATTTTCGCATTGTTACTTAACATTATATTGTTTATTATTCAATCGCAATGTTTTATCACAACTTATGTCTTCAATGCATAAATCTGTGTATTGTATGTTTAATATAGTTTTGGTTTGTGAATGAAAGAACAAGTATTTATTGTTATCTTCACATCACGTTACAGTCATCATGGATGATTTGATATTATTAGAGTTTGATTTCATTGGTTTGTTTATAATATACTTTTTAGCTATCTTTTTTTTTTAATCGCTGCACCTTGATTATATGGGATATAATTAGTATATTATGTGTCTTATCTTCTTTTCTTTTTCCTGCAGGTAAAGATGAAATCTATGTTTGCAATAGGTTTTGCTTTTACAGCTTTGCTTAGTATGTTCAACTCAATGTAAGTTCAAATTTTTTAATTTGTTTATTATGTTAAATATATATATGGTCATTTTTTATAGTACATGTACATAGTAGAAAGAAATGTATTTCTCTCTGCGAACCATTAAATGTTTATTTAAAATGAAATTTGTAGTTTTTATGTCTAATTGATTTAAATCTTTAAAGACTGAGACTCGTTAATCATTTTAATAATCTGCCATTAAAACTATTTTTTTTTTTTTTTCAAATTGCTAAAATTTCCCTCAAAAATCTGTTGAATAATTTTGTTGAATAGATGTTGTTATAATATAAAACAAATTTATGTTATAATATAAACAGTTCTATCAATATATTTTATTCATTTAAATTTTATATTTAAAAAAATAAATTAATTTATAAATGTGCTTTTCATTTTATTGATTTTAGCTTTGATGGTCGAGTAGTTGCAAAGTTACCTTTCATACCTATATCATTGATACAAGGATTTTCTCATAGAAATTTAATTGGGGATGATTACAGCGACTGTTCCTTTATCTTCCTGTATATTTTATGTACAATGTCTATAAGACAGGTAAAACACACTTCTCTATTATTTGATATATATGTAAAATGTATATTAGTATGACCCTTAAATGAGGGGGAAATTTTGTTTTTATTTTTTGAAATCCAATATGTATACCCTGTAATTTTTTTTTTTCTATTTTGACCCCAAACACTTTTTAGCAAAATATCAGCTCTCTGGGAAGTTAACACATGCTGAATTGATGGGAAAATACAATCCTAATATCTATATTAGGATTTTCCTGTCAATTCGGAATGTGATAACATTATCCCAGAGAGCTGATATTTTGCAAAAAATTCTTTAGAGTCAAATAGAAAAAAATTATAGAAAATAATAAACTTAAAATTGTGGAAAATAATGCACAACTTTTTTTTTCTTGTAAAATCTTGAGAAGCACCCATGGATGTAATGTATATGTAATATAAATGTAATAAAAACTATAATTAAATTAAAACACCTTACATTAGCTTCTGTTGTTGTTTTTCCGCGATCGAAAGGGTTGGATGAAGTGAATTTAATTTAATACTTCATCCATCCCTTTCGATCGCGGAGCCGCAAAGAAAATCAAAAACACCGCCAGTAAATACAACATAAACATCCCCATAAAACCAAACAAGAACATTTTCCAACTAATTCGTAGCGACAAAGATCCAACCCCCCCACTCGAAACCGCAGGTATATATAAAATTCCGTATACAGATAAAAACAATAAACCCGGTTCCTACATCGGCATCACAAAAAGAAAAATAAAAACCAGAGTCAAAGAACATAAAAACGACATCAAAACTGGAAAATTCAATACAGCCCTAGCCAAAACATATAACGAAAATGACATCAAAATAGAATTCGATAAAACCACTAAAATATCCGACTACAATAACTATCAATACACCATGTACCGAGAATCCATCAAAATATCAACCAATGAAGACACATGCAACGAAAGCGGCGCAGTAGCCCCAAATAGGGCATGGAGCCACCTGTTGAGAAGTCAACAAAGAAGCATCCAGAAACCCAAGTCTCCATCACAGTGCTGACGTTCTCCGAAGAGGCCCGGGTGCCCGGCGCTGAAAGATCTCAGAACGGCCACGAAGTAAAGTTAGGTTTATTATATATTTATTATGTGTTAGTGTACTTCGTTTCTCCTAATTTATTTAAAACTTATTTTCTAAATTCATGTAACTACGTAAGTATGCTGCAAGGTATTACCAGAAACCTCCAGTCTTCTTTTTCAAGATTATGTATCTTCTATAAGACTTTGACATGTATCCCTAGTGTGACCCTACTGAAACTCAACCTTGTTTCCTGGATTCATACAACTAATGAACTTATCATATTGTGTACACACAACTTTTTTTTTACTATAACTGTATCAAGTTCCTTTGTTATATATAATGTTGTCTACTCTTTGCTTGTGTAAAAAATTACCTGAAGATGCTTCAACGTTGTAGCGAAAAGCTTTGTGAACAATTTTTAATAAATTTTTATACGTGTTTTAAAGTGGTTTTGATATATATTTATTAAAAATAAATAAATATTTCTTTTCGAGATGGAAAATTAGAGCACTGAGTTTAAATAATAAAATAAAATACTTATATTTAAAAAAAAAAAAAATTTTTTTTACTAAGATAAAAGGTAACATGTTCAAAGAATGGAATTCAAAAATGAGAATTCGGAAGACTTCATTTATGGATGAGATATCTTTATAATACAAAGCAACAAAATACCCATAGGATAACATAGGAAGCAGGAAAGAGTGAAATGATTGATGTACAGCTTTAAATACTGCATAATTTATTTATTTATTTTTTTAGTATGGATTACTATTAGTCTCAATCTACGGATTTTCAGATTTTTACAATACCAGTTTTACAATAGTTGGACATTTATCGAAATCGAAAATATAATTGAATAATTTGAAAGCGATGTTATAATTTGGAAAAAAAAAAAAAACCTAATAGTCCTCCATACTAAACAAAATTCTGCTTTTGCCAGAATTTCATCTTTTTTTTTTTTTTTTTTGAGAAAAAAAGAAAATTAATAATAACACTGCTCTGCAAAAAAAAAATTTCGAGGTCTGTTACCATGCGTGCTGATTCTTATGCAAAATGACCTCCTGAATCCGAATATGACTCCAATTTTGCCCAGTCACCCACTGTGTTCTAGAAACACCACCCCCTCTCAATTTCTTTCTCTGTTCGATAATTTTATGACCATGAATTTGATTTAAAGAATGAAAAATAATTAATTTAACACCTACAAACAAAAAAATATAAAGTTTAAAAAATAACGTTAATAACAGAGTAAAAAAATATAAGATATGTAATGCATAATTTCAGTGGCAGATCCCCCCCCCCCCCCCCCCCTCAAAAAAAAAAATCCCTTGTTTCAAATGTCCATGTTTTACAATTTTCCAACTCTGTCGCCCCTCAGAAGATATTTAACGGTTAAAATAATCCTCCTCCCCTCTTGAAAATCAAATTTATAGCCATAAAATCACCAAAAAATGATAAAAATAGGGGGCCATTCATACAAAACAGTGGATGGCAAAATGAGCATCATATTTGGATTCAGGATGTCATTTTACTTAAGAATATGCTGAATTGGTGTCAGAGGCAATTTTCATGCCGAGCAGTGTGATCAGTATCAAAACAGACAGTATCGGAAAAGTTTTTTTTTTTTTTTTTTTTTTTTTTTTTGGAGGGGGGAAGGGGGAGAAAGTCGAAATTTTTATATTTTATTAATATTTTACACCAAAGCTGCTAGTAGGAAATGCTGATAGTCTGCTTTTAATTTTGTTATTTTTTATACATAAAAATAAATATTCTGTTAAATTATATTTGATTTTATTTTACTTTCCATTTATTTATGTAGGCGAGATTTTGTTCCACCTCCGCCCAAAAAAAGAGGGAAAATATTAGGATTTTCTTTTTCTTCTTCTTCTTGTTAAATGTAAATGCTTGTGCTAATCCGTATATTTATATATATATATATATTAAGTTTTATCAGTGTTTTATTAAGTTACTATGTATTTTTCTTTTGCAGAATATTCAGAAATTGCTTGGATTTGCACCATCCAGAACAGCAAACAAACAAAGTGGAAATATTTTCACTCCTTCTACACAAACTATAAAATAATTTATTTATCATTAATATTGTAAATTGTCACTTTCTTATCGTAATTTATTGAAATGATTATTATTACCTGCTTAAATCTTTCAATGATTTAGCAAAAAAGTTACTGACTTTTTCTTATTTGGAGAGGGGGTGTTATTTTTCTGTACTAATGAAACAAGTTTTTATCCATATATGAATTGAGTGAACTAAAAGAAATATTCGAGTTAGTCATTTAAATTTATTATAATAGTAGTTTCATCATTAAAAAAAAAGAAGAAGAATGAATGAAAGGAAAAAAGAACTGCTGATTTGTACATTGCATATAATACAAATTTCAAATATTGTTGTGGTCTGTTTAATTTGTAAAAAAAAAAATTTAATGATATAAAAATACTATTGGTTTGATGCAAAAGTTTGTCCCTTTTTTAATTAAATATTTAAAAAAAAGTTATTTTATTTGCTAAAAATTACATTTAACCCACCAGTACACGGGTTGGGTCTGTGAGACCCATTTTATTTACTAGAATGCAATGTAAGAGAAACATTTTATATATTCTGTGAAAAAAAATTATAATAAACATAAAATTTTATACTTCATATTTTTATTGTGTGATTTTATTTTATGGATGTTATATTTTAACCTTTCAAATATTGAAAGAAAATTGTACCTTTTCCCCACCTGTACACTGGCGGATTAATCAAAATAGTAGGCATCATTCTGCTAGATTACCATTTTCTATTTTCCTGGTAATTTTATAATTCTGCACTCAAAATTCCTGGTTAGAAGCTAATCTAGTTTTTTTTTTTTTTTTTAACCTAATTGTTCCATATAAGTAAAATGAACTAAACTGTTTTTAGTCAGCCCCAATAAGTGATTGGCAGGCGTGGATGGCAGATGAAATACAGTCAATGAGGGGGGAGAATGGGTTATCCTGGTAGAATATAATTTACACTTTTTCTGGTTGATGACTGATTATAATTTATTTTGCTTTGAGTGATATTTATCAGCTTCAGGAACATAATGAATATTTCTTTTATTAACGTAACATCTCATTCCTTGTTTTGTGTAAAATTTAAATTACATTTTTTTACCTTAATTTATTTCTGCTGGTAAAAATAATTGTTTATTATTCTCTTTCTTGAAAACTCTTATTTTATTCTCATGTTAGGAAATTTATTTAGATTATTTTAATTTATTTTACTGGTTAACGACTTTTTTTTTTTTTTTTTTAACTAACCTTAAACCTTATTTTACCTTAACTTTAGTCATTGGTTGTTAACATTATTCCTTCTTCATTGTTTACTGATAAATAACAGCACTGTGCTAAAGCAATGCTTAATACAATTTAATTTTTCTTAATTTTTTTCTGCTAATAAAGATGATTGTTTTTATTATCTTTGTTTTATTCTTGTGTTTGAAACTTTATTTAGGTTATTTTAATTTAATTTATTGATTAACATACTTGAACATCCTAAGCTTCTTTCTTTCCTATACCCCTGTACATTATGCTTAGGATTATTACAAATAATTAATTTTTTATCTTGTGTGTACCCCTTCAAAAGTCGATTTCTTTACCCTTTAACAGCAAATCATATACAGATTTTTTTTTTCTCTCCATTCATTTCTGCAACATTCACATTCTAGCCTTGATAGTTATTCCAAGTTGAAATTGTGCATTCTTTGATTCCAACAATTCCTACCATTTCTTATGCTTATAGCTTTCAATTCTAATACATTATAATGAACTAATACATCATTTTCATTATCACTATGTCATTTGTAATAAGTACAAAACTTTGAATAAACACCATAAAATGCAATAAACTCGCAACAATTGTTTTGGTCGGAAAAACACAAAACCCTTCATCAGGCGGACAAAGTAGGCACGAGTGCTGCAATCAAAGCAGCAATGCACGTGTTGTTGTCGTGTGTTTTTTCAACCAAAACAATTTTTACAAGTATATTCAAAGTTTGGTACTTATTACATTAAAAAGCCAACTCTGTGGTGCTTTTTTATTAACTATGTCATTTAGTCTTCCAAAATGTGGCTAATGCATGGCTAAAATCATTTTACAAAACTTTCTGAACAAGTTATGCCATGTTAAATTCTCATTCTCAGTGGTATATTTAATATGTACAGTACAATTTTTTTGTGCCAAATAAGCATTCTTAACTTTCTAGAAATTAAGCATCATAATTTTAATTCTCTTCTCTATCTTCTAATTTTGACATTTAATGAAAATTAAAATGCATAGGTAAATTACCACTTTCCTACTCAATTAATGTTTATTTATTTATGTGTTTATTTTTATTAAACAAAATAAACATATACTCAAAGTAAGCAATACTTTAGTTTCGTTTTGTAATTCAACCTATCATTAAAAAATTGGCAACCATTTGCATCAACTCAGTAGAAAAATAAAAATCATTAATTAATAAAAATTGAATGTAAAACAATACAAATAAAATCTTTATTATTTATGTCTTGTGTCAATTCGTTCTGGTTGTACTTTATTAGAATGCTTTTATATTAAATTGGTTTGTTTGTCTGTCATCACTTGTCTGCTGATTTACAAATTAACCTAAAATTTGAATAATCTTGTTACATGTGTCCCACATTGCTTAGTGGTTAGGGTACCTGTCTCTCACTCAGGAAACCCAAATTCAGTTCCTGATCTGGGAATTCTGTTCTTTTGTTCCATTTGTGATATAAATTTTAATATTAAAACTTGTGTGTAGTGGCCATCACAAAGCTTTCTTCTGTATTTTTCTATATAAATTCACGCAATACTAATTATTTGTTATTTTTTTTATCCATTATGAGTGAGGGCGATTTTTATCTCAGAGGAGTATTAATTTAAATATCCAACAGAAGTAAATTTTACCATGCAAATGACACCCTTCCCATTCTTGGGGGGGAGGGGGGACTTATCGGCAGATATGCACCTAATTTAATTAGCATAATGTCTCATAATGGCTTTTTCATATATCAAGTTTTGTTCGATTATATGCAATAGAACCTGAAATGTACATTTGTTGGACAAAATAATGGAAGCACTTCCATTTTTTTTTTTTTTTGTTTGTTGAATATCTCGAAAAATACTTAAGGGGTTAGGAGTAGTTAGGATTTTCAAAAAATCAAATTTTTTTTTTTTTTTTGCATTTTCTTAAAGTGTAATATCTTATAAATATTCTCTGAAAATTTGAAGTTGATCCGATAATTACTTTTCGAGTGGGTCTAATTCCCATCAGTATGCAAAAAAAAAGGATGCTGCACGTGTGAAAGTGGCAGATCAGCGCGCCAACGACAACACTCGGGAAGACAGAATGCTTCGTAGGCAACGGCAAATTGATGTTTTGGAAACTTCCACAATGGCTGAAGAACTATTATATGGCCCAGGAATAGATGACTCAGTGTAAGTGATTAAATAATTCGTATTTCTGTACGTAAATCTAGTGCGAAACTTTAAATGCGTTTTTCTCAAAACTATGTTTTTTGAACTGGTGACAACTGTAACTTGAAAACCGCTCAGTAGATTTTAATGAAATTTATACAGCTTTTAGAATACATAATAAACTCGGGCCTGATCGAAGGATTTTTTTTTTTTTTTTCAAAAATTTCGATTTTTTAAGACCAATTAACTGTTGACTTTTTCCCAAAAATTTAGAAAAAAATTTCCTGAGTCCGCCATTTTTTTAATTTTTGAAAAAAAAAAAAAAAAGCTTCGATCAGGCCCAGGATTATCTATTTATAAAACTAATTTTTCTTATCCGATTGATTTTAGATGAATCTCCAAGGACTTATCATTGTCACCTCAAGGACCTTTTTTTTGGACTGGGTCAACAGAAACAGCTATAACTTTGGAAATTATAAATTTTTTTTTTTTCAAATTTTCGTGACTTCAAGTCAAAACATTGTATAATAATGCCATATTATTACTTTTGTAAAATAAAATGATTTAATAGCGAAAAAAAATTACTGAAAATTATCATTTTTTCGTGTCTCTGACTACCCCTAACCCCTTAATGTGTTGCTTTCGAATTTTGGGAATAAGGAAAACATGCATTTCCCCATATTTTCCAGCTAAGATTTCGTCGCAAAGACATTTAGGGGGCGAACTACAAATCCAATGAAATAAAAAACATTTGTGATTACCCTGTATCTGGAAGTGCGTCCATTCATCTGCAAATTTTAGATGTGGTTATAAATGTTATATTTTATATGTGTGTAGAGTTTTGTGAGGCTAACTCGAATATTTAAAGAGTTATAAATATTTTATTAAAAAATGCAAAAATTTTCTGCAAGTTTTTACTCTAGAGGTTTTTTTTTTTTTTTTTTTTTTCGAAATTTCATAAAACTTTCAGAAAGCATAACATCATATGCCTAAATCTTTATACTATAGTTTAAAACAAGTACATTTAATATTGAGATATGGATAGTTGTAGCAAATAATTTATTACTGCACTTGTGCAGACTGTCGCAAAATAACTTTGATTTAGTTTAATACTCAACATTATAGAGTTATAGAGTACCTTATAAAAAAAAATCCAGTTCAATATCCTGAACATTCATAGAGATACCGGTGATTGAATGAGCTGTTTTCTAAAAAGGCTTTTATGATAAGGGGTCATTCACAAATGAAAATTTGTATCAGAAAAAAAACAGTTACACAATGAAATTTAATACAATATTTATGATTCATTTTTCTTGTTTTCATAGGTATGTACTACGTACCAATAAAAAGAAAAAAAAAATGCTTAAAAAGATAAATGTAATGTTTTTTATGATACAAATTTTCTTTTGTGAATGACCCCTTATCGTAAAGACCTTTTTAAAAAACAGCTCATTCAATCACCGATATCTATGAATTTTCATGACATTGAACTGGATTTTTTTTATAAGAATCTCTATACTGTTGAGTATTAAACTATATCAAAGTTATTTTGCTATAGTCTGCCCATGTGCAGTGATAAATTATTTACTACAACTGTCCATATCTCTTTGAATATTTAATGTGTTTGTTTTAAACTATAGTATAATGATTTAAGCATATGTTGTCATGTTTTCTGAAAGTTTCATGAAATTTCGAAGAAAAAAAAACCTCTATAATTATAAGGCAGAAACTTGCGAAAACTTTTTGCATTTTTTAATGAAATATTTATAACTCTTTAAATATCTTAGTTAACCTTACAAAACTCTACACATGTATATAAGGTTTATAACCACATCTAAAATTTACAGATTAATGGATGGATGCACTTCCAGATACAGGATAATCACAAATATTTTTTTTTATTATTAGACCTGTTGTTCGCCCCCTAAAGGCCTTCCTGATGGAATCCTTGCTGGAAAATATGAAAAAAAAACATGTTTTCCTTATTCCTAAAATTTGAGAACAACACATTAAGTATTTTTTGAGATATTCGACAAAATGTAAAAAACTGAAAGTGTTTTCATTATTTTGTTCAACATCTGTAGCTTTCCCTCAAATTACAGTAATCATTGTCTAGCAATGCCACCTGGGGAACAATTAGCACCAAAAGTTGACATAAACTAATTTATGTGTTTCTGGAGATGCAGTCACCACAAAATTTTTGTCAGACACTCACAGACAGGCATAGACATTTTTTAAAAATGGTCAAATCATGTTCTGGACCTCTCAAAATGTGTAAATTCATTGAAAACTGGCCGTCAAAAATTTTTACAAATCCAATACTTTCTTCTATTGAATGTAGAAGAAAGTAAACATCAAGATTTTTTTCATTTGGCTAACTGCCAGTTAGCTCCATTGGTAGAACACTAGACTCTTAATCTTGGGATCATGTGTCCAGTCCCACATTGGACAATATTTATCATTTTGTGAATCACAAAAATTTGAAGCAATTATGGATTTTTAAACCTTGTATGAAATGATAAAATACATCATTATAAATGAGTGGCAAATTCTAGCTTTACACATATGTCCCAGCTATTGCCCTCATACAAATTAGCAAATCGCTAGGAAATATTTTTATGTGATTATGGAAACTGAATTTCTTTTATAATTTCACTTTGTTAGGTAAAAATAGACAGGCCCGGCTCAACCGTATAGGCAAACTAGGCGATCGCCTAGGGCGTTGGAATCTGTGGGGCGGCGATAACACAGCGTTTTTTTTGTTTTTTTTTTAATTAATGCATGTAAATGGTGTAAATAAGCCCGCTTACTAAAAAAAATATATATATATATATATAAGGCCTAAGTATCTTTTGTTTATTTTCATAATTCGTATAAACATAGTACAACTGACTCTTTCCGTTGATGTTTAAGTTCTTCCCCTTGTGAATTCCGACTGTGTGGCTGCACCAAAAATATCCACAATTGGTCGCCTACTGTGGGCTATCACACATGCACAAACACGTGGCTTTCAATATTGCATATGTAATTAGCAGTGTGCGAAATTCGAACCTTGATATTTTTCTTTTTGGGGGGGGAGGGGAAGGGAATGCTATACTTTTATACTACTAACAAGTTTATAATTTTAAAAAATATAAGAACAAAAAGCCACAAAGGTTTATTTTAGCTGCTACAGATAACAGCTAGCAAAGCAAAATCATAACTAACAGTACAAAACATATCTTCTTAACACGTAGAAAGGAAGAACAAAAAAAAAATAAAGGTTCTTGACTCACATCCTTGATAGCTCACCTTAATTTAGAAGTCTGGCTCCAGCTTCAGATGATGCAATCTCTTCTGTTCGATTATAATTGACGTTTCTCTCTCTTTGTGTTTATATATGTAAAGAGAGGCTTAGAAAGAGCTTTACTAATTAATTATCAAATTAATTAAAGTTTAATTAAAAAATAAACATGTACAAATATTTACACTAAGGTATGACCACATAGGTCTAAACAAAACATAAGTCCACTTAGGACCCATTTCAGATTAATAAATAATAATAATAAAAAAGCCAAGCCACATAGGCATAAGATGTTATCACTAACCAAGCGAAACCATAACTCATTCCACAACGATATTTCTTTTTCACGTAGAAAAATAAAGAACAATAAAAAAAATTTTAAAAAAGTAAAAGTTCTCTGCATCGTCTTCGCTGCAGACAACTGTCTCCACCAACCAGATGATGCAATCTCTTTCTATGTTTTGATTGTACTTGATTGTTCTAGACTCTCTGGAAACTACAGTCATTTTAATTATTTTCAAAACTTATTTTTGTTTTTTGTCTGCACTATTTTTCTATGGCCTCCTGCCGGAAACTCTTCATTTCTTATTAAAGTAGATAATCTTAATTTTCGGTAAGATTTATTTTAATTAATTTTTGCTTCTATTATGTGGTAGGTAGGTAGGTAGGTAGGTAGATAACTGAGCTATATGCTATGCCAAAACGGCAGCTTGAGCTCGAAAGACACAATCACGAGGAGAGGCCCGGGTCAAGACCAAGGCTATTGACGGATAGAGAATGCATGTTTGGAAAACAGGATAAGATGGAGAATTCCATGGGGAGAACTGAAAGCAGCAGCCATGATGTTGTCATAAGAGAAATGGGTATTGATTTTAAGAGCAGAAAGGAGGTTGCGCCGGGGGACGTTCAGGCGAGGACAGTGTAAAAGAATATGTTCAGGCGTCTCATGATCATAGCAGAAATGACACAGCGGAGAGAACGCAAGTTTGAGGCGGTATAGCTTTTGATGGGTAATTATGGTTTTGGACCTCCAACGAGCCATTGTAACATCCATCATCCTGGAGGGGGACCAGTCGGGAAAGATCCTGGTTAAGGAAAGGTGAGAGAAAGAGGTCGCGTAGTCGCAGTTCATCCATATATAGTCGTTTTCGATGTACCAGGCTTTCCTGACGTGCGTCCGCAGATCTTCGGGAGAGATCCAGGGAGGAGAGTAGCAAGTGTACGGTCCATTGCGAGCAAGCGCATCAGCCTGCTCGTTTGGATATATTCCTTTATGATCCGGGCACCAAATTAGGATAATCTTTTGGCCGCGGATGTTGCGAGCGTGGATAAAGGAAAGTAGAAATAAAATAACCTTTGGAGATTGAAATGACCAAGCGCTAAGTGCATTAAGTGCTGAAAGACTGTCCGATAACACAAAGATGGTAGGGAAGCTGGACGGGAGTTGAGAGAGAGCGAGGCAGATGGCCAAGGCTTCGGCAGTGAAAACTGAGTTAAGATGCGGGATTAGAAATGCAAGCGTAGCAGAGGACTCTATGTCGACCGCTGCAATGGCGGTCCGATAGGCATCTTTTGAGGCGTCAGTGGCGAAGATAGAGCAAGAGGAGATAGAGGAGCGCCAGCTGCACCAAGCTTTAGCAATATCTTGTCCAGAGATGCCAGCGTTCTGAAAAGGTAGACCTTGCGTTATAACCTGAAAATTCAACGTATTAGGGAGGGGAGGCCAAGAGAACTGGATTACTTGGCTGAGAGGACTTTGGAGGGAATCCTGCAACTCCTGCAAGGGCTTACACCATTTCCACTCTGTAGACTGGCAGGACAGGAAGGAACGCACCAAAGCGCCGAGACGGAGACCAGGAGGCTAAGCAAGCAGCCGGAGCAGAAATTGTTTGGTAAGTAGAGAGAGGCGACTGGTGATACTTGGGACCGCGGCTTCACGACGAAGGACCGGAATTGGGGTCCACCGGGGAAGACCAGTTGCAGTTCTGATGCCAGCATTGTAGATGACCTCAAGTTTGCGGAGGGAGGTCGGAGGAGAATCGAAAAAGAGAGGAGCACCATATTCCAGGAGGCTGCGGATGAGGGCATTGATAATCTTAATCAGGTGGTTGCTGTTGATGCCACGCGAACGACCAGCAACAGCTTTCACATAGTTTAGCCGGCGGAGGGCTTTAAGTTTCAGAGTAGCAAAATGATGGGCAAAGGTGAGGGTACGTGTGAACCAAATCCCCAGAATTTTTACGTGGAAGCTCCAAGAGATGTCTAAGCCCGACAGTTTTAAAGGAGGACCGGGGTCTCTGCGGCGGGTGAAGTTAATGGCAGAACACTTGTCGGGAGCAATGGTGAGCATATTAGAGGCGCACCAAGTTTGGATTCTGCTGAGAGTGTCCTGGAGTTTGCGCCGAGACCTGTCTTCATCAGGGCCGAGAGCATAAACAAGAATGTCATCCGCGTAGATAGTCATATAGACCCCATCCTCCAGAGTCTCTGCAATGTCAAGTAGATAGACAATGAACAGGAATGGAGAAAGTACGGATCCCTGCGGGACCCCTTTGGAGCAGAGGCTGACCTGGGAAAGAACTTTCCAACGAATCTGGATCTGTCTGTTGTTCATGAAAGAAGCCAACCAGTGGCCCATTTTCCCCCTGATGCCATGACAGGCAAGCTTGTAGGTAAGAATGTCTGGTTGGACGGAATCATAGGCGCCTTTAATGTCCAGACTTATGGCGGCAGCAAACCAGTGATTGGATCTGGCCGTCGAGATATCTTGGAGAAACGTACAGAGAGCCATGGTGCAGTCCCTTGTAGGAATAAAACCGAAGTGGTCCCCGTGGAAAAGCTTCCGCTGACCAGCCCAAGAGAGGAGCCTGCGAAGAATCATGCGCTCAAAGAGTTTGCAGCCAACTGAAGTAAGGGCAATCGGGCGATAGGAGCTCACCAGATGGGACGGCTTGCCAGGTTTACGGATGGCCACAATTGTGGCCAGCTTCCAGGAAGGAGGGAGAACCCCAGACTCAAAGGTGCTGTTGAACGTGTCTAGTAGGGATTGCAAATGATTACTGGAGAGGCTTTTCAGAAGTTTCATAGAGATTCCATCTGCGGCAGGGGTAGTGGAGCGAGCATGCCGGAGGGCATGCGTCAATTCGTCATAGGAGAAGAGGGCGTCAAGATCTTTGTCCCCGCCACCCAAATCGTAAGGGATGATTCGTTCTAGTTCAGTCTTTGAAAAGTGAAGCAGGAAGGCTTGAGCTTGGGAGTAGGCCGAAGCAAGGGGGGAAGGATTTCTTATTATGTTGTCACCTTGAACAGTATTTTTATTGGACAGCCTTTTGAGGATCTTGAAGATTTCCTTGCTGGAGCCACAGTTCCGGCAGAGATTGTCCCAAAACCGCCGAGAGGCCTGCTTTAGGTATCGACGAAGCTTGGCGGCGTAACTTTTGTATTTGAGCCAGACGTCCCTGGAACAGGAGGAGCGTGCGAGACGTAGATGCTTACGCTTTTGAGCAAGTAAATGATAACAGGTAGTGTCCCACCAGGGACAGCTGGGACGGTAGGAACTGCGTCGCTGAGTTTGATTAGCGATGATAGCTTGAGAGCAGGTGTTTTCAAAGTCCTCGTAAGACTGGTTGGGAAGCTGAGTGAGGCTGTTGAGAACGGCGCCCGCTTTGGACCAATTTGTGTGACGGCGACCATGGTCCGAGCCGGAGTGAGATAGATTGGAGATAAGGAGGATTGGGTGATGATCCGAATCATAGACATCAGGGTGAACATAAAACTTGAATAAAGGGAAGAGCGAAGGAGACACCATGGTGAGGTCCAGCAGGGAGGAGGAGCCAGTGATGCTGGTGCGAGTTGGAGAGTCCAGATTCAAAACACACAGGTCCTGCGAGCTAATCCATTCCAGCATTTGCTGGGCTCTAAGCGGAATAGGCGGGTGACGATTCAAAAGGTTTATGTTGAAATCTCCAAGGAGAATAACTGGATAACCTTGCAAGGCGATGACGTCAGATAGCCAGTCTTCGGGAAGACGCCCAGTAGGAGAGTAAATGTTTAGAATAAAAATCCAGGTATGATGAAAGAAAACGTTGACTCCAAGCGCTTCGAATTCTTGGATAGGGCAGGGAGAGAGGTCAACTTTGAAGGAAGCAATCGACGAGTGAACAGCCGTCAGAAGCCCACCTCCGCGGGAGGCCAGCCTATCGGCTCTATAAGTTGTCATATGGGGGAAGGAAACTGAGTCTGTGGGGTTACAGAAGGTCTCTTGAAGGCAGATTATGTTAGCGTGTAAAGCTTGGGATACGTGTAGCCAGTGGCCATTCGAACGAAAACTGCGGCAATTCCATTGCAAAAGGAAAGAAGGAACACTCATAAAAAGAAAAAAGGAAAAAAGAGGGGAGCTGTCCTCGGAAAATGAAATAACGAGAGGAATGGCCATGAGCAGGAAGACCAGAACAAGGAAATTAAGTCCCTGGTGTGGTGAGATTGACCGGGGGGTGATACCCAGAAGCATCTTGAGAATCCGATAGAGGAATATCCATCGGGCAAATGTCCTTTTGGTTGGGCTCCGTGATATGAGGTTTTTTACTCCGGAGGATTTCTGAGAGCACAGACGCAGTTGACTTTTGCACTTTTTTGGTTTGAGATTCCTGAATGCACTCCAGGAGTGACTTTGTGGCAGACAGAAGCATAGATTGAAATGAATTTGTGAGCTCCACGCACATCGTCTGAACCATGTTTGTGAACTGAGAGGTAATTTCTTGAAGGGCTGATTCCAAGGTTGTTCTGGTGACCACATCGGGAGGGGGGCAAGTAACCACAGATGCAAAGGACCTGTTAGTTGATACTTCCTTGTCGACAAAGCGACGCCGTGCCTCGCTGAGAGACAAGTGGTTTTGGCACTTAAACTTTTGTAGCCGGGCCTCTCGCTGATAGCTAGGACATGTCTTGTCATTGGCCGGATGAGCATTTTTACAGTTGATGCATTTTGGTGAGGAAGCCGTGCAAGGGTCATTGTGAGATTCACCGCAGGTGATGCACAGTTTGTTGCTAAGACGACAAGCCTTGGTTGAATGGTTATATCGATGACAGTTTAAGCACTGTCGAGGTCTATCAACAAAAAGGGAGATTCTGTGTAGTTGGAACCACAGCTTGACTTCCGAAGGGAGATGAGTACCTAACAAGGTTACTAGCACAGTCGAGGAGGGGAGTTCGGCGCCTTGGGACTTCCGGACGAACGGGCGAACTTCAAGTGTATGTAGCCCTTGCTCCGCGAGTTCCTCAGCTATATCCTTGCAAGAAACAAAGGCGTCGATGTTATGCAAGAGGAAACGAGTTGTAACAGTCTCGGTTTGGATATATGAGTCTACTGAAACACCAAGTAGAGATTCAATGCCTAGAGCAGTTTGAGCCACCTCCGTTGATTTAGTCGTTATCTGGATTTTTCCTTGACGAGTAATTTTAATGTTATCAATACTGTCTTTATGACCCAACTTAGAAGCTAACTCCTCCTTCAATTGGCGGGGGTGGGTGCGGGGAAAACTGCCGGATTTAGGAGTGATAAAAAGAGCTATCTCGGTTCCACTCTGCAAAGCTATTGATAAATTGTCGTTAAAATTGGCAGCGTTACTATAAAAGTTAGCATTAGACGGCAACTCTGACTGAGAGCCCACGTTCGCCATCACCGCATCAGAATTTGTTGTCATGCGCTGATGACAACCACAGAAGACAAACTAACAACCAAAGAAATAAATCAAAAAGGGTAAAAAAGAGTAAATACCTGTACACTGGCAGGGAAAAGCAATAAGGAGAATGAAAACACCAACTTGGCACAGAGTAATTAACGAAAAACCAAAAATTTGCAGCAGAAGAGCACACACAGTAGCAATGGCGACCAAAACAAACCACGTCAAGACGAGTTGAGGAGGCGAGCGACCTACCACCCACAGAGTACTGATAACATTCAGAGCCGTCACTTACATAGAAGCTAATGGTAAAAATTTAACATGTAAATTTTGCATAGACACTATCGCCCCTGACGAGGGACCGAAGTACTACTCATACGTCACGGATTACGTATGCGATTTCGTAATCAGTTTTATGGGCATAAAGATTTGGCTGATTATCGCTCTTTTGGCGATTTTTTTTTTAATGAAAAAGAAAATGAGGTTTGGAAGGTTATGCACTTTTTATTTTTAGTTTTTTAAATATACACGTGCTAATATTTTCGTTACACATATTTCATGTGAAAAATTAATTAAATATGTATAAAATCTCATTTATTTATTTATTTTTTACATGTTTTGAATAAGTTTATATCGGTAAACCAATTTTAATGTATTTTTCAATATTGTTATGAAGATAAATGAGCTTTAAAAGAATATATTAAATTTGTATTAGGTAGTATTTAATAAAAATAAATTTTTGCATTCTAAAAAAAAAAAAATAATAATAATAATAAATGAAAAAAATCTTTATTAATAAATAAATGTTACACTACCATCTTTTTTATTTTTTTTAAATCCATATTAGAAATAGTATTGTTTTTGAGTCAAATTTTTGAAATTGAGTTTTTGTTTCATTTACACATTTTCAGGTTTCCTGAATCTGAAAAACATGTTTTTATCAGTTGGTCTCTGTTTTTTCTCAACAACAAATTATAGAAGGAAGTCCAAATTCGGTATTCTAAATCTGTACAATGTAGTGATGCTACATTAAACTTTTCGTTGAGATGAAGCAGATGGTTTATGTACAGGGATATCCAAAAGAATTCAAATACATTACGTCTACGGGGAAAAGTTCATTAAGTAAAGTGTAACATATATAGGTTGCCCTAAACAAAATGGAATGAACATATTTTTTTTTCAATGCATAAAAGCATGTTTTGTGTAGAATATGGGATAGAAATCATTTATCATTTGTTTACAGGGCTATTCAAAGTATTTGAATATATCGGGAATATATACTTGGAAATTGCTGGCAGTCTATTTTATTTTGTGTTCGGTGTTCTTTAAATACAACTGAATTTAAGTGCATAATGTGATATGCATAAAATTCACAGACAACATACAAGGTTAACCAAAATTAAGCAAAACTTGAATGTAGCAGGTGTAAGTGCTTTGTTACATTTTACTATATCAACAAACACTGCTCAGGAAGAAAAATTAAATTTTAACAGTCATACTGTAAAGAAAATATATTTTCAAATTCTATTTTCAACACTGGTTTTTTGTATAACATCACATTTTGAGGTTCACTGAATACGAAAGTCCAATTTTAAGTGGCTGATCTGTATGTATATCTGTTATAAGCATAACTTAAATAACCACAGGAAATTCAAATTTGGCATTTTGAAGTTCGTAATTCCACTTGAAAAATTTGATCGGGATTGGCAAGTTTGAAGACAAATTAGTAACAGTTTTGAATTATTTAAGAAAACCTATTTTAGATTATTTTAAAAGTAGACTGAACTTAATTATCGTAATTTATTGATCTTATGACCAGTGGCGTCGCTAGAAAATTTTTCAGGAGGGGGCAAACATAACAATGCAAAATTTCAGTATATTTTAAAAAATTCAGTTCGATTCAAATGGTTGGCTGGTTGATTGAGGTTATTAGGTAAACTTTTGTGTAAGCATTTAGTACAATAAATCTTTATGCATATAATTTAAGCTGAAACATTTTACTTATAAAAATTATATAGCTTATTCCGAACCAACACTAATCCGAAAGACTTTCTGTCAAGATTTAAAATCTGTTTGAAGGGAAAAGTTAAAGAGAGAAAACCTATAAATGCCGGTTGGGTCGGTTTGAATCTAATTGGCTGTGTGACATAAATTTTATTTGGTCATTTGAATTCTAATGACATAGTTTGAAAGCTTTAAATTTTTTTTCATAATTTTTTACTTATTAGAATTTTCCAGGAGGGGGCAAGTGCCCCCCCTTGCCCCTATGTGCCGACGCCCATGCTTATGACTTAAACTGCAATGGATGTTTATGCGAAATTTTGTGCGATTCTGCCATGTTAAAAAAATGGTTAATTTCGAGTAATGTATGCAGTTTCCATGGTTAATTATGTTCATGCGAGCATTGTAACATACTTTTAAGCTGGTCTCGCACCTTTACTGTAAAAATATCCCTTTTAATGTATGTTTAAACAAAATTTTGCCCTACCTCCCATGTTAAGAAAATCGTAAATTTTGAATAACTTATGAAGTTTTTAAATTAGAATGTTGAAAATCAATAGTGTTCTAGCCAATGTTATAGATAATATTTTAAAACTGACCCCACCTACCTGCGATCTTTTATTCTTAAGATAGTTAGACAAACTAACAAACTGACACCCTTCAGACTGACAACATATAAATTTTATTATTTTTGGTATCCCCATACCTGAAAAGTGTAAAAATAATAATAATAATAAAAAAAAAAAATGAGATAAAAAATTTTTATGATTCTTTACGCTCTCCATACCTATAGCATGTTGGTGAACAAAAAGTTGTTTAAATGCTTAAAATTTGCATTCAGTTCCAGCTTTTAAATATTAAATATATTTAATCAATTAACTTACCAATGGATCCACAAAAAAATATCCAAGTAGGTCAAGAATAAATTGTTAAACAATAATAATGTAAAATTGAGGGAGAAAAAATAAAATTAGCAGGGAGCAATTTAAAATTTTTCAAAACACATTAAAACTTTGAACGTCATTTTATTCAATAATTTATGAGAAATTTTATTAAACATGATAGTTACATTGAAATTTATATGTACTGTTAGTTCTCCAATTAGAGTCATAAGCAAATAAGGATGATTCTGTTATTGGAGTAGTATTATTCTTGCTTATTTAGGATACAAATGGGAAAATGAAAAAATTGAAATTTTTAGAACTGTGAGGCACCTATTAAAAGAAAGGAAAAAGTAGTAATTTTTTCCATACCCTAATGCCTAGTAAAAAAAAAGTGAGATTGTCACTGACATCTGATTTGATAAGAAGAAAACATTTGGTTTGAAAATTTTCAGACTGCCAATTTTTGATGATTTTATACATTTTAAGAGTAACACACTTCTGGCTTTTTTGTCCTAACGTCAGTACAAGGGCGTAGCCAGAAAAAAAATTTTGGATGTTCAAGTTCTAGTACATAATGTTGAATGCTAAAAATGCTGATGTAGAACTCTAAAATTTTTGACAAACCTGCAAAATTTCAAGAAGGGGGTTGTATTTTAACTCCCCTCCTTGGCTATGGCTTTGTATGTGAGTGACAAAAATTCGATGCACCCTGAGATCAATAACATATGCTTGAAATTTTACATTTAGATGCAACTTGACATAATTTTTTGTCTATCAACTTTTGATGCATATTGCTCAACAGATTGTGCTATCATCTTGTCTTTTCATAATAATTGGTTCATATGACAGCATAAGTCAAAATTTCATAGAAATGAATACAATGGGGAGTATTTTTAAACAAGCATAAAATTAAAAATATTTTAATTAATAGTAGTATTCAAACATTATAAAATGTATATGTAGAAATATTGCTTCCTCCAAGGAATGTAATTTTCAATATTTTTTTCCAAAAGAACTGATCAATACTTTTAACACGAGTGTTTCAATCATATATCTGTAATAATTTGAAACAACATAATCAATTTTCTTCACTTGTAATAATTTTAAAAATATCTGAAAAACATTTCCTTGGGAGGTAAAGAAAATTTCATGTCAGTTGCACAAAATTTCGTGTGACTGCACAAAGTCAATTCTGTGCAATCTGTAAAGCACAAAATTGACTTTCTTTAATACTCATGTTATACTTTTCCGAGATGAAAGAATCTGCACTGACCATCTAAAATAATTTTGAGATTTCACATCCTGCAAATTGCTATAAAATTTTTGACTCTTTGTATTGTAAAGGAAAATTTTGCAATGGGGATAAATGCTATTCAGTTTATCTATTTAAGGAATTATTTATATAGTAATGCAATTAAAAAAAATTGTTTTGTTTTTGCAAATCAGTTGTGAAATACTGAAGAAAATGTAGAACATGAGCATGGAAAAACAGAAAAATCAAAGAAGTCTTCAGTGTTAAATAAGAAAAAAAAAAAAAAAGATATCTATATATAGAGAAATAATACCAAAAAACTGAGGATAGAATTTTAACGTCACTACTGAACTAATAAAGAAAAATAAATAAACATTTGGTTAACATTTCTTAAAATTTAACTGTATCCAAAATATGTACAAATAGAATAGTATTTGATATAACATAAATGATTATATTTTAAAAACTTTCTCAGCTAATTAACATTTGTTTACCATGTTTAGATTTTTCAAATCTTATTTTAAAAATAAAAATAAACAGGAAATACTGTCAGTTGATTTTATAAAAAAGAAAAGAGAATTTTTGCCAACTTTATGCTTTAAAATGCAGCTACTTTAAAAAACAAAAATACTATTACTTTCAATATCAAGGATGAAAAAATATCTTGAAAATTATTAGCATAAATTTATTTAATTATAAAATTTAGCAAGGATTTACAAACCTGCTTTTAATTTCATTTACCACGACTTCTGAAACTTGCACTTATTGCACTTGAACCTGAAAACAGTTTTCATATAAACAAATGTTTATATTAAAATATTTACCTGTATATGTTTTATAACTTTCACTGATTCTCCTTTATCAAGCAAAAAAAAATCAATCTTTAAAACTTCTATAAACATAAATAAGAATAACTAAAGCATACATTTGGGTTGCGGTACGCCGCTCCGTTTATTACAATTGTACATCACGATCAAAAAGCAGACTTCTATTTAACAGTCTTTAAATACAGAAAAGAAGTTCATTGTATGGAAAATTTGTTAAATACAGATTTACATTTTTTAATACTTTGAACTACATACACATAAAGTTAATTTTTCAACTCATAAGACAAGAATCATATAAATAACCATACTTAATAAATATAATTCATTTGACACAGTAATTCTATTTTTCAAATGTTATTTAAAAAAAAAAAAAAAAACTGTACAATCCAAAAAATATACCACTTTATTACTTTTAGATATAAATTTATTATTTTTAATTTATTATTGTTGCGAGTTGTTAGCTTTAAGATTTAATATTATTTCCGTAGTTGCTAATGAGCCAGAATCTGAACTCTCTTTTGGCGGCAAATATTTGGAAACTCCTGAAACATTTATAAGAAAAGGTACAACAAATTTTAAAATCTGCTCTTTAGCTCTGCTCTTTCTCAAAGTGAAATAATTACATGTCCTTTGTAGAGACCTTGACCATCCACACTGCTGATTAAGTTGGAGAGATGCTGCAACAGTAAAAGTAAATGATTATCAAACACTTATTTTAACAAGGGATTTTAACAATATATTCTTCTTTTCAGTTGCAAAATGTTTAATAATTATATTCACACAAAGTTATTAAAGGATATTCAAAATGCTGATTAGCACCCATAGATCTCATGTATCATAATAAATAACATCTTCTCGAGCAAGTTACTCAAATTATATATCTGATAAATTTCTAAATGATGTCTTTAAATCAAAAACTTTTGTTTTTCACACTATATCTCACATTACTGTTACTGGTACTACGAGTACTGAAAGAAAAGTTTAAATATGTCATGTAAAAAATGTACTAAAAAAAAATTGACTTTTTTGGCTTTGAAAAATTTCTCGAAAAACATAATAGAAAATTTTCCAACCTATATCACTTATGAAAATCTGTACAGCATTTATGCCGCACTCACTACCACTCGTGCAAGCATCCTTCGTGCACATTAAAATAAATACATACATATATATATATTAAATCAGGAACATTTTTTAACAGACAAAAATAATAGTTACACTACAGGGATCGATCCAGGCAAAATTTGGGTCCCTTTTGCGGCCCCTTCACAAAATTCCATATAGTAAAAAAGGACCCTTCACAAAATTCAAATTCATAAAAAGGGACCCTTCACAAAATTCAAATTCATAAAAAGGGACCCTTCACAAAATTCAAATTCATAAAAAGGGACCCTTCACAAAATTCAAATTCATAAAAAGGGACCCTTCACAAAATTCAAATCCATACAAAGGGACCCTTCACAAAATTCAAATTTATAAAATGAGTCTCTTCACAAGATTTTGTTTTATAAAAACGATCCTTTTATTAAATGTTTACATATTTTCAGTATTATTTTTAATTTATGCCTTAATTTGGCTCAACGAAACTCTATTAACTTGATATTAAACATTACATAAAGTGATTGTAAAAACTGAAGATTTTACACAATATTTTACTTTTTCACAAAAATATTTTATATTTCACAAAAATAAATAAAAATTTCACAAAAATATTTTGTTTTTCACAAAAAAGGGACCCAAAAATTAAAACCTGGATCGACCCCTGCACTATGTTACAATTACACAACGACAAATTTTCCCTCCTACAAGAAATAGTAAAAAAAAAAAAAAAAAAAAAAAACCTAATGATTTTTTTAAAACTATACATAAGTTTTCAGTGTCCCCCCCCCCCCAATTTCTCATATTTACAACATGTTAAAATAAACACTTTTAGCTCCTAGTCCCATATTATAGTAGTGATGATGTAAAGTAGAATAAAACGTTGAGTCTGCTTTGCTTTTAAAAGGATGAATATGGAGGGGGGGGGGGATGATGAAAGATAGCCATAGTTGCTGGGGACATTCTGATACTATTTAAAAAATTCTGAGATTTATTGCAGGGTTGTTTGCAAGCCTCGTAAAAAAACAATCCTAAAATAATAACAAAAGAAAAGGGGGGGGGGGGGAGAAAGGAAAAAAAAAGTATAAAAAAACTTGGTTGAAACTAAAAATGTTCATAGTTATCTTTCTGAAAGTTACAAAATGTATCATGTGCTGTAATAAGTTAAAAAATAAAACATGTTACAAGTATATTGTGAATTCTGACTAACAAGGAAACATTCAAAAGGTGTCGTCTTCAAAAAACATTAAAAAATATATATTTGATTCTACTCTTCCTAAAACACCAGAAAGTGAAAAAATTATCAGCTGCAATGAATTACAGCGACCACAAAAAATTATAAAAATTAAGCATATTTGGCAATTTCACATTGTTAGGCGATTGGTTTTGCTGTAATTCATTTCAGCCAATAATTTTTTCACTTCCTGGTGTTTTATGAAGAGTACAATCATATATATTTTTTTCAATATTTTTTGAAGACGACACCTTTTGAATGCTTCCTTGTAATTTATATTTTGAATTTTACTGATTGAAAATAAAATATTAAATATTTTTAAAAATCAATTTTTTCAAACAAGATTCACAAATTATGAAATACCAGCACTGGGCTGACCTTAAATTTACTTAATTTAAGAAAAGAAGGAATAAAAGGCAAACTTAAAATGCTTAATAAAATCAAAAATGCAATTCTAGCAATTTCCAGTTATAGCTGTTAATGCGTGTGAATATTTTTGAGTGGCCCTCTAAATCTCATACTGTATTCTACAGAAAACTTTTTTTGTGCATATGAATAATAAATCTAAATTTCATTATTATATGTGCATATGTTATTAAAAATAAAATGATAGTTCGCTTTTATAGAAATGTGAACTAAAAAGCACAAAATATCTATCTTAGCATTAAAATGCAGTGTAAGAGAAAATCATGTGAGTGACACACCATAATATTTACATACACTTAAATCTTTAATTAAATAATTTAGAATTAAAAAAAAAAAAACATTTCTAAAAAATCTCCCCTGACTGGGCTCGAAAGCTAGACCTTTAGGTCCGTAGCCCGGAGCTTTACCTCACAGCCACAGTGTTTACGTAGGGAAGTCTTTTTTTACAATATAGATTTTTTGTTTGCTCCCAGAGCGGTTACAAACATACATACAGGTGAAGCTAATAAAAGCGTGTTAAAAAAGCACCACAGTACTGGCGTTAAAAAGAAATAAGTATAAAACTTTGAATAAAAACCAAGAATAAAAGAACAATTTTATTGTAATTTAAAACAAAATTACAATACATTTTTTCTAAACAGCTCTTCTTCAGGTAAAGTAGGCATGAGTGCTGCAAACAATTTTATATTTATTATTTGTGAAAATAATTGGAGACCATTTACCTCAATGTATACAAATTCTACTTTGTATCCTAAAAAATAAAAAGTTATATGTCCTTAACTCATCAAACTCTATGTAGTTTGTGTGACAGTAAGGTATAATATACTAATATACTTTGAAGAAACTTTTAGACCAACTGAATATGGCGTTTAAATGCTATCACACTTTAAATAATTTGAGTTCACAGCCATAATAAGTATTTTTTCTTTATGTCTTCAGTAGTAAAAAAAAAAAAAAAAAAAAAAAAACCTAAAAGCTACATTTATTCAAAATCTGTATAGTTTGTGTGACAGTGACCTATAACATACCTATTCTCTTTCAGCTATCAACATTCAAAGTGTATAGAGGCTAACATGTTCATTCACACACATATCTACATACACTATTGTAAAAATAACAAAATGAATTCAGAAGCCCTTAATCTGTACACCAAAATCTCACTCTTGAATTTTTTCATGATAAAATTATTTTCTTACATAGTATACGTTCGGAAAATAAAAATCTTTAATGTACCACACGTAACTTGTACTTTATTGTGTTTACAAATTATTATTATTATCACTATTTCTGTAAATTCTAAGTATTTTCCAGACACTGGTGGTGGTGGATGAAATATCATGCTTAAAAAAAAAAAAAAAAAACTTTATAACCACTATTTTATGCATATTGCATATGCATAGATTATCAAACTTGCACTACCCTACAATATCAAACTTATGCTACAAAGCATTTAACTTTGAAAAACAAAAACTAAGACCCTCAAGCTCTTTTAAATTTATAACTGATCCCTTGCATTTTACAAATCTAAAATAGAGACATTTTACGCCTCCAAAAAGACATAGGTAAATTCTGAACCAAATGTTGGTCTGAAATTTACCTACACTCTTTGTGACATAATTATTCTACCTTGAAAACTTTTTTTTAATTACTCCTAACAAAAAATAACATTTTATACTCTACATACTGAAAAGAAAAGAGGAAATGAACTTTTCAAATATGTTTATAAATTATGGTCTCAAATAATCCTGTTACACAATTAAAAAATTTTAGTAGTTTAACCAATAAATTTATATATTAGTTAAACTACTAAATACTAATATTTTACATATTATAAATTTACATTTTTTTTTTTTTTTTGGGGGGGGGGGGGGCTTCATCGACAACTTTAGATAGGTATCTAACTTCAAACACTTAATAAAAAGTATATTTTTATTTTCAAATATTGTAGAAAATCACAATAAAGGCTTGTCTTCATTCTTCATTGTAATTTCATTCTAACAAAATACAATGCAGTCATTTAAATAGTACAGTATTCTTAATTGCATTCCCCCCCCCCCCCCCTAGAATTATACCATGTCAATATCAGTTATTTTCTTAAAATTATTAAACGACTAGCACATAGAGAAAAATATTAGGTTCTTATTAAATATTAAGATAATAAAGTATAACAGAAAGCTAATCGCTTCCAAAACTTAGAAATGTATATTATTTTTATTTATTTACTTATTTGCTTAAGAAAAAATTATTTTAGCATCTTAAACAAGTATTCCAATACTAAGATTATAATTTTTTATAATTATTTTAATTCATAATTTCTCAAGTTATACACATTTATTTATTCAATGCAGGGTTGGCAAGTTTTTTACAACAATTGTCCAAAGCCTAAAATTCTATACAAAGAGCATCCTGAAATAATTTTTTGCAACAAATTTATATCTACAGTTTATTACATTTTCCTAATTTTTGGTTTTAGTCCCTTTAATAAATTTTAAAACATTTTTAGATACTAAAAGTCACATATCCCATCAAAAATTTCAAGTTTGATTTTAGTCAGTAAGCTTCTTTGAAAACAAATAATAATTTTAAGATACTATTAAATATAGAATGAAAAATTATAGACTGAAATATACATTAATAAAATAACCTATGCACTAATTTCTTTTAACTTAAAAAAAAAAAAAAAAAAGCATTTTAATCTCATACTGTTACTTTTAGCATTTCACATCATTCTAGTTGTTTTCCTCTTTAGAGTAATTTCAATGGGATTACATTTATGCGTTATAAATTTTAACAATTGGCTAGTTATAGTGTAAAACAGTAATTCTAAATTTAGGGGGGAAATTCTGTTATTGATTTCATAATTGATGTGTCTGCTTTCGAAAATACTATAATTTTACTGTAATTGAAAACCCATTGTATAAACAAAATTCAATTTTTATTTGATATAAAATCAGAGATTGAAATATTCGTTAGTTTTTAATTAATTAGATGGAAGCATTCCAATCAAACTGCAAATTATCCGGCATTGACATTCGTAGAGAGTAAGCTAATTATTTATAGCTGAACAATTCAAAAAGAAATTATTTAATGAAAGCCAGTATAAGAATATTAATTTATACTCTCGTTGTGGTCAGAGTTCCAAATATAAATGCAATTTATTTTTGCAATAAAAGACAAGAACAAGATTTTTGTTTTTTAATCAAACTCAAGTAACATTGCACATTCTATACGCTAAAACTTCTTTGTGATTCTGTAGCATAAATTCAAGTCCCGAATAACCACAATTTTTCCAATTAATGATTAATTTTAAGACCAAACAATATATTAATAACTTTTAAGTAGGTATTAAAACATTTATGGGGGGCAGAAAAATCAGAAAGGAAATCGAACAGAAACATCATTTAAAAGATGATGATTAAGCATGCAATTACTTTTAGATTGAATAAAATAATGACATAATAAAAATTTTATACCAATCCATTTAAATAATTAACATTAAAATTAACTTACTTATTACAAGTACAAACAAGGAACACGAACAAAAACAGTATTAAACCAGCGCCATTGCATTCACCACAGAATAGAATAAACAAAACCAGACCAGAAGAGAAGAATGCGGTAACCATAAAACCAATGCCAACTTGGCTTTCTCAAGCCAATCTCGTCGTTGCTATAGTTACAGGCATGAAATTCCGCGATTTAGTACAATGGATTCTCCCAGGGGCTGGTTTGGCGCTGGATGTAAATTGCCAACTGCTTTATCTGTATATATCTATAATCTGTGCTACCACCTACCTACCAAAACCGGCTCCCGCTTCTATTATGTGTTATTATTATTATACTGTATTATACTATTCTTATCATACTGTGGTTATACTACTCTTGTTATACTGCAGTTAAAACTATACTGTTATTATACATTGTGATTAAGTATGCATCTGATAAATTATTCCATCAAAATTTCTTTTAATTTTTAATCAAAATTAGTCAAATGAGTGCTCCATCCTCTTTTCGTTTTCTAACCTAAATTTTACTATAAGAATATGCAGCAGGAAGAACATTCTATTTATCGAATAAAAAGTATATTGAACTAAAAATCTTATAAAACGTTTTCTTTTTCATTATTATTATTATTTTAATTTCAATTTCTGTCGCTTACGAAAAAATTCTTTAAGTTTTGTATTTATATGATGCTTTTGAGATACAATTGGCTTTATTGGCTAGATTATATTTAATTACTAATATGTAAATATTAATTTAGCTAATATGTTAATAATAGTTGATATTTAAATGTTAATTTAACTTATATTTAAATATTAAATTTGTTGGTAGTTTCTTTTAGATGCTTTTTTCCAAGTTGAAAAAATTAAGCTCTTAAATAAAATTAAACATATCGTAAAATACCGCAATAGCGCCCTTTGATTACTCTCCCGGCTTTTCACATGAATTTCTTTTGTTCTTAAAATACCGAATAAACACCCCTTGCGATTAGCAGTAGAGTCTGCCCGATAAAGCGACAGTTTTTTTTTTTTTTTTTTTCAGGAAAGTACATGTCAATTTCTATATTTTTGCAAATTTTTACCGTTTATCTGCTCCTTCCTCAAACATATTCTGATTTCTTTGCAGATTGAAAGGGAGGTTTCAACGGAATTTTACGGTATATATGTATGTATATATATATAATATAGTAACAAAATAGTAGATATTTAGAATGACATGTGATAACAGAAATCCTCAATAACCAAAATGAATTAATATATAACTAAATTAAATAACCTGTGACATCTTTAAAAAAGAACGAAAAATTGTGCGGCACGAAATTATTAACACTTTCCAGCTGTATGTACTCGTTGTACCATATAAATTTCAATGTTTTTTGTTTATGTTATCATACAGCGAAAGGGCATAAAGGCAGATAGAAAAACTAGTTGAATTCATAATCACCCCTAAACATTGTTGGAAAGTGTTGAAAATGGTTAAAACAAATGAAATGCAGCCCTCAATGTGTCTGAATATTTAATAGCAGCCCTGTAAATTTGAAGGTTAATCATTTCATATTTTATACAAAATATTTTTTAGTGAATTAGTAATAAATGTCAATATCTTTATGATTTTTGTAGTAGTAAGTTATTTAAATATGATTTATAAAAGTGTCTTTCTTAAAACACACTGTTTTTTTTTTTTTTTTTGGGGGGGGGGGGGGTATTCCTGTACACAAACCATTTATAACAGGACCTGCTAATGCTATTTAAAATAGGGAACTTTCCATAGTGAATTTGAATAACATATATCATTTTTAAGAAAATGAAGAAGGGGCGCCATTTAAAATTCTCGCCTAGGGCGGCAAATTTGCTTGAGCTGGCGCTGAAAATAGATGAAAACATATCTGACTTTTTTAGAATGTATAAAATTTTAAAAAATTAAAAATTATTAAGTATTATGTTAAAGTTATTAAATATTACTTTCTAAGTATAGTAGGATTTATTATAAAAAACATTTTAGAGGATTATTTGTGTTGTTTGGCCTCTGGTCTTGAGGAGAGCCTTGTAGAAACTTAAGTTTTAAGTATATGTGTCTGTTAAAGTTGACTAAGCAAGGCCAATGCCTCTGCCCTCTTCCCCTTCCATGCTGGGTTGGGCTTTCAAATCAATTTTAAAACTGACTTTAATGCCTTTTTATGTTTATAAGGGGACATTATGTGGGGTCTTATTTAATGCAGGGCCTTATTTAGTGAACTCTAATAACACTTTTGCTTCAGGTCTTGAGAGTTGTAGCTGTGCCACTCCACAGGATATTTCATCTATATACACTCATGTTTGTGAAAATTGCAACACCAACACCATGAAGGGATTATGCAAATTGAACCAAACTTACGGGAAATGTAAAGTGAGGTAGGGCATGCAAATGATTAGAATTACAAAGCAATTGTGCACTAGAACCGACTCCTTATCAGTCGCTTGTTCCAGGTATATAAAGGACTGTAAAGGCGCTTTGAAATCTGTTTGTCATACTCTGTCTGCGGGAAACATTTAATTGGTGGTCAATATGCCTCGTCAAAAGCGGAGGGTACCATACCAACAACTAATGGAGTTCGTACTAGGCCGCATTGTTGGTATGCGAGAGAGCGAATTTTCATATCGAGAAATCGTTGCTTGCACTCAGTGTAATACCACAACAGTGATGTGTATTTGGAAGAAATGGACAGAAGAGAATCAAACAAGCCAAAAACCTGGCAGTGGGGCATGCAATAGAACAACGGCACAAGATGACAGACACCTCATCTGCATGGCTGTGACGAACCGTACAGCGTTCTCTTGTGTGTTAGCACAACGTTGGAGTATGGCTACAGTCTACAGTTATTTTGTTGTCTAGCTCCATGGTTCGTTGCCATTTGCTGCAGCATGAACTGTGTGCAAGGGTTCCTCTGTGCAAGATTCCCTTCTCGCTGAATCACAGATGCCTCTGACTTCAACGGGCTCAGCAACACAGCATGCGGCGTGCCCAGTGGCAACAAATTGTTTTCTCTAATGAATCTTACTACAATCTCGAGTACAATGATGGAAGAGTATGCACCAGGCATTACAGGGGGGAACATCCGCTCCCACAGTGTGTTATCCAGCATCATACTGCACAAACGCCTGGCATCATGGTGTGGGGAGCTAGTGAGTATAATTGTTGATCTCATCTAGTGCACATCGCGGGCAACTTCAACAGTGATCGTTACATGAGAGAAGTAGCCAAAGGTCCTTCCCATTCTTTGATGCATTCTGGGTGCTGTATTTCAGCAGGTAATGCCTGTGCACATGTTTCTTAGACTGCACAAGCCTTCTTCAGTGCACAACAGGTTTCGCTTCTTCCATGGCCTTCTTATTCCCCGGATATGTTGCCCATCGAGCATGACTGGGATTTCATTAATAGGCAACTCGCTCATACATCTGGTGAGGCGCACAGGAAGATTGAACTTTGGCATTAAGTTGAATCCATTTGGAATGCCATTCCCCAAGATAACATTCAGAACCAGTATGAATGAATGCCACAACATGTACAGGCTCTCATCACTCAGCGTGGCAGGCACACAAAGTACTGACTTCAGATGTTCTTTTTTTTTATTTTTTGTCTTGTACATTTGATCGTTTATTTGTACCACTATTAGTAATCTATATAATAATAAAAGAAGATGTCTGTCTGTCTGTCTGAGCATCTATACGTTCGGCCCCTTCAGAACGCAGAAGTATAAAATTTGACATACAGGTGCTCAGAAGCCTTCCCGAGGGATTAGTGAAAACAGAATTTAAAAATTTTAATTAGTTCTGGAGATATTAATTAAACTGTAGACCTATGTCTAATCAAAAAGCGATCTCAATGACTGAGAATTCACCGCGATTGCATACGAGGGTTGCTATTTATATTTCTGGCCTTGGCAACAGTAAGTGTTGCTAGGCGACCACAGACGATTTTAATCGAAAGTTTGATATTTTTAAACGTAAATTCAGCAGACGATTTACCATTATAGCTTTGTTTGTGTTGTTGACAGTAAATTGAAAAGTTCTTCTCTTTCAAAAAATGGAATTGAATCGTGAAAATTTTCGTGCGATTATTTTTCATAACTTTCGACGTGGATTGTCAAGACAAGAGTGCTTCGATGAACTTAATTCTTTATACAGCGATAAAGCGCCATCCTACAGCACTGTAAAAAATTGGTATAACGAATTTAATCGTGGTCGATGTTCGATCCAGGACGAATCCCGTGCAGGTCGTCCAAAATCCGTTGTTGTGCCAGAAAAGATCGATGCTGTGCGTGAACTGATAAAGCGAGATCGTCATGTGACATACCGTGAAATTGAGGCGTCTTTGGACATTAGTATGATTAGCATCAATAAAATATTGCATGAACATTTGAGCGTAAAAAAAATTTGTTCGCGTTGGATCCCGCATAATCTGACAAACGCTCAAAAAAAGGCTCGTGTCGATTGGTGCAAAGAAATGTTGGAAAAATACGTTCAAGGTACATCAAAGGCTGTGTATAACATCTACACAGGTGACAAATAATGGATCTATGCATATGAGCCGGAAACAAAACAGCAATCAACTGTATGGGTCTTCCAAGGCGAAGCAAAACCAACAAAAGTTGTTCGAGGAAGGAGCACATCGAAACAAATAATTGCCTGTTTCTTCGGCATTAACGGTCATGTGGCAACAGTGGCGTTAGAGCAACGCAGGACGGTCAATTCTGAATGGTACACGACCATTTGTTTGCCAGAAGTCATCGGAGAAATTCGAAAAAAGCAGAAGAACAGGCGAATCATTCTTCATCATGACAATGCGAGCTCTCACACATCGACTCAAACAAATGCATTTCTGACTGAGCGAAAGATCGAACTGATGGGTCGTCTGCCGTACAGCCCTGATTTGGCACCCAATGACTTCTTCTTATTCCCACACATCAAAAATAAATTACGTGAACAACGATTTTCGACCCCCGAAGAAGCGGTTGATGCATTCAAAACGCATGTTTTGGAGTTACCTCAATCGGACTGGAAAAAGTGCTTTGAAAATTGGTTCAATCGCATGCAAAAGTGTATTGATCATCATGGAGAATATTTTGAAAAACAATAAAACCAATTTCGATCCTACATATTTGTTTTTTCATTACTAGGCCAGAAATATAAATAGCAACCCTCGTAAAAATAGATATTTTAACGGAGTTAAAATCAGAAAAAGTGGAAAATAAATTAGAAATATTAGTTCGATCGTTACGAATTTGGTACCAAATGAAAGGGGATATTTTTCCGAATCTAAGAGTGCAAGTGGCTTATCTCTACAGCAATTAGATTTTTTAAAATTAAAGTATGAAATTTAGTTGGCAATAGGCAGAACACTTGATGTTTTCATTTATCAAAGATTCTTCAGTACCAGGTGCTAGACATGCTGGCTGACTATTCTTCCGGTCGGGAAAAATTGCTTTTCGTTTTTCGCCCACGTGACAAAGTACTGGAAATAAAAAAAGCAGTTTTTGAATTTTTTCAATTTAAAATCGATCAAAGGCAAAACTTCGAAATTGCCCGTCATTATGGCTCACCTGTATGCAGTTAAAAAATCTAAAGTATAACTTTGAAAATAAAATAAATAGACATATTATATTTATTTAAATTCATTTTTATTTCATCAGTTAATGACACCAAAAGTTACTTTTAACAGAATAATATTGATTTTTTTTTTCCTTTTTTTTATGAATTCGGTTGTAAAAAAGCAGTTTTGAAATTCTTAAATTTTAGACGGATTTCAATAGAAATCGTTAATCGCCCTTGATAGATTAGCCATTTTGAGTCTAAAATATATCAAAGATATTCATTATTGTAATACATAATACATCATTCAAAAGATATTTTAAAGTATTTTTTTATTGCAGGCTATTAAAATGATATAAGCCTTTCAAATTCTGTACGAAACTTTCGGAGAAAACTACGGAAAAACCAGAAAATTTTTATTCTTTTATATTTTACAGAGTTTCAAATTCAGATTTTCACTCACATTTCATACTAATAATTTTTAATGGTATATAGTCCAGAATTAAGCAAGTTTTGGAGAAAACCACAGATAAGTCAGACACAAATCTTTTAAAAAAATGTTTGTATTATCTTTGTATTTCAGCTTCTAATTAGTATAATTTCATTTTTATATTATCGAAAGTGGAATTCAAGATTTCACCCGATTTACACGTTTTAAGGTGTCCTGATTAGGTTTTCTTTTGTATCTCAGCTACTAATCTATATATTAATAGGCAAGCATAAAATTTGTAGTCCCTTTTTAACATATTAATTATGGGAGTAGAGGGTGGAAAATGGTATCATTCGAAAGGTATGGTTAGCCGGAAGGTGTGAATACAAATATTATTTTCTTACGATGTCAAGAAGGTATTTAAAAATACATTTATTTTTTATGCATTTTCCCCCATTTTTCCCTTTTATACACGTATTCCTTTACATTAAAAAATACCAAAAAGTAGAATGTTGTTAAATCTGGCAATTTCATAAAGCTCAAATAAAACCACAGACACAGTAATTTGTATAATGTAGCATCACTATACGCAAGCGAAGTGATGACGTCACTGTCTGTCCACGGAGCCATGAAAAAGATTTTCTATGTTAATCGTCCATTGGATTTTTTGTAAAAAAATGTTAAAGAATAAGGGAAATTATCTGCCGATTTTAATTCCGATATTTGGGTATAGTTATATATAAGTTACTGTCTACATGTGTTTGATTGAGTTATTTTTTCTGTAAAATTGATAAAATTTTAATTTAAAATCCCAAAACTCCAGAAAAAAAAATGGCAAACTTCCAGTTTCGAATGTAACCATCAACGAGATATATAAAGTAGAGTGATAAATGGTAACCCTTGAGAAGGTCCAAGATGAGTCATGTGACATGCTTTCCTTGCACATGCGTATTCGGTGGTTTCCTTGGTAACAGCTCATTTTCAGTACATTTCTATGGCAACGGTTTCAATGTTTTTGTTTACTTTACGTAGTTTAATATTCTTTTGTTCTAAACCATTTTGATTTTGATTTTACTTCTTTTTTATTTCGTGTAGTTGAACTTTAACCGATAAAATGCTTAAAAATAGTTGAGAAATTATTATTTGTTGTTAAATTTAGCTCTTTAAAAGTTTAAATTTTGTTTTATAAACACTTTTGAACTTTGTTGGGAAACGATGAAAAAAAAGGTATTTTATTATTTCTTAAAATGTGAAATATGTGTAAAATTATTTTAAGAACAATTTATTTCGGTCATAGGACTGTCATGTTAACTAATAATAATGATAATTTGTCGAACTGATATTTTAAATGCCAAAATAGCGATAAAGGGCCAAACACAGCAACCTATTCGAGCATATCACGTGATTCATCTTGAACCACGGAAAGTTAATCCTTCATCCATTGAATCAGCACTCTAATTTATATATCTCGTTGGTAACCATAAACATTTCATTTCAAAGGGTGATATTTAAACAATAAATATTCAACTAATATACTAAATAAAAGGAAAATGGATTTGTTACTAACTGCTGCATGTATAAGTAGACAATACAGAAAAAATTCCGATTTCCGTTTTTTGCTGAATTTTCATGTTTTGATATTTCTTTACGTTTCAATTAACTGAAATTGG
Source organism: Salticus scenicus (assembly GCA_963930645.1). Lineage (NCBI taxonomy): Eukaryota > Metazoa > Arthropoda > Arachnida > Araneae > Salticidae > Salticus > Salticus scenicus. The sequence continues at coordinate 255,577,606 of OZ005655.1, forward strand.
CTACTTATTTTTTAAAAAGGTGTCTTTATTGCTAGCTTTTGTGGGTAGAAGAAGCAAGTAGAAGATACATAAAAACTTTTGATTTCCGGTTTTCGATGAATTTACACGTTTTGAGATTTCCTTGCATTTTAATTAAGTGAAATTGACTACTTATTTTTATCTTTTAAAAAGTGGATTTATTGTTCTTTCCTCTGCATATATAAGTAGAAAATATAAGATTCAGAAAAGTTTTAGATTTTCGGTTTTCAATAAAGTTACACGTTTTGAAAATTTCTCGAACTCAGTTCGACCATTTTTGAAAAATATCTTTTTTTTTTTTGGTTCAAACACTGTACTTTATGAACCAATCGAATTAATTTAACAGAATTTGATCCTTGGTTTGACATGGTACCTATTAGCTTCTGGGCTGTATCACACAACAAGAGGCATTTTCACGTTGTGATTTTCTCTCATTTCAGGAAAGGCTAACATCTACAGAGAGAAATAGTTATATTAAGTAAAACTCTGCTGATTCAGTTAGAGTGAATATCGGCAAACAATTGCCGCAGCTGTGTTGCAATTGCATTCCGTTTAGGACAAGGCAATAACCTCAAGGCTTTGCCTCACTTAGCAAAAAAAAAAAAAAATGGTCGAGTTTCGACCACTGGGCGATACTAGTTAAAATAATTTCATAAGTAATACATCATTTGAAAGCTTTGTTGATTTGGAATTGAACAATATATTACAGAAATTTCTACCGCCAGATGGCACTGTAATATTTAAAAATTTCAAATTCTAATGAGCGAGGAAGGTGTTTTAAGTTCTAAAACGGGACTTAGCCCTAAAGTCAGAAATTTGAAAGATCATAACATGGTGAGCGAACAGGCTGTTTCAGATATTGAAAAGGGAAGAGGGCGCTACCGCACATGAATTTACTGCGATTTCAATAAGCTATTTTCACGATATATCAATAAGCTGTTATTAGACCTGAAACGGCGGCGCCACCGAGCGGGAGTTTCGTAAAGTCGCATTTTTCAGGGATCGCGAGCCAGCTGGTCGCCGAAGGCGGCTAGTATGTGGAATAAATTTCATTAATTTCTGACAATTCTTTCATGGTGTTGCAATTTTCACAAACATGAGTGTATATATATTAGGTGAGTGCAAAAGTTCTGCCTGTTTTCATTACCCATAAAGAAGAGCAAACAAACACAAAATGAACAGTACCTATTGTTGTGCATAGTCCCCATTGTTATCTATGACCTCTTGCCATCTTTCTGGTAGGAGATGAATCCCACGGCAGTAAAATTCCGGCGATTTCGAGTCAAAAAAGTCTTGGATGGCAATTTTCACAGCATCAAGATCATCAAAGATTTTCTGACTGAAGGAATTGTTCAACACGCGAAATAGTTGATAGTGAGTTGGGGCCAAATCAGGAGAATAGGGAGGGTAGGGTAAAACCTCCCAATCAAAGCCCAATAACTTTTGGCTAGTGATGACAGCAGCATGTGGCCTAGCGTTATCATGATGAAGGATATCACCGCAATGATTGATGAGACCTGGCCGCTTTGCTACTAAATTTGAATGCAGCCTGTCTAACTGTAGACAGCAGAAGGCAGCATTGATGGTTTGGTGAGTGGCAGGACCTCCCAATGAATTATTACCTGGACATCCCACTACACACTCAACAACACCTACTTGGGATGAAGTTCAGCTTTCAAAGTTGATGCAGGCAGATCAGAAGGGCGACACACAGCCCTACGACACTTTACGTTACGGTACATAACCCACTTCTCATCTCCTGTTACAATTCGTGTCAAGAATGGGTCATTTTTGTACTGGGAAAGCAAGGAAACACAGATGGCGATTCGATCATCCTGTTGATTAGCTGTCAGGTTATGTGGAACCCAACGATCCAACTTTCTCATAAAACTCAACTTAACCAGTCGTCTCTCGATTGTTGTCCGTTTTACGTTGAAAGTCTTTGCTAATTGTTGCAAGGTTGGGTTCGGGTTGTTCTTTATCGCTTGATCAATATCGTCATCTCCAATGTGTTATGGCTGTGCACTCCTAGCCTGATCTTGGCAGCTTCTGTCTCCTTCCCTAAATTTACAAAACCATTGACGACATATGCTTTCGTCTATTGCATCCTCCCCATAAACTTGACAAACATTGCAAAATGCTGCGGCTGCCGTACTCTTTTTATCGAACTCGTATAACAAACAATGTCTTATATGCTCCTTCTCGCTTTCCATTTTACTCTGTCTGATATTTTTTTTTTTGAGATGATTAACTTTGTGAGACACGATGCATTTATATGTGATACATCCGCATGTTTCATTGACCTACGATTTGTGTCATTACAATGTCATGTGTGACGGCAATTCCATTGCTAATTTGCAAGTCCAAAAACGGGTAGAACTTTCGCATTCATCCAATGTACATATATATAAATCCTACCTGTGAATCATCTTTGCTTGCGATAAAATGTTTTATATACAAAACAATCTAACTTTCAACGTGAAATATAAATTTAAAAAAAAAATCCCTTTTCGGCAAGCTTAAAGGCAAAGGTAGATTCCTTTACGTTAATGTTACAATTGTAAAGAAATTTTACATATGCATTAATACTTAGCCAGAGGCTTTGTTCCCACGCATTACATTTTTTACGTCGCTACTCTGTTCTCAAGAAATTTAATTTTCAACTACAAAAGGGTTTTATTCATTCTACTTAAAATTTTCGGCTAGATTTATTGGTTTGTAAATGTTTCAATTTTTAAAATTCAAGCTCATAATCAAAATCATTCAACAAACAGAAGTCTTAAATATATACAATACCAGCAATGGTGAATCCGGGAGGGGGCTATTGGGCTACACCCCCTCCCCACCAAAGCTGAATCAAAAATACAATTTTTATTTAAAATCAATATAACTGATTTTCAATATCTTTCTTTTAAAGAAAAAATAATAGAAACGTGAAAATGCACGACCTTATTATGGTCAAGCATACTGGTGAGCCTGGCGTTGGTATGGTTAAATCAAATACAGTTAAGTGGTAGTGGTTTTTGGATAGTTATTTCATTGTAATTTTTATTGAATTATTGAAAGTTTTGTATGGTGGTTTTGAGGTTTTGTGATTCTTATTGTCAGATGAGTAAAAATTGTAAAGTGAAACTATTTTGGTTCACATGAGCTGGAACATTAAAATTAGTTAACATTGCACCATTTGGGCACCACTAAATTTCAATGCTAATTGTTACAAATTTTGTATATTGTATGATTTGGCGAGATTTCGGTGGCAAAACTTACAACTTAGAAATGAAATTTGTGATTTGGTGTTAAAATTTGATAGTTGATGACGAGATTTTTGACTTGGCGACAAAATTCGTTATCGACGACAAAATTTGGATAGCTTGGTGATGGAGAATGGCAGCTTTGGCGTCATTATATTTTCTTTCCACGCAAAAACCTCACATCTCTTCATAGACCAATATCTTGTTTCACAAGATAAAAAGTCAAAGGAAGCTGTAACGTATTACTCTGAATCGTAAATTTTAAATTATTGCCTAAACCGGCATTCTAAACTATTCACCACAAACGATATTTGTATTAAGATTGACGTATTATTTTAATTTTGTATTTTTAAATGATTAATTAAAGCGTTTAACATGGTTTTTAATTAACACACTTTTATTAACTTGACATGATGTAACTATTAATGTATGTAACAGAATTTTGAAATTCAATTTTCGGCAACTTCTTGTTATCCGAAAGACCTGAAATTTTGCACACGACTTCAAATAAAAGACAATACTATATACAAGTGTATCCAGGCACTTTTCCCATCAAGCACAAGCAAAAATCTATACTTATACAAAACCACAGAGTACTGATAACATTATATATCTATAATCTGTGTACAAAACTATCGTATGTGACACAGGATTTGAATGTATTTGTATAACGTCAAGTGGCAACGATTAATTTTTTTAATAAAGATTTAAAAGTATAATAGTTTTCTAAAACCTTTATTAGATTAGTTCACTTTTCAATAAAAGAGTGTTCTTTAGTTTTTTAAAATGGTATAATTTTATCTATCAAAATAAGGGAATTCGAGTAATGAAGTACTTTAATTTAAATTTAAGTTCTTATGAAAATAAACTTCAACGGAAAATTCATTGAAATCGTCCCTAGTTCATTTGTTAAAGGGATCCGCGTTTGTAATGATCGATAGATGGCGCTTTTTCAGCTTTTGTTGTTAGTAAATATTATAGCCACGTGTATTTATTATTGTTCTTTTTGTTATTCTACTTAATATTCGTACTATAATTTCTCCACCATTACATCATGGAAAATTGATTGCTTTTGGAAAATAATATTTCAGTTTATTCAAGGTTCGATCGGAAGTAGATTTTTAATTGAAGTTGAACAAATATTAGTTTCAAATCATCTGATTAATTCTTTACTTCCATTAGCCGAAGCGACTGAAATTTTAAATTTGTCATTTGGAAATAAATGGATGCTTAATTCTGGATTTCTTGGTCCTTTGGAGTTACACTGGAGCACACAACAGTATGTGTTATCTTTTTTACCCGAATTATTCATTTTTATTCAACAAATATATGTGAAACTAAAAATCGGCATGCAATGGCGGCTTCATGAAAGCCGAATTAAAGCATGTTAATTGTAATTTCACCTTAGCCCACGAGAGGGCGAGCATTTCATTACAATCGCGGATACCTAAATGTCCCCAAATTTATTACCTTTTCTCAGTATATTATTGTAATTGTGACGTCATATTTTCTGTTAAATTAAACTTTTTTTTTTTTTAATCAGATTATTATATTGTTTAAAAACATGATTAAAATTCAAGGAGTAAAAAGACTTAAAATTTTATTATATTTTCAGTGATCTTTTTTATTATCATTTGCACGTGACATAAGCATCAGATTATAAATTTTTGCAATGAAAGCTATAGAAAATGTCGGCTTCATCACAAGAAAAATCCCTTTTTAACTTGTAACTTTTAAGCAATTGAAGTTATTGAAAAAGTTAAAATACAAAAGTTGTTCTTAAGGATAAGGCGGTAATTCGCCTGATTTGAAGTATTTTCCTATTTTCAATATTAAAGAAATTATAGGCAAATGAAAATTTCCACCCCCCACCATTTCCACCCCCTTTGAGCTGGATAACTCATCTACGAACTCGACCGAGATATTTACAGTCCTGACAACATATCACGAGCTGGTTAAATTTAAATAAAAATTACTCCAGTTATCGTGTTCACAACTTAACATGGGAAAAAGCGTTATACATATATATATATATACCTATACATATATATATATAAACTTTCGAACGGAGGGTGGTTTTGGGTTCTAGGGGTCATGATCGGTGAAGATATGAAGAAATTTTCCAGAAGTCGTGTCATGAGAACCATTGCAATAGGTAGATCTCCTATAAGGAATCTACCTAAAAAAACTTTCAGAAATGAGGGAAGATATCGTCTACGTAAGAGAACGTCAAGTTTACATCAAAAAATAAGTCATTTTAAAATACCTACGTATAATTACTTTCCGAACATACATATGTAAGGAAAGTATTATAATCATGTCAAAAATACGAATTTGAGATTTTGATGTTTCTCTATGTTTTGAGGTCCCCTGAGTCCATTTTCACTATTTTTACGACGATGATGATGTGTGTGTGTAAGTGAACACGCTAGCATCTAAACACTTCGCTCGAATGAGATAAAAGTTTGTACATATGTTGTAAATCACCGTCGCGTGAACCCTATTGATTTTGGTGAATCTAACATTTATGGATTTTTTACAGGGACACCAAGAAAAATTCTTTATCATTATGGTCTATAGGGCCAAATGTTTAAAAGTACGATAGCAAATAGCATGTAAACGCCTTATTAAACGGAGCAAAATATTTGTACACATGTTATAGGTGACAGTTGCACGAATTGTATAGATTTTGGTGAATCTAGCCCTTATAATTTTTTTACAAAGGGACACAAAGAAATATTGTTTATCATTGTGGCCTGTGGGACCAAATCTTTAAAAGTGCAATAGCGTTTAAACGCCTTATTCAATTGAGCAAAAAAATTCATACACATATTATAGGTCAAAGTTTCATGATCTGTATGGGTTTTGGTGAATCTAGCACTTATAGTTTTTTTTTTTTTTTTTTTTTTTTTTTTTTTTTACAGGGACACAACAAATAACTCTGTGTCATTATGGTCTATGGGGTGAAATTATTTAAAGTGCGATAGCATCTACATGACTTCTCAGTTTGAGTTAAAAATTTATATACATGTTTTAAGACATGTTAACATGTATTACATCACACCAATTGTATGGATTTTGGTAAGTCTAGCACTTACAGAGTTTTACAGGGACACAAATAAAAACTGTTTATCATTATGGCCTATAAGCTCAAATTATTTAAAGTGTGATAGGGACTAAACGCCTAACTCAAACGAACTGAAAACTTATATACGTGTTATGTGTCACCATCACTTGAACTTTATGAATTTTAGAGAGTCTAGCACTTATGGTTCTTTTTACAGGGACACAATGCAAATTTCTTTATCATCGTGGCATATCGGCTCAAACTTTAAAGTGTGATAATTCGATGGAGCTGAAAATTTATATAAATATAAGTCACTGTTGCACTAACTATAAGAATTTTGGTGAATTTAGAATTTATAGGTTTTACAGTGATGCAACGAAAGTTTTTTTTTTAACATTATGACCTATGGGCTCAAAGTTCAATAGCGTTAAATTAAACATCATGTACTACATGGAGAAAAATACTCAAAAACCCTGTTTTAATTTTCTCTTTTGTTTATTTAACAACTCCTTACTTTACTTTATCTACAAAACTGTTAATAACTCAATGTTCGGAAAGTCAAGTGGAGTCACTCCAGATTTTGCACCTTCGAGGGGGGGATGATTGGTTACAGAAAAATTTTTGCTCATATATCTGTAAATCTAATTGAAGTGTTGAAAGGTTCGATAGATATAATTTGAAGTTTGGTACAGAACTAAACCTGAGCCAAGTGTCATTGCATTCTGGCATTGCATTCATTACGAGGGGGCAAAATCGAGACATTCCTTTAAGCGCTAAATTTTTCCTGAGAAACCTATGGGAGCTGCGGTCACGAATTTTGGCTCCAAATTACTTCACAGTAAAGAAATTGCATAAAGGGAGACTACACATTAGTACAAATAAAACAATATCTGCGATTTAGGAAATTTTGAATTTTAAAGGGAGGGAGAAAGAAAATCTATTTTTGGCAGGAAATTTTGAAAATTCTGGATTTTTGAGTAAAACTCTGCCAAAAATAGAACAAGGATGTTAAAAACAGCCATGCGACTTTTATAGGATATTTCCAAAACACGTTTTTGTTTTTTTGTAACCTGCTTTTTTTTTTTTTTTTTTTGAGGGGGGGGGATGGTATGTTTTACAAAGGGCAAATTTGAGACACCTCTTTTTAGCGTTAAATTTGTCCTTGGAAATTTATGAGAGCTGTGGTCACGAAGTTTGGTGCTTGGATTATTTATATGTATCCGACACCTAAAGAAACGGGATTTATTGAAATACCCCCTTCCCCCCCCTGGCGGGCAGAAAGCAAAAAAACGTTTGTAAGCATAACTCGGCCCCAAATTACTTCACGGTGAAGAAATTGCACATGAGGAGATTAAACTTGGGTATAAATAAAACATTATGTACGATTTTAGAATTCTTGAGAGAGGGGAAAAGTCATTTTTTTTTGGGGGGGGGGGAATTTCAGAAATTCTGGATTTTTTAGTAGAGCTCTACTAAAGATGTTACAAAGGTATTGTAAACAGCCACGTGTCATTCTTTAAGATGTTTCCTAAAACACAATTTCCTTTTTGTGTGTGTGTGTGTAAGTTTGTGATTTTCGATTTATTTTTTTATTTTTTTTTTTTGGGGGGGGGGAGGCGGTTTTGAAGTAGGAAATTCAGAACGCACCCCCCCTTCTTTTAGCGCTAAATTTGTCTTGGGAAATCTATGAGATCTGCGGTCACAAAATTTGGCGCGTAAATTCTTTATATGTATCGGACACTTATTGTAACGGGATGTTACGAAATTCTCCCCCTCCCTTACCCCCTTGAGGTTGGGGGGGAGCTATAAACACGTGTAAAAACACGTTTTCCCGTTAGAATTCGCCTTAAATTATCTTAGAATAGCGAGTTTTGATTAGGTGTACGCATTATGTACTTTGGTGAGATTTCGCGAAACTTCGAACTTAGTCACTGGGGAAGGGGAAGTAAGAATCGGGTAATTCGCTGCCGAAGGCAGTGGAAACACGGACTCCTCACGTTGCGAGCAAGAAAATTCTCTTCCGAACACAGCGGGAACTTTAACTCAGGTTATTAATAATGATATGGGATTTTGACAACTCATTTAAGTATTGTGTCCACGAAGCAGGCAAACACTGCTAGCTGTTAATAACCTAAGTTCCTGCTGTGTTTGGTAGAGGTTTTTCTCGTTCAAAACGTGAAGAGTCCAGGTCCCCCCCCCCCCACAGTCTTTGGCAGCAACTTACCCGCTCTTACTTCCCCTTCCCCAGAGGATAAGTTCGAAGTTTTGCGAAATCTCACCAAAGTACATAATGCGTACACTTAATCAACATCCATACACAAAGATTCGCCATTCTAAGATAATTTAAGGCGAATTCAAATGGGAAAACGTATTTTTACGCATGTTTATTGCCCCCGATTCCAAGGGGGTAAGGGGGGAATTTCGTAAGATTCCGTTACAATAAGTGTCGGATACATATAAACAATTTATGCACCAAATTTCGTGACCACAGATCCCATAGATTTCCCAAGACAAATTTAGCTACTCAAAAATACCGGATTTTTGCGAAATTTCCTGCCAAAAATCGATTTCCCCCCTCCCTTAAAAATCGAAAATTCCAAATCGCAGTTAGGGTTTTATTTGTACACACATCTAGTCTTCCCATGTGCAATTTATTTACTGTGAAGTAATTTGAAGCCGAGTTATGCTTACAAACGTGTTTTTGACTTCCCCCCCCCCAGGGAAGAACGTAGGGGAATTTCAAAAATGTTCATAGATATGATTTTAAGTTGGGTAAAGATCTAAATTTCTGCCAAGCGCCGTTGAATTCCGTACAGCCATTCTCAATTGATAACCGGACAAAAATAGCTTTACAGCCATACGGTTACGGACACCATGACACACACAGACAAAATTTTCTGAAATCATTTTTGGCTTTCATGGTGTGTGAATCTTGAAGATATCGCAAAATTTTTTGATTCGGACAAATTTACAGACAAAAGTCTAATTTTATTAATATAGACTAGCAGGCTTTGCCCGCTTCGCTGAGCACTATTTAAATGAGTTGTCAAAATCCCATATCATTATTAATAACCTACGTTAAAGATCCCGCTGTGTTCGGTAGAGGATTTTCCTTCTCGCAAATTTAGGAGTTTGGGTCTCCTTGGTCTCCACTGCTTTCGACAGCAACTTACCCGCTTCTTACTTCCCCTTCCTCAGCGGGAAGCTCGAAGTTTTGCGAAATCTCGCAGATTGTATAGATTTCCAAATCGTAATCCTCCCCCCTCCCCACCCACCAAAAAAAAAAAAATTGGAAACCATACACACACACACAAAAAGGAAAATGTGTTTTTGGAAATATCCCAAAGAAGATACATGGCTGTTTTCAATACCTTTGTACCATTTTTAGTAGAGCTCTACTTAAAAATCCGGAATTTCTGAAATTTCCTCCCGAAAAGCGATTTTTCACCTTCCTTCTGTTGAGAATGAAGAATTCTAAAATCATGCATAATGTTTTATTTATACTCAAGTGCGTAGTCTCCTCATGTTTAATTTATTCACCGTGAAGTAATTTGGGGGCGAATTATATTTACGAAAGTTTTTTTTTTTTTTTTTTTTTTTTTGCCTCCTGCCCCCCAGGGGGAAAGAGGTCGGGGAATTTGAATAAATCCCGTAACTTTAGGGGTCGGATACATATAAACAAACCAAGTACCAAACTTTGTGGCCGCAACTCTCATAAATTTCGCACGACAAATTTAGTTCTAAAAAGGGTGTCTCGAATTTGCCCTTCGTAGAAAAAAAAGAAAAGAGAAAAAGATCGCAAAAAATCAAAAACGTGTTTGGGAAACATCCTAAAGAAAACACATGGCTGTTTTCAACATCTTTGTTCCATTTTTGGTAGAGTTTTACTCAAAAATTTGGAATTTGCAAAATTTCCCGACAAAAATCGATTTTTCCCCTCCCTAATCAATATTGATTAAAAAAAAAAATACAATGCATTTTACTACCACCTTAACAACTTTTACTTACTTATGTATGCAATTTAATTATTGACATTTTAAAATATCGCTGATCCTAAACGAAACTTAAAAGACCCTGTGTGAAACATCGTAAAACTATGATAAATTTTGAGTGAAGCCTATATTTTATATAAAAGGGTAATATTTATTTATCGCTATTATAATTATATAATTTAAAGAATATTCATTCATAATTTTAGACCTTTGCCTAGTCATTGTAAAGTAAAGTAGTTATAGAGATGAACGACTACTAATCCAAGCACCAAAGTTCGTGACCGCAGTTCCCATAAATTTCTCAAGACAAATTTAACACTAAAAAGGATGTCCAGATTTTGCCCCCTCGTAACCCCCCTTCCCCTCCCCACAAAAAAAAAAAAAAAAAAAAAAAAAAATCACAAAAAACAAAATTGTGTTTTAGGAAATATTCTAAGGAAGTCGGATAGCTTTTTTCAACATCTTTGTTCCATTTTTGGTAGCGTTCTACTCAAAAATACAGAATTTGTGAAATTTCCCACCAAAAATCAACTCCCCCTCCCTCCCTTTAAAAATCGAAAATTCACAAATCGCAGATAGTGTTTTATTTGTACTCATGTGTAGACTCCCCATGTGCAATTTTTTTATTGTGAAGTAATTTGAAGCCGAGTTATGCTTACAGACGGGTTCTTGACTTTTGCCCCCCCCCTCCCCCAGGGGTGAACGGAGGGTAAAGATTTAAGTTTCTACCAAGCGCCGTTGAATTCCGTCCAGTCGTTCTCAAGTGATGCCCGGACAAAAATAGCGTTGCAGACATACTGACACCATGACACACACACACACAGACAAAATTTTCTGAAGTCATTTTCGGCTTCCGTTTTGTGTGAAACGTGTAGATATTGCACTAAACGTGTAGATATATCCAAATTGAATTGGCATAATGTCTCTTAATGGCTTTCTCACATATCAAGTGTTTTTCGATTATACGCACCAGAACCTAAAATATAGTCTTCCCTTAAACCGAGGAAATCGCTGTATAGAAGCGCCACCTGTTGAGCAATTAGTGCCAAAAGTTTATTTTCAGTAACTTATGTCAAGGTGCATCCACATATAAATTTTTATGAAACTTTGCGCAGTAGTTCCTGAGATATAACCCTTCCTTAAATTATAAAAATCACGGCACAGCAGCGCCACCTGTTGAGCAGTCGAACCCAAAAATTGATAAGCTCTAACATATGTCTAGATGCATCTACATATAAATTTATATCTATATTCATGCAGCAGTTCCTTAGATATAGCCTTTCCTTAAATTGTGGAAATTGCTGTATTGCAGCGCCACCTGTTGAGCAGTTGTCACCAAAGGTTTCTAGGCACTAATTTGGGTCAAGCTGCATCTACATATAAATTTATATACAATTCTGAGCAGTAGTTCCGGAGATACAGTCGCCACGAAATGTTTGTCACACACAGACAGATGGACAGACAGACATTTTCTAAAAATAGTCAAATCGTGTTCTAGACCTCCCAAAACGTGTAAATACGTCGAAAACCGCAAGTCGAAAATTTTTACGAAACCAGTACTTTCTTCTATTGAATATAAGAAGAAAGTAAAAATAATTCTCTTTATGCCCATTTATACGAAATTTTGTCCTATACCGCCCTGTTAAAAATTTAGAAAAAGCGGGTTGGCAACGTCACCTGTCGGGTGATTTCACTAAAATTTGATAGGCACTAATTTACGTCAAGGTGCAACGACATATCAAATTTTATGAAATTCTGTGCTGTAGTTCCTGAGATACAGTTGTCACAAAATTTTCTCACACAGACAGAAATTTTCGAAAACTGGTCAAATAGTGTTCTAAACCTCTCAAAACGTGTAAATACATCGAAAACTCGAAGTCGAAAATTTTTACGAATCCAATACTTTCTTCTGTTGAATATAGAAGAAAATAAAAAGATATTTAAAATGAAAAGCACAAGAATTTAGAAAAGTCAGTTACTTTGATATACAGTCGGTAACAAAAGTGTCCGAACACTAGCAAAAATTAATATATAAAAAAGGTACACTTCATACGGTTTTGTTAAAAAATACGTGTGGCACTCGAGGACTGCCGCGGTAAAGCTATTGCATAGCATTTTTTATCAACTTATGCAATTATAATTATTTATTTATTTTATTTATGCAGTATTTTTTTTTTCTTTGATATTAATTCAAGTTTTTTCTTTGATATTAATTCAAGTTACACTTTTTGAGCGTGGTGACCGATAAGAAAACAATTTTTTTTCTTTTATTGAATAAATGAGAATATATCCGCAATGAGAATATATCAAAAATATCCGCAATCGATTTGTAGGTATCGAAAACCTCGATGTACCAAATTTGAATGATCTAACTCTATTTTTTGAGAAAAGGTATTTTAATAGGTTTTTAAAGGCCTGCAAGTCGAATGGGGATATTCAAGTTTTTTCTTTGATATTAATTCAAGTTACACTTTTTGAGCGTGGTGACCGATAAGAAAACAAATTTTAATAGAGAAAAGGTATTTAATAGGTTTTAAAGGCCTGCAAGTCGAATGGGGATATTCAAGTTTTTTTCTTTGATATTAATTCAAGTTACACTTTTTGAGCGTGGTGACCGATAAGGAAACGAATTTTAATAGAGAAAAGGTATTTAATAGGTTTTAAAGGCCTGCAAGTCGAATGGGGATATTCAAGTTTTTTCTTTGATATTAATTCAAGTTACACTTTTTGAGCGTGGTGACCGATAAGGAAACGAATTTTAATAGAGAAAAGGTATATAATAGGTTTTAAAGGCCTGCAAGTCGAATGGGGATGGCTTTGCAGCCAACATAGAATTTCGACTAAATCAATTTATGCATTTCGAATTAGGGTTGATTAAATTTATAATCTCGGATTAAGGATTTCGAACGAGTTTATTTAAATTCAAATTTGCAACTTTTACTTAAAGACAAATCAGCATAATTAAATGAGAATAAGTTTAAATCTACTTACCCCTCTGCCAGAAGTCCGGGATTAGTAAAACTAGAACTGCCAATACATAGACTCTGAAACCTACGATATCCTTGAAACTACACTTTATTTGATACATGACTGATTTAATATTGATTATTAATATTTAAGAATGATGAATGGAAATATTATGAATACGATTATAAGATTTTTAATAGTTCAGATTCTATTGTTCCGAGATACCTTGTACCTCGTCCGGATTCGAAAACCGACTGACACAAAACTGCTCAGCGCCGTTCTAAATCAGTTCCTATGTGCGCACCTTCTCCTTCTCCTCCTCCCCGACATCCTCCGGGGGGGGGGCTGAGCATGGCAGACTGGCAATCCGATTCACCGGTCTTGTGATGACTCCAGATGGTGTCTTCAGACTCACAACTCGAATGATGCCATCCTCACCAGGATGGACTTCCAGAATTCGGGCAAGGGTCCAGTGTGCTGGCTGAATTGAGGGTTCTAAGACCAGGACTAGCTGACCAGGTTGCAGATGTGTATTGCCGCTCGTCCACTTTCCTCTTGATTGGAGTGACGTCAAATAAGACTTGGCCCATGTACTCCAAAATTGCTTCTTGATCTGCTGGACGAGTTTCCACCTGGAAGAAAAACTGGTACACAATGGATTAGTTTGGTTAAAAGAGTGTTCAGGAAGCTGGAGAAGCGGAGCCCCAATTAAGAAATGTCCTGGTGTAAGCACTAAGAAATTATGGGGCTCGGTGGAAAGTGGGACTAAGGGTCGTGAATTTAAGCAGGCTTCAATGTTAGTTAGAATCGTAGCACACTCCTCAAACGATAGGCAACTGCCTTTACATGCTTTAAGTAAATGGCGTTTAGCCAATTTAACGGAAGATTCCCATAGGCCGCCAAAGTTAGGCCCGTAAGGTGGCATAAAATGCCAATGAATTTGTCTATTTGCGACAAATTCCTGAATAGTGTTGGTTTTTGAAAGTGTCACGAGTTTCTTCAAATGGGCATGGGCACCAACAAAGTTGCGTCCGTTGTCAGAATAAATGTCAGTAGGATAGCCTCGACGCGCTATGAATCTTTGTAGGGCATATAAAAAATGTTCAGTTGCTAAGCTTGTGACTAATTCGAGATGAATTGCCTTAGTGCTCATGCAGATGAATAGACAAATATAGGACTTAAATTTTGTTTTTGTTCGTTTATGTTCACACTTTGTTTGAATAGGGCCTGCATAATCAAGGCCAACATGTTGAAATGGTCTACAAGGGTTGACTCTTGCCCTGGGAAGGTCACCCATCATTTGTTGAATTGGGGTCGGTTGGACTTTGGCACATGTGACACATTTACGAAGCTCTTTTTTCACAGTGGATCTACCATCAGGAATCCAGTAAGACTGGCGAATGAGATTTAATACTAGGTCAACACCTCCATGAAGACTATACGTGTGAAAATGTCTTATTAATGTCGATGTAAAAGGGTGATTTTTAGGTATGAGTATTGGATGTTTAGTATCATAGGGCAGAGTGATGTTTCTATCAATTCTACCTCCCACTCTCAATAGATTTTCTGAATCAAGAAACACATTGAGATTTTTCAGTTTACTGCTGTTTGCCACGGGTTGGCCGCGCTGCAAAAGGGCGATTTCTGAAGCAAAGGACCTTTGTTGGACGAATTTAATAACAATTTTTCTAGCTTCTGAAATTTCTTGTACTGAGACTGGTCCTTTCAATTTTGTAGCATTTCTAATATTATTTATAAATCGCTTCATAAATGCAATTACACGAAAAAGTTTATTACTTGATGAAAATTTTGAAACCAAATCCTCTATAACGGATTCTTGCTTTGGAATTGACTCTATTAGTCCAGGAATTCCCACAATTGTACATGGGACTGAGGTAGCAATCTTGGACTCATGATCTGAGACCGGAATCTTTGACCAATCAGGTCCAGACCACCACAAGTTAAAGTGGTGTAATTTGTCGGGTAACAGCCCACGGGTTGCACAGTCTGCTGGGTTAAGTTTGCTTGGTAAGTGATGCCATGATGTGGGGTCTGTGAGAGCCCTAATTTTGGTTACTCGGTGTAGGACATATGTGTTGCCCTTTAAGGGTGGATTTAAGATCCAACTACGGGCGATTGTTGAGTCTGTCCATAGGAGAATGTCCTCAACCTGATAATCCAGCGAGCTCTGGATGACTGCCAAAAGTTCCGAGAGTAATACAGCCGCGCATAGCTCCAACCTAGGCAAGGTAATGGGTTTTAAAGGAGCTACACGGGTTTTAGCTGCAATCAATTTTAAAGATGAGTTCTGACTTGGGCGTATATAAATTACGGCAGCATATGCCTTTGTTGACGCATCACAAAATCCCAGAATCTGGAAAATAGGTTCAGACTTCAGGTCTAAAAATCTGGGTACTGACATGGCCTTAAAGGAAGCAATTTTTTCATAAAATTCGTTCCACCTGGTTTGAATGTCTGTTGGTAAAGGATCATCCCAACCAAGTTTTAGCTTCCAAACATCTTGTAGAAGCAATTTTAAAAGAATAGTGGCAGGGGATAACAGACCCAAAGGGTCGAAGATGCGTGCAATTACGGACAATAATTGTCGTTTAGTTTTAACGTTTTCGTCTGTGTTGACGCCAACCTGCAGTGTATCCGATGTTAAATTCCAGTTTAGTCCTAAAATACGTTGGGATTGATCGGGGTTTAAGGATAATTCCTGATTTGTTGATTTTAAAGGTTCTGGGACCTGAACTAGAGCTTCCACATAATTTGAAGCCCATTTTCGCAGCTTGAAGCCCCCAGCATTAAATAATGCCTGAAGGTCTGTGACCAATGATTGAGCGGCTTCGATTGTTTCAGCACCTCCAAGGAAATCGTCCATATACAGGTTGTTGCGGGCAGCCTGCACAGCTACGGGAAAATTGGGTTCTTCATCGTTTAATAGCTGTAATATGGTACGCAGGGCTAAAAATGGAGCACAGGCTGTGCCATAAGTAACAGTGTTCAATTTATACACTCTGAGTGGATCTGAAACATTGGCCCTCCAAAATATTCTTTGAAAGTCTGTATCAGGCTCTGCGACTAGAACTTGCCTAAACATTTTCTCGATATCACTCGAGAGGGCGACTTTATTTAAACGAAATCTAATTAGATTGCTAAAAATACTGGATTGGAGTTTTGGCCCTTTGTACAAATAGGAGTTCAGGGATTTGCCATTTGTAGTTAAGGCCGACGCATTGAACACTACCCGTAGTTTTGTAGTGCTACTATTTTCATTTATAACTCCATGATGGGGCATATAATAATTGGGTTGGCGATTAAGCTCTTCAGCCCTTAGTAAAGTCATATGACCTAGATCGGAGTACTCACACATAAACTGAGCATACTCCTTTTTTAGTTTGAGATTCTGCGCAAATCGATTTTCCAGTTTCTTAAACATTTTTAGCGCACAGTTGGCACTTTCCCCCAAATCTATCTCATCATGGAGGGGTAATTTTACAACATAGCGACCTTCGGGGTTGCGCTTGGTGGAAGATTTATATAGTTCCTCTGCCGGATCGGCTTCGGTGTCACTCTTAGAAGATATTATGGGCTGATTGTCAAAAAAATCGTTCAAGTTAAGGCAGAGTAACGATGAGCTATATGTTGATTCTGGTTCCATTCCATCCCTTGAGAGGGGGCCACTGAGTAAATACCCAAGTGAACTGGGAATGGCAGATGGTTCTCCTGGCCTTCCCGATATCGGTGTGCCACAAATTAGTGACGCAAAAATATCTGCACCTAATAAAACTTCGATGGGTTGTTGCTTGAAGAAATTCATATCAGCTAATTGAAGATTGTTTGTATGTGGCCAAGACGTCGTTTGCACCCGGAAATTCGGCAGAGGGGCAGTAACCCTATTTACTACTAGCGCCTTTAAGTTCCTATACTCGTTAGCGAAATATGGCGAGAATGAGAATTCCGTAAAATTTAAAACAGTTTCTGCGGAAAGACCGTTTATGCCTATAAGTCGATGAGAAGTGCCAAACAAAGGCAAATTTAGCTTCTCAACGCAGTCCTTTGTTATGAGACTATTTTGTGAGGCACTATCAACTAACGCCCGACATTGAATAATTTTGCCGTTAGGTGACCTAACCTTTATAAGGGCAGTAGCCAATAACACCTTTAGGTTACTAAAATTTGCATTAGATTGTGAACTATTGGCCACCGACGTAGTAACAAGGCCGCCTCCCTGATCTGCAGAATTCTGTGTATAAATGTGCAGAAGAGTGTGATGTGAACCTGCACATACTTTACATTTAATATTAATTCTACATTGACGCACTTGATGATTAGTTCGCAAACAATTTTCACACAGTGATTTTGATTTAACTAAGTCCCATCGCTCCTGAACACTAATTCGATTGAATTTGGGACATTTAAACAATTGATGTACTTGAGAACAGGCGACGCATTTATTTTCTTTGACTAGTATTGAATTATTGACACAAGATTTTTTTACACTACTACCTTCTACTGGCTTCTTAAACATTCCTGGTTTATTTTCAAGCTTTGTTTGACTCGAAGCTTCCCTTTCTATGAATGTACGAAACGAATTTAAATCGGGAATAGTTTGCGTATTCTCTAGACTGAGCTCCCACCTATGCCTAACGGATGAATCCAATTTTGAAATCATGAAATTTATAAGAATAAGATCGCTAAGAGGATTAGATTCCAATCCGAGGGTCGATAAATTTCGCACCGCTTCGTTACAAGTATCTATTAAATTGAAAAACGATTTAGGATCATCTGCTTTGTTTACTTTTACTGAAAAGATTTTATTTATTTGAGTTATAGCTAATTGACGTTTATTTTCGTAGCGCTGAGTAAGAATTTCCCAACAGTGTTTAAGATTTTCCGATTGTAACGAAAATCCACGAATAAGTTTTGATGCACTACCTCTTACACACGATTGGAGGTATTGTAGCTTTTCAACCTCACTAAGGCTGTCATTATCCAGAATAGATGATTTAAATAAATTTTTAAATGACAACCAAGATTCATTATCCCCGTAAAAATAAGGAATTTCAAGTTTAGGGAGACTAATATGCGAATTAACAGAAGTCCCGGGTTTGGTACGTGCATCATTATTTACATTTGGAGTATTTGATTGCGATTTACTCTCTAATACAACGGATAATTCTAACAGAATGTCCCTATTCTTTAACACCTCTTCAGAGTTTTCATCGTTTTCCTCTTCGGAAAATTTTGTAACTATTTCCTCGAATTTAACCTCCAGAGCATTTACCTTATCTTTTAAGATTTTTAATCTGGCTTGATCGCCTTTATCACAATCATTGACTTTCGATTTTATAAATTCTATTTCTTTAATTACATTTTCAAATTTTATCACTTCATTAGATTTTGAGAACAACGCACTCTGTTCGGCGTCATTCGCCCTTGTTTTTCCCTTTCTACCCATCTTATGAGCAAACTAATTACACACAATTAAATTTAAATATGAATTAATCGATTGCATTAAATTATTATTCTGCAGATCAGGAAGTAAAACAAAACAAAAATATAAGAACAAATGAAAAGAAACAATACATATAGAATTTTTTTTTTTTTTTTTTTTTTTTTTTTTTTACTGAAATAAATAAACTAATAAAATATTAAATGCACTTTTCTCATTCTCATACACTCATTTATTCAACAATTACTTAACATGAAAGTTTATTTCTGAAATTCCAAACCAAAACTTTCGGTTTGAAACCCAAACTATTTTGAATTACGTTTTCTCTCAAAACAAAACTTTTAAGTATGCATGAAAACGAAACTACTTTGAATTACGTTTTATATCAAAACAATTTAACTTTGTATTAATGATTTATTTCCACAAATTAATTTTAATTTACTTTAAAGTTCTTATACAGATAATTTAATCCTACGTAAACAAAAGAATTTTTTCACTTTACAATTTTTTTTTTTTTTTTTTTTAATTTAACGAATTATGATTAATTATCTAATTAATAGGTAATTAAGCCTCCGGCTCGACGGACCACTATGGCTTTGCAGCCAACATAGAATTTCGACTAAATCAATTTATGCATTTCGAATTAGGGTTGATTAAATTTATAATCTCGGATTAAGGATTTCGAACGAGTTTATTTAAATTCAAATTTGCAACTTTTACTTAAAGACAAATCAGCATAATTAAATGAGAATAAGTTTAAATCTACTTACCCCTCTGCCAGAAGTCCGGGATTAGTAAAACTAGAACTGCCAATACATAGACTCTGAAACCTACGATATCCTTGAAACTACACTTTATTTGATACATGACTGATTTAATATTGATTATTAATATTTAAGAATGATGAATGGAAATATTATGAATACGATTATAAGATTTTTAATAGTTCAGATTCTATTGTTCCGAGATACCTTGTACCTCGTCCGGATTCGAAAACCGACTGACACAAAACTGCTCAGCGCCGTTCTAAATCAGTTCCTATGTGCGCACCTTCTCCTTCTCCTCCTCCCAAGTTTTTTCTTTGATATTAATTCAAGTTACACTTTTTGAGAGTGGTGACCGATAAGAAAACAAATTTTAATAGAGAAAAGGTATTTAATAGGTTTTAAAGGCCTGCAAGTCGAATGGGGATATTCAAGTTTTTTCTTTGATATTAATTCAAGTTACACTTTTTGAACGTGGTGACCGATAAGAAAACAAATTTTAATAGAGAAAAAGTATTTAATAGGTTTTAAAGGCCTGCAAGTCGAATGGGGACATTCAAGTTTTTTCTTTGATATTAATGAATAAGATAACAATAATGATAAGATAACAATAATGATAAGAAAACAAATTTTAATAGAGAAAATGTATTTTAATAGGTTTTAAAGGCCTGCAAGTCGAATGGGGATATTCAAGGTTTTTCTTTGATATTAATGAATAAGATAACAATAATGATAAGAAAACAAATTTTAATAGAGAAAAGGTATTTAATAGGTTTTAAAGGCCTGCAAGTCGAATGGGGATATTCAAGTTTTTTCTTTGATATTAATTCAAGTTACACTTTTTGAGCGTGGTGACCGATAAGGAAACGAATTTTAATAGAGAAAAGGTATTTAATAGGTTTTAAAGGCCTGCAAGTCGAATGGGGATATTCAAGTTTTTTCTTTGATATTAATTCAAGTTACACTTTTTGAGCGTGGTGACCGATAAGGAAACGAATTTTAATACAGAAAAGGTATTTAATAGGTTTTAAAGGCCTGCAAGTCGAATGGGGATATTCAAGTTTTTTCTGATATTAATTCAAGTTACACTTTTTGAGCGTGGTGACCGATAAGAAAAAAAATTTAATAGAGAAAAGGTATTTAATAGGTTTTAAAGGCCTGCAAGTCGAATGGGGATATTCAAGTTTTTTCTTTGATATTAATTCAAGTTACACTTTTTGAGCGTGGTGACCGATAAGGAAACGAATTTTAATAGAGAAAAGGTATATAATAGGTTTTAAAGGCCTGCAAGTCGAATGGGGATATTCAAGTTTTTTCTTTGATATTAATTCAAGTTACACTTTTTGAGAGTGGTGACCGATAAGAAAACAAATTTTAATAGAGAAAAGGTATTTAATAGGTTTTAAAGGCCTGCAAGTCGAATGGCGATATTCAAGTTTTTTCTTTGATATTAATTCAAGTTACACTTTTTGAACGTGGTGACCGATAAGAAAACAAATTTTAATAGAGAAAAGGTATTTAATAGGTTTTAAAGGCCTGCAAGTCGAATGGGGACATTCAAGTTTTTTCTTTGATATTAATGAATAAGATAACAATAATGATAAGATAACAATAATGATAAGAAAACAAATTTTAATAGAGAAAATGTATTTTAATAGGTTTTAAAGGCCTGCAAGTCGAATGGGGATATTCAAGGTTTTTCTTTGATATTAATGAATAAGATAACAATAATGATAAGAAAACAAATTTTAATAGAGAAAAGGTATTTAATAGGTTTTAAAGGCCTGCAAGTCGAATGGGGATATTCAAGTTTTTTCTTTGATATTAATTCAAGTTACACTTTTTGAGCGTGATGACCGATAAGAAAACAAATTTTAATAGAGAAAAGGTATTTCAATAGGTTTTAAAGGCCTGCACGTCGAATGGGAATATTCAAGTTTTTCCTTTGATATTAATTCAAGTTACACTTTTTGAGCGTGATGACCGATAAGAAAACAAATTTTAATAGAGAAAAGGTATTTAATAGGTTTTAAAGGCCTGCAAGTCGAATGGGGTATTCAAGTTTTATCTGATCTACTTTATACACAAATTTTATTCGTACAGCTATTCACTGTTGTACATAGATGATAGATACCTTGATACCTATACACCTATATACAGTCGGTAACAAAAGTGTCCGAACGCTAGCAAAAATTCCCACGTAAAAAAAGTACACTTCATACGGTTTTGTTAAATAAATCCTTATCGAATCATGTTCTTACACTGACTAAAAACAGGATTCAACAAGGACTTATTTAACAAAACCGTATGAAGTGTACTTTTTTTACATAGGAATTTTTGCTAGTGTTCGGACACTTTTGTTACCGACTGTACTTTCTCACAAACAGCTGCTTACGTATTCGTCCGATTTCGGAGCAGCTCGTCTCGATCTGTGCGAGCTTCGTACAGCCGAAGTCTACCGAAGTCTGCCGAACTGTGTTAGGTTTTTTTTCGTTACGGAATTTTTTGATTCGGTCGCCGCGCTCAAAGCCCGCGATAAAAGCTATACAATAGCTTAATAAATCCTTATCGAATCATGTTCTTACACTGGATAAAAACAGGATTGGACAAGGATTTATTTAACAAAACCGTATGAAGTGTACTTTTTTTACATAGGAATTTTCGCTAGTATTCGGACACTTTTGTTACCGACTGTATACTACTTTTTTTGAACACCAAAAATACATTAGATAATTTTTTAACTACTAGAACTAGGTTTATTTAGATTATTCTGATATTTGACAGTACTTCAACATTAGTCAAACTTTATTATTATTGAACTATAGACAGACATTAATTAACGGTTCAGTTAAGCATCAGTAGTGCAAAATACAATTAAAGAGCTCGGTGGATTGTGGTGTTAGATGAAAATTTAGAACATTTGAGAAATTAAACAATAAAGAGCGGTACTTTTCCGTTTGCGGGCGCAAACGAAAAATCGCCAATTCAATATTATCGCACCAATTCAATATTGTCGCCAATTTATATTATTGCTATTTATATTATTGTTGCTATTTATATTCAAATCGCATATTGAGCCGGCCAGGTGGTTCGGTCGGTAGGGTGCTGCCTTCCGAATCTAATGGTCCCAGGTTCGAATCCTGGTGCGGGCATGGATGTTTGTGATGTCTTATGTCTTCAAAAATATTGTACTTGTCTGCTTCTTGTAATAAAACTTGTAAACCCTTGTGGTGTGGATTTTTCGAGATATAAGCGGCCCTAGAGGCAAGCAATAAATCTCAGTACTCATCGAACCGAACCGAACCGAACCGATCGCATATTGAATTCTTACTGCATCTTCTTCAGTTGTTGGCAAATCCCAAATTTTCATCATTTTTGTAAAACAAAAATTCAGGTAGAAGAAAGAATGTTAATCGATATATTAATTTGAAACATGTTTTTGTCTGTCTCCACTATATTGTGAGAACGGCTAGGTGTAAAAATTCGGTTGAGATGTCTAAAAAAAGGTCTTAGTCTGTAGATGTGCTATGAAAAGAGAAAAATAAAAAAAGTCGAACGGTCCCAATTAATATACGAAAAATGCACATTTCTTTTTTAGAATGACGTCATTTTCGGAAATGCAACAATACAGCGAGTTAATCTGAATTTTTATTGCCTTATAAAAACAAAGTTCACGTGTTATCATTTTATTTTTTAATTATTGTTCCTTTTTTACAGTGTGGCAACAGGAAAAAATATTTATTTATTTCGCCGTTTTTTCTCTTATTTCTTTGTTTCATTTTTGGAAATGCAAAAATACAGCGAGTTAATCTGAATTTTTAGAATTTTTATTGCCTTATAAAAGCAAAGTTCACGTGTTATCATTTTATTTTTTAATTATTGTGCCTTTTTTACAGTGTGGCAACAGGAAAGAATCTATATATTAATTTGAAACATGTTTTTGTCTGTCTCCACTATATTGAGAGAACTACTTGGTGTAAAAATTTGGTTGAGGTGTCTAAAAAAAGGTCTTGGTCTGTAGATGTGCTATGAAAAGAGAAAAATAAAAAAAAGCCGAACGGTTTTCCCCCGGGGGGAAAACGGGTTAAAAACACGTTTACGAGCTTAACTAAGCTCCAAATTACTACACGGTGAAGAAATTGTACCTTTTGGTACTAGAGTCGAATACTAAAAAATCACTTTCTGCGAATTTGGAATTTTTGATTTTAAAGGGGGAAAAAGGGGGAAAGTAGATTTGGAGGAAGGGGGAGGGGAGGGGGGAGATTAGTTTGAGAGGGAAATATGTTCTAGACCCACACATGTAGCACCTCATTTTAAAGGTTTTGAAAATTCATGTTGATTGGAGATGTTTGTATACAATATAGGGCGCCCCCTGGTGGTGAAAAATGGAACTAGGTGATTTTGCAGTAGGCCCTATCATGTTACACCTTATTTTAAAGGTCTTGGTATTCCCTGACCGTTGGTGATGTTCGTACAGAACACACTGTGCCCCCTTGTGGTGGAAAGAGCAACTAAAGGATTTTGCAGTTGACACCACCATGTGACACCTTATTTGAAAGGTCTTGGAAATTCAAGACGATTGGTGATAAAGGTCTTAAAATTTCATGTTGATTGGGAATTTTTGTATACATAATAGTGCGCCCCCTGGTGGTTAAAAACGGAACTAGGTGATTTTACAGTAGACCCTATCATGTTACACCCTTATTTTAAAGGTCTTGGTAATTCCTGACCGTTGGTGTTGTTCGTATAGAACACGCATTGTCCCCTGGCGGTGGAAAGTGCAACTAAAGGATTTTGCAGTTGACACCACCATGTGACACCTTATAGGAAAGGTCTTGGAAATTCAAGGCAATTGGTGATGTTTGTATACAACATACTGCACCCCCTGGTGGAGGAAAATGGATTTTGCAGCGCGTGCGTAGCATGCCTGCTATATGGTGCTGCAGCCACAGGCAGCGGTAACACGAGTCTAGAGGTTCGTTCGGTTCATGATCAATTTTTGAGAATTTTTTCATGTTATTAGCTGGCTGCATATACGCTGCCGCAGGCACCGGGTCACGAGCCCGAGTTCCGTTCTGTTTGAGGTAATTTTTTTTTTGTTACAGAGGATTATTTTTTTTATGATGCTTTCTTTTAAAAATAGAAATTCAAACAAAATCGAGTTAAAGATATAAAACCATACACATTTAAGATTAATTTAAGGTTATTATCATGGGCTCGGGCGTTGCCGGGCGGGTTCGTTCGGTTCCAGGTTTTTTTTTTTTTTTTTTTTTAATTCTTTTATGTTATTAGCGGCCCGCGTATGCGCTGCCGCAGGCACCGCCGCCACAAGGCAGAGTTTCGTTCGGTTCGAGGTATTTTTTTTTTTTTTTTTGTTACAGCTAATCATTTTTTTCGTGATGCTAATATTTAAAAACAAAAATTCAAATCAAATCGAGTTAAAGGTATAAAATCATACAAATTTAAGGTTCATTTAAGGTATCATGGGCCCGGGGAGCAGCGAGCGTTTTCGTTCGGTTCCAGATTAATTTTTGGGAATATTTTTATGGTATTAGCGACCGGCGTATGCGCTGCCGAAGGCACCGGGGTCACAAGGCAGAGTTTCGTTCGGTTCGAGGTAATTTTTTTTTGTTACAGCTGATTATTTTTTTGCGATGCTTTTATTTAAAAATAGAAATTCAAACAAAATCGAGTTGAAGATGTAAAACCATACAAATTTAAGGTTATTACCATAGGCCCGAACAACGCCGGTCGGGTCAGCTAACATGTAGTATTTAACGGAATAGAAAATAAAAGATAGCAACTGTTTATTTGGAGTCAGTTTGACGTCACATTGACAGTACTTTGTAGAAAGTGATGTCATATATAATATTTCTATTTATAAGTATTTTTCCGAATTTCTTTTTTTTAAGTGAAATGTCGTAAATTATATTACATATTTTAACTTGAAGTACATTTATAATGATGCGATGATTTTTGAAACATTACAGTCAATAAAGTGATCGTCGAATTCGACGGGTTTCAGCTAGTATATTTTACTTAGAAAACAAAAATGTTCTAATATCCGCGTTTGTAATGATCGATAGATGACGCTTTCTCAACTGCAGTTGTTAGTAAATATTGCCACGTGTAATAATTGCCACGTGTATTTATTATTTTGCTTTCTTGTTGTTCTATCATTGTTTCAGCGTGAAAGCTATCAGTGGTATGATAATTTCACCTTAGCTCACCAGAGGGCGAGCATTTCATTACAATCGCGGATGTTCGCAAATTTAATATTATATATATATATATATATATATATTTTTTTTTTTTTTCGCATGAAAGCATATTTCATTTTATGTTAAAAAAAAAAAAAGAAAAGAAAAGTATTTATTTATTTTATTTTTTTTTTTCTTTTTGGCAACAATTAAAAATTTAAATGTCCATTTTTAAAGCTTTTACCAGGTTATTATTTCCACATTTTAATTAATTTTAAAAAATCTAATCAAAATTTCGAATCAAATAAGGTACCAAATGAAAGGTGCATTTTTTCTGAATCCGTCGGTTTAATTAACTTATTGATCGGACAATTAGATTATTTAAAGTTAACTAAAGTACGAAAAGCTGCTGGCAACTTGCGTCAACACACACACAAACAGACTCAAAAATCACTTAGCCATTTACATATATAGAGATAGAAATACACTAAGCGACAAAAAAAAAAAAAAAAAAAAAAAAAAGCCGCACTGCAGAAAAATTGATTTATACTTTTTGGGTTTGTAATAATTAAAACGCTAATGATTGCAACAAATAAAATTGTTATGTTTGTGTAATACGGAAGTCATAGCATGATACCTATGTACAATTTCGATTTAATAATTCGTTTTATTACACTCTACGAAGTATTTAATAAAAATCTACATAAAAATTTCTTTTTAAACGTAATATGATAAACATATACTTTGTATTCTGTCATGATTTATTATATGAAATAAACAAGTGCTATTTCAATATATCAAATAAAACTAGTATTTATTTATTAGATCTAAACAATTATTTAATAAAAATATGTATTCTGGATTGGATAATTCTGCCTTTATATGGAATTACTGCTTTAATGCGCAATGGTATAGTATTTTACAGTTTTTTAACATAAAACTCAGAAATTTCACTGTGCCAAGTATCATAAATATTTTTTTATAGTTCTTTCAAAGTTGTAGGCTACAAATTTCTAATCCCCACCCTCTTTTATAGACTAAATATTTTCGAGCGGATTGAGATTAGAACAATTTTCAGGTCTAATAAAGAAGAAATCCTGCGATGTTCTTTGTGAGATTTAATTTTAAGTAAAAAAAGTTATGATAACTTACAAAATTATAGATGCTCATGAGAATGGATAAGTAATTTTAACAACTTGAATCAAATAAATGTATCACAAGCGCTATATAACAAAGTGCATTATCATCTTAAAATGCTGATTATGGAAGAGTCTGAAATACCCCCAGGTATCTATTTTTTAATGGCCAAATTTTATTTCGGGTTAATTGATCCCTTGAACATGAAAATTTTCCAGACTCACCGAAAAAATATGCATTTTCGTAACGTAATGTACGAGCAATATGTCATTGTTTTAAAAGTGCGATTTTCATTAAGTCAGTCACATTTTTGTGATCAGATCTGCTTGTTTCCGTCAGTTCGAAATAAGTTAAACTTGACTCATCAGAGAGAACAACTTCAGCCCAATAATTAATTAATCATTTTTTAATTTTTTTAACTCTCTAATGTCTCGGTTTTCTAATTATTTTCGTTAAGAATGAATTTTTTAAAGATTTTTTGGCAGTCAAACCTGCTTTGTTTAATTGTTATTTCACTGTATTTAGATAAATTATGTTACTAAACTGAATCCCCTGTTTTCTGAATCCCTGCTATGTTCTAAATGTAATACAAAAAGATTTTTAGAGCGCTGGCTTTTTAACTTGCGGTTATCTCGACTGGATGAGTAACGTGGCCGCCTAAGGACAAATGTGCAGTTTAAACAGCCAAAGAGGCGAGACGTATTAATCTTGGACGATAGCACCAATGCCCCAGCCCGCCCGTTCCCGCTCTTCGATGTCTTTTTCTAGTCAATTTTGTCCTCTTTTTACTTCCGGTGTCAGCCTTTTTTTTTAAACACACTTGACATTGTGAGTTTTTTTGCTTTTCGTCCCATGCTATTTCTATGGGGTTTTTAGCTTTTCTCCCCTCTTTTTCTACATTCTAAAGTGCGGTTATCTTGCTAAAAACCAGATCACTATTATTTTGTTAACATTTAATCATTTTGACATCCTACGTATTAACTTTTTTTTTTTTTTTTTCGCTCTATTCTTGCCATTTTTGAAATAATTTCTAAAGTTACCTTTCTCCGAACAATTGCATCTTGTTTTTTAACACTTGGCTCAATCCTAAATTTCTCGCGGAACACAAGGTAATAAAATCTGTTCAAAAATTTACTTTTGAAACAATAAAATTGGCGATTACAGAAAGAAAAATGAAAAATATCCAAGTGCGGTTTTTTTTTTTTTTTTTGTCGCTTAGTGTAGTTTACACCGCGCTACTTTGTCCCCATTTTTCCTTTTGAAAAACTTGGTCGTCTTACTTTAGCATGACGATGTGGGTCTACTCTACTTCTAAATTTTGTGCATTGTAATTGTGAACTCCTCCCTCCCCCATGGAGGATTAAAATTATGATGGCATGTCTCCGGACCTCACTTAAGGGTGTATCCCAGACCGTCGCCAGTTTTCCGTAGTGCAGCACTAGTGCGATGTAAAATTCTCTCAAATATTCATTGAATTTGTGAACTGATGCGTGATGTATTATGATTATGGAACATTCGAAGGAGAAGAAATTATTGCAAGTATAGGTTTCAAATAAATATTAAATAAAATAAATGCATTTAAAAAAAATTGAATATGACATTTCAAAATACGTAAGAAAAATCTCTTATGATCAAACACTTCTCTTACACATTTTATTCCCATTGTTATTTCATTTTATGAAATTGTAAAAGTACAAACCCTGTGTTAATTTTAATTCATAGACATGGAAATTTAAATTAAAATCCTTTTAAGTCACGAGACACCAACAAAATAGAAAACGTTTAATCATTTTACAATTATTTAATCCCTGCAGAGTGGCATGCTTTAAAATGTGACTTTTACGTCTCATAAATGTTGAGAAATGTTTACATTTTTTTAAAAGTTTGTTGATAGAGACAATATATAAGCATTTTACATATTTAAAATATCACATAAGTAGTAATTTGTGTTAAGACTTCATTTTATACTTTGTTTATTTAAGGGAGATTCCCCATGGTTGACGTATTCATGAACCTATGGGAAGGGCGCCTCCCATGACGTCAGTTTTCAGGTTATTAAACGCTTACGGGAGAAAATAGTGTTGTTGTTCGCCATTTTGGAAAGGTCCTTGGAAATTGGACCTTTTTGAACTAGCTGTCATAATCTTCCGCCATCCATCCCTAAATCCACTCATCATATATTACCGTTTTTAATTTATTAAGTAACCCATTTGGACGGACCGAGGTAAGGATTTATTTTTATATTTGATGTAGCAACAAACGTAAAAACGGTACTTATTGCCGTCTTATATTTGTGTTTATGAATTGTAAAATTTTGCATTATTTACCTTATTGTGTATGTTTCACTTGTTTAAATCCTCTAAATATTTTTAAAAATTACATAAATGTTTATTTCATATCAAATAGTTTTGATTCAGATAAATACTATCCATTGTTTTGTTTGCTTTAAACGACGCAATATCGGTAATTTTCTGATTTCTTAAATCTATTTTAATGTATTGCGTGTTTTGTTAATATGTAAGAAAATTCATCTGAATAGTTTGTTCTTTCTGCTGTAGTTGTTTTTTTGTTGTTTTAAAAGCACCAATTAGTGTTAACAGTTTATTTAACCATTGTTTATAATCGCGTTATTACTTGTTAGGCTTATAACCACTATGTTTATTTTCGATCGAATTTCTCCATTATCCGTCTTATATACATTAAATGTGTATGTAACAAATTAAATATGATATAGATAATAATATTTCGTATTTTAGCGCCCCTTTATGTAATAGTTTAATATTTATATTCAAGTGTATTCATCACCGTTAAGCCGTGTAATTGATTCTTCCTATTGGCAATTCAAATTTTATCTCTTTATGTATTGATTTTAAAGTTTTAATGTGTAATATTTATTTTACTAAATTTGCTTTAAAAATTGTTGTAAGCAATTCAGAAAAAGTGCATTTGCTTGAAGTATATTAAAACTGTCATTTGTGGTAAGTTTCCTTGTAATGGGATTCATGTGTGTTATACAATTAATATATTTAGACTAAACTTTTCATATATGTAAATGGTAATGCTTTTATAAGTTTTTTATTTTTACAAGGTTGACTCTTTAGCAGTTGATTATTATTATTTTCTTTTTTTGTAACAACAAAATTAGAATTTGTTAAATGCTTTAAAATTAAATTTAGGTTGAATTTTGTAGCTTTTTGAAGTTTATATGGCTAGTAGTAAATTTTTCCATACGATACACTATACACAGCTTAAAAACATTTAACATGTAAGAGATCAATCTTTCATAATTGCTTTTTATAATTCACATAACTTAATTTTCCCTCCAGTGTATTTATATATATTTTTTTCTAACATTCTGCTTAGAAATTGAGTTATGGTAACATTTTGTAAATTGTTGAAGTTTTCTCTTTTCTTCCCTTAAAAAAGAAAAAATTGCCCTTTTGATTTTTATCCCTAGTGCGGGGGTGTTTGTGTTCAGGGTTTTTAATCTGTCCCATCTGTATTTTCATACTTCCTATAAAGTTATTTTTTGCTTTCATTGGTTGTTCATTTGTTATCCAGGGGATATGTGAATAAAATGTAAAAGGATTGGGGGCTTCTGGCCTAAATAGTTTGAGTATTATTTGATATTTTGGGTTTTTTCTAATTTGAGGATCTAATTTTTACCTTTTGAGTCACAATCACCCCTGCTAGTGTTTGCTAATTGTATTTTCTACTCGCTGTATAAATTTTTATTTATTTTATGTACTAAATCAAAGATTTCAAATAGTGAATATAGCTAAGAGTAAATGTTTTTAGTTCTTTTTCTATGTAGTAGGAATTTTAATTTTTGGTAAATTTTCAACAAATTTTGTTGCATTTTAAATAAATTAACAAGGAAAATACGGCCGTTGCTATTCAGACCATTGGTGCGATTAGTGTAGAGGCTATTCGGACCGCTTCCTTGTTGCGCTGGTCATAATAATGACTTTGCTTGTTTGATCTTGAATTTTCTCTGTAATATACTAATTATTTTGCTTGTTTCAATTCAACTGCAAATTCGAACTTTTAACATTTTGAAAGTGTATAATGCGATTGATCTACAATCCATGTTTATTTCAACATTGCTGCTAGAAAACATTCTAAAACAAGTACAAAAGTCATTTTCAAAAAAAGGTGTTCATATATTTTTATAGAAAATTGGGTTTGGTTTGCATCAAATTATATTGGAACTTTATTTATACATATTCATAAACAAACATATTGTGAAGATTTTTTCAAAGATTGAAATACTCATTTACTAAGATATGTTTTCATGTTGCATTTTTAATTTTTATTATTCAATTTTCGACATCTTCATTATTTTCATTTTTGCCTTATAAAAATTATCTTGAGTTATTGCCCTTTTATGAAGAATTTTAGCATCATTTAGAGCACAAAATTTCTGTGAAACTAATTAATCTCTACCCCACTCCCACACTCAAAAAAAAGTAAAAAAGATAATTCTTCATGCACGGGGACGAGACACATTATATTATTTCTAAATTTTACTCTTTAATCAGTGCTAACTTATTCTCCTTGAAAAGACGGTCCAAATAGCCTGTACACTAATCGCACCGACGATCCGATTAGACACTTCGGGAAAAAGTACTTCATTAAATGTACATGATGTAAAGTCAAGATATGTCTATTATTAAACTTAATTTTGTTCATTCTTATGAAATAATTCATTTGTGTGGATTGTTGTGCTTTGATACATTAGTGATTAAAAGTAACTTTTAATTTGCATTAAAATTAAAAACATGTAAATAGTTTGGATAATTTTAGTAGTATTTAAATCTTAAATATACGTAAAACATGAAAGTGTGAATCAAACAATTTGATAATCACAATCAGAATTGTTTAAAGAAACACATTCACATAGAGGGCGTCAGTGAGCGGGAAGGAAACAGAGCAGGTTTTAGGTATTCGCCACAAGGGCATCACTGAGCAGGAGTTTACTATGGTCAGAATTTGCAGAGGTCAAGGGCACAGCTTTAGTATGGGACTCTTTAATTTTATAACTTTAATGCAGGGGCGCAGAATATGTCCGAACGCCCGAACAAGGTTCGGGGGAAATTTAAACTGACTGGGGAAATTTTGAATATTTTTTTAAGAGAAAATAAAAATGTAAATCAAAAATAACAATTTGCTACTTTGAAGTGCTTATACACTAACAGCGATATTTTTATGTTACACTGTATACTTATTCTCTTAAAGATTTATTACATAGAACAAATGACTTTGTATAGCAAAGTAGATTTTTGCATTATTGAGGGAAATTTATACTGTGTTTGGGGGAAATTTCCGAGGTTTGAACATTTTCTGCACCCCTGCTTTAATGTTTTATGCCATTTTGGCGATGCATTGAAATGAGTACTGCAAATACATATAAGTAAAGACCTTGGCGAGAAACATTTGAGCTACTTTTTTGGTGCTAATTTTCATATTTCACCTAGGGGGGTCCCATACTAAAGCTGTGCCGAGTCAACAACTAACTGTTGCCAAAATTACCAGTTGCTAGAAATTATTAAAAAAAAGTTTTTTTTTTTTTTTCCTAGGAAGACAGTCAGAATGTAGGAAGTAGCATTCGTTAAATTTTAAGTCACATTGGTCATCAGTTGGTTTCAAATAAATAAATGAGTATTATTACATTATGTTTAAAAATTTTAAACTTTGGTTTCATCCTACACTGAACTCATTTTGATATGCTGACATTAAGGGGACTCTCTCTCTACATATTGTCTCCGAAAGCCGAAGCCAATGTTATTCTATGGGAAATTTTGTCCTGTTATAATTTATTAACTAATGGACATTTTTTAATTCCGTTTTCACTTTCTAAAAACTGATTTTTTAAATTTTTAAGATTTCATTTTTTAAGCTCAAAAATGAAAAATTTCACATTGTGAAAATTTGCATTTTAAAACTTCAAAATAAAATATTAATAATTAAAAAAAAAAAAATATATATATATATATATATATATATATATATATATATTAAGTGATAAATTGTTTAAAAATTGTGAAGTTTCTGAAAGTTAAGATATAGTGGGGCAAAATTCTCCATAGAATAACATTGGCTTTGGCTTCTGGGGGTGATAAGTGGAGAGGCCTTAAAGTCAATGGTTGATCTATGTTTTTAATAATTTTTGGAGCTCATTTTTGTGAAAAACAAAATGTTCTTCAGGGTTTTGCTTTGCAACTAAATATTTCATTTTGACAACCACAATTTTATACCTAGTCATCACTTTGATGCCTAATCAGGGTTCGCACTAAGGAAAAAAAATGAGTGGGATTCTCCCACTCTAACAAAATAATTAAGTGGGATTTTCAAAATTTAAGTGAGATTTTTGAAATTTAAGTCAGTAATTACATTTTACAGAAAAACAGTATTTTCAAGAAATATGCAAATTACAGACATGTGACTGCTGAAATTAGCTGAAAAATTTTTGCTAACAGGATTGATTGGATGATTAGTTGAATATTGATAACGTCACTTTCAATAAACTGATGAGATAAACATTTATATATAGTTTTTATCTACATTAAGCATTTTCAGGATTTTTTTAATTAGCATAAAAAAAATTCTTCAATATACCTGCAATAACTTTTATGTCCACATAAAATCTTATTAAAATTTCACCCCAAGAGAAAAACAAATTTTTCAAACAAATATAGAATATGATTTTTATGTATGTACATTAATCATTCATATAAAAGTAGTAGTAGCTAATTATTCGTTTCAAACGTGCATAAAACCAACTGAGTATTAATTTTCTTAAATTGATTTGGAAAAAATTTTCTTACCTGAAAAATCTATTCTTCACTTCAGCCATGTTTAAAAATTTGGTATAGATATGACACCCCATAAAGATTTAATTTACTTGAAGAGGGGGGGGGGGGAGAGAATTAAAAAAAATAATTACTGAGTAAGAAATTAAAACTCTTTCAATTCCACTTGTAGAATCTAATAAAGCAAGTTTAAAATGAATATTACAAATATAATTTATGTTGCAGATGGGTAAAGATGAAACAAGACTTCTGCAGAATCTTTGATTGCTGATCGCTTGATGCAGTTGGGCAAAAAATAATTACATGAGCAAGAAATATTTAACAATTGTATTTCTTTACATGTTCTAGAATCTCATAAAGCAAGTTTGAAATGAATATTGACATTTATGTTGTGGATGGAGAAAGATTAGGAATCGGAAGCTTTTGTAGAACATTTGATCGCTGATTGTTCCATTTTTATTTATTTATTTATTTTTAACGAACGATATCCGTGATTTTTTTAAAAACGGAAAAAATAAATTCGTGGAGTTCAATGAATTAGATTAAAAAAAAAAAAAAATGCGGGAGAAGCGCGCATATGAAAATTTTTGGAGTGGGATTTTTTTTTATATTGCGCGATCCCGCACTCTAGCGCGATCCCTGCTAATATTCTTTTTCCTCTTCAGTGTGAAATTATAATGTGCAATGGAAATAAATGCACTAGCATTAGCAACAAATATAGAATAGAATTAAATTCCTAACTTTCTCATAAAAATATTAGCACTAGCCCTAGCACATTAAAAAAAAAAAAAAGTTATAGTTTATGTAAAATTTTTATGCATATTTTTCTATGTGTAAAAAAACAATTTTAAAATGGCACCTTAGTACAAACGTAATGGCAACTAAGAAAATAAAGTCAGTTGCCATTTGGCACCCAACTTGCTGATTCTAATTTCGACCCCTGATTCCCATGGGTCAGGGAGAACCTGGAAAAGTCAGGGAATTTGAAATTAATGAAAAAAGTCAGAGAAAATTCAAAATTGCAAGTATGCCCCCAAAACCTGGAAAATTTATGATATAAACCTGGACAATGCTTTTTGAGCATGCAATTTATATTGCACGTCATGTTACTGTGTTGTCTTTTACAGGGATGAGATTTTTCATCAGATTCCAGCTTTTTTTGTTGTTGTTGTTTCTGATGCATATTTCTTCTTTTTTTATACACTGAAAATTAAAATAAATATTTATTATTCTAATATAATAGTTTTTGTCATCAAAATTCTGGTATTTCATTTCAATGTCTTGCCTTTGCATGCAGTTTCAGCTTTTTTGTATTTTTCCTAATCTCATCCCTGCTTTTATGTCATGAACTAAATTTTGTAACTGGAATTTTCAAAAAATAGACCTGAAAAGTCAGGGAATTTTATTTTTGAAATTGAGTAGGAATCATGGTTCTTATAATTTTTTTTTTTTTTTTTTTTTTTAACAATCATTCTATATGATGTTTATATCAAATTAATGGGGTTTTGTTGAAACAAATATAGGCGTTAATTTAAAAAAAAAAGGAAACTGATTTTTTTATTAATACAATATATATTTTTTAAAATAAAAGTATCATTTATATAAAATTAAATCTTGTTAAGGGTCCCTTTTTATGAATTTAAATTATAACTTAAAATTTTAAACAAAGCATATTTAACTATATCAAATTATAAGAAAAACCTTGCGTTACAACTTTGTGGACCTTAGTTCCACAAAGCTGTAATATGTAAGGCTTTTCTTATAACTTAATTAAAAAAATTTTTAAAGGTCTCTTTTTTATGATGTGGAATTTTTTGAAGGGACAGCCGAAAGTGCCTAATTTTTCCCTGGATTGATCCCTGAAATAAGTATAAAGTGTTACCATTTCAGTTTGAAAATTTGGTACCTTCCATTTAAGAATAGCCATTGATTTGGTGGATTTTATTCGTGGCTTCTGTGGTGAAACTGCCAAAAACTAAAGACAAAAAAGTTAAAAAGATTATGATAAATTCATATTAATAAGGTTTTAATAAATTAAATATTAATAATATGAATAATACCACAAATAAAATAATTTATTTGGGGTTGATCCTGGGGAAAAATTGGGTCCGTTTTGCTGCCTATTCACAAAATCCAAATTTATAAAATGTTTTCATGTTTTCAGTATTATTTTTAATTGGTTCAACAAAACTCTATAAACTTGATATTAAACACCTGGGTTTAACCAGGAAAAAGTTTCTTTAGCATTTTAGCTAAAATGCACTTAGCAGTATTTTAGTTTTTTCGAAAATTAATGTCATTCTTCAGTTATTATGATTCTTTCTTAACTTGGTTATTCGTAATTTCATTTTCTATTTCTTTGGTTCACTGATGATTTTAACTAAACATCCATACTTGTGATTTAAAAAACATGAATCAGTGAAGCTTTTAAATTTCAACAAATGCAATACTACTAGTACTGAGAATGCATCTAATTAAGTAAATTCTGAATTCTGACATGCTTCTAAAAAACATACACAAATATTTATACAATCAGTAATTATAATAAATGCATAAAAAATTGATAAATAAGTGTTATATAAATATAGATTATAAATATAATTATTTTCAAATTCATAATAACATACTTGCAAATATTATGTTTTACTTTTTTTTTTTTTTTTTTTTTTTAAACTCTTATAAGTTTTTAGGATATTAAAATTCATAATTGACATTTGAAATTTTAGAATATCATAAATAAGCATAAACATAAAATATGTATGCATGCTTTGTATATATTTCTTAGGTTTGAATCCAGTATATTTACTTAAATTTTTATTAATCATCATCTAAAAGTTGTTTTAAGATCTGTTAATTTACAAACAATATAATATTTAGATGTCAACTTATATATGGCAAATATTATTAATTTCTATTTCTGAACAGATTTTAGCTGATCTACAGATTTTGAGTTTTGATGATATAGGTTTTTGATGGTAGAGGTTTCTGACAGTTTAAAAAACCAGTATTATACCCTTGTCATTTTAAAAACCCAACTCTATACAATATAAAGTCAAAAATCCGGAATCGTCGGAACCACAGCGATTCCGGATTTTTGTTCATGTCTAAAAATTATAATATTTTGGTTTAAGTACTTTGATAAAATGCAAATTCAAGTAAAAATATATATAAGTTATACTTATATATTAAGATTTTTAAATATACATTCTGTAGTTTTTTTTTTTTTTTTAACTTTAACAATAAAAAAATAAAATTTAAAATTAAACTTCAAAAACAAAACAGATTTATTGAAATATTTGCATACAAAAATCAGTACAAGTTACAATAAAAGAAAATAAATAAGAAAAACATGCCATTTTAAAAACATTTCCACATTTTTTAAGTACTTTAGGTTTTTTAATTAAAAGTTTGAGTATAATTGAAATTATAATAGAATTTAGCTGTCAATTAGATGAATGTTTAAGAATTGTTACTATTATTATAATCTTCTCCCTCCTCTTTCAGACTTTCCAAATGTCGGTTTTGAAGATTAATAAGAAATAAAATACTTTTTCGGTTCTTTATTTAGATATATTTCTATTTAAAAAAAAAAAAAAAAAAAGTTGGTGATGATTAATGCTGCCAAAATTGTCTGGATTTTTGGAGTCCAGATTTTCGGCTTCCTACTATATATGTATACATACAGAGACTGACAAAAGTTCCAATATCTTAGAAGCCAGGAAAAATTTCTAGGAGCCAAAAATAGCTAACTACAGCACAGACAGCAAAACATAGACTAGGGACAATATTTTATATTCTTTTATAATTAATGGTGGTCAATCATGTTTTATTTTGCATTGAACAAATGATTTATTTAATCAAATATTATAAATGTTTGAAAATTTTTCCTCAGTCTACAAAAACTGGTTGCTAATGGGGTACTTTTAGTCATCCAGGGTACCTGTCGCCTGGGGTTTGTCGGACCGTGTGTGTGTGTATATATATATACATATATAATTTCTTCACATAAATAAGTAAAAATTTCAAAAAATATTCGGTTTTTCACAAAAAAGGAATTTAAAAAATTAAACCCGTGATCAATCCCTGGATAAATTGTGTACAAGAGAAAAAAAAAATATCTTAATGGTTGATCCTTGTCTCATATAGCACTATCATTTTCGTGTGTCTGTAAGTTGCTAAATAGTGTGGCAGTTCTCAAATGAAAAAAATATTGAAAATTTTAATCTGGAAATTAATTTTTGTTTTTCCTAAAAGTTTTTTTTAATATAATTAAATGTACCAAAGTTTAGGGGTCAATCCAGGTAAAAATAAAGACCTTTTTTTTCCCTGTTCCTTCACAAAATTCCACATCATTAAAAAAAAAAAAAGGGTCCCTTCATAAAATTAAAAAAAAAAAAAAAAAAAACTATAGAAAAATTAAAACATACCGATTGCTTAATATATATATTTTTTTTCATTTGGTGTGTGATTAGATTTAGGAAGCAATATTACCAGGCATGCATTCAGTGCATATTTTTATTATTTTAGCAAAGCTCAAAAATGGCTCTTTTTTTTTTTTTTTAAATAATGGGGCAGGTAGGGTGCTGCATCTTCCTAAAACTGTCTGAGAGAAAACTCTGGTATATAGATTATGCATTGCAATAACTGGTCATTAAATTGTTATTTATAAAGTTTTTTTAAATGATTAAATCTACTGTGTTTATGAAATGTTTATTT
Organism: Salticus scenicus; assembly: GCA_963930645.1. Taxonomy (NCBI): domain Eukaryota; kingdom Metazoa; phylum Arthropoda; class Arachnida; order Araneae; family Salticidae; genus Salticus; species Salticus scenicus. Next base: position 255,615,988 of record OZ005655.1, read on the forward strand.
TTTTTTTCCTGGACTTTTAAATTTCACATCACTGACTTCTCCAAAATTTTCATTTTGTCAACTCACTACTACTAAAGATAATAAAATGTTCGTTAAAAAACTTGGTATGGTAACGGTAATCCCTTTATTAACTTGGATGGCTATTAAATGCTTAGTCACAGGACACAGATAACCAAAAATTCTGCATAATTGTGTTTATGCGAATTTTGGGGAAAATATTTGGAAATGTGAAATGTATAATTCTATATAATGAAAGCTTTGAAATTTAACTAAAATATAAAAGAAAAATGATAGATATACATTTTAAATGCTGTTTTAGACTTGCAAATTAATATAACAAACAAAGAAAATAGAGTATTATAATTTTATCTTATTTTGTAAATGAGAATGAAAATGAAAATTTTGTTTTGTGGTCGAAATTAGAATCAGCAAGTTGGGTGCCAAATGACAACTAATATTGTTTTCTTAGTTGCCATTATGTTGTATTTAGGTGCCATTTTAAAACTGTTATTTACACATAGAAACATATGTGTAAACATTGTACTTGAAATACTGATACTTTATCTAGTTAGTTTTTTCCATTTTAAAAATTTGCTAATATTTTTACAAGAAAGCTAGGAATTTACTGCTACTACTTTGTTGCTAGTGCCTTTATTTTCATCGCGCGTTAGAACCGCACATTGAAGGGAAAAAAGAATGCTAGGCATCAAAGTGACGACTAGGTATAAAATTCTGGTCGTCAAAATGAAATATTTAGTTGCAAAATACAACTAACGACTGCTAATTTCGAGCCCTGGTTTGTGTCTCTTTGATAAATTGTGCCATGCGGGTTTTTTTTTCCTTCTGTAAAGGGATTGTGTTGTAATTTTCATTCGCTAAGTAATTAACACATCAGTGTGTATCATTGTATTTTAGATTAACTTTAAAATAGAAAAACCTTACTTGTTGCTTCACCCATAGCGACTTTCACGAAGGTAGTGGTATCAGTGGTCACCCTTTGTGGTTGACATTCCTGTTGAAAGTGATGTTTTTTAAGTAGAGCTGTACCGAGTACTCGTTATATATTCGGTACTCGGCCAGTTTGCCGAGTACTCGGTACTCGGCCAAATATGGACTAAGTATTCGGCCGATACCGAGTAGTTGTAAGAATTTCATTATTTTTATGTATTATTGAAAGAAATGTATTCATAAGAGTTGTTTTTTAATAACTAAACTAAAAAAATATGAAAATATAAACATAGTCATTAAACTTTTGCTGCAAACAGCTTTCTGCAGTTAAAACGGGCAAGTAGATTGCCAGTAAACTCGATATAGAGACGATTCATGATTTGGGCTTATCCATTTTAGTTACAAGAATTTAAGTATAACCATCTTGTATATGTGTAATATGCATTTTTTTTTTTTTTTAATAAAAACTTAGTACATAAAATTGTATCTGTAAAACAAACAAAAATAAAATATTTTAGAAAAAAGAACCCTTTATATAATACTACTATAGTAGATAAAACTTCAGTTACATATTTGTGCAAATAAAAGTAAGACACTTATAAACTGTAAAAAAAAGATTGATTTTTAATTTAAAAAATAATAATTATGAAAAAGGTAAATAAACTAAAATGTTATTAAAAATATCGTATCAAATTTGTTGTTCTGCAAATTATGGCCCGAAACCATAGGCGTCAACTTTTTAAAAAATCTGGGGGGGCAAGTTTCAGTGGAGCTATGTTCAAATAAGATTTAAAAAACTTTAGAATTTATATATATCGCATGTGATACCCCTCATGTGATACCAACAATACGGCTATTAAAATGCATTCTTTATAAAAATTTTAACTTTCTATAAAGGGAAAAACACAACTGATTTAATTGTGAAGCAATGAACAAAATAATGAAACAAATCAGTAGGCAAGAAAAAGGAAAACTGATCTAATTGTGAAGTAATGAACAAAATAATGAAACAAATCTGTAGGCAAGAAAAAGAAATATTTAATCCGAACTGATATCAATCTTGTCAAAAAGTAATAAGGAGAAATACAATTTCCGTAACTTTAAATTAAAAAAATTCTAAAGGTGATAAATGACTGGATTGAACCTGGCTACTGAACTAATAAGTTCATTAATGAAAATAGAGACTAATTTCTTTTCATACATACATATGAAACTAGTATGTTGTGGCCACCACAAGACTTTCTTCTATATTTTCCTATATACATATTTAATCAGTAACAATATTAAAAAAAAAAAAATTACGATTTTTTTTTCAAAGTTTTTTTTTGTTAAAAGTAATACATATTCAATCAGTAACAATATTAAAAAAAAAATAAATAAAAATAATTTTTTTTTTTTTTTTTTTTTGCTAAAAGTAAAACAAATCGATAACTTTGTTTTAAATTATCACAGATTTATAGTTCAACCATTCATTTTAAAGGTATTGACGACTCGTCAATACCTCGTCTTTCGAAAGATCGTCTTTCGAAAGACCTCGTCTTTCGAAAGATCTCGTGAATGACGAGATCTTTCGAAAGATACCCATCTTCAAAATTTACCCCCCCAGGGGGGGAAGCGATGCCCACACATGCACAAAATTTTTTTCCTAGTTAACTATTACTATTGTCAATAACTCATATTAATTTTACAATCACAAGTTAAAAATAACTCTCATTATGTACATTTATACGAAATTTTGTCCTATATTGCCATGTTAAAAATTTAGAAAACATGAGATCACAGCGCCACCTGTTGAGCGATTGATCCCCAAATGTAATCAGCACCAGTTTATGTCAGGGACCAACTAAATACCAAGTTTGGTTAAATTTCTTAAAAAAAAAAAAAACAGAAAAAAAAAAAAAAAATTTCTAAGTTTTTTTTTCATTAAAAGTAAAAAAAATCGATAACTTTGTTGAGGGGGGGGGGGGTACTGCCCCCCATTTGGGGGAAACCGATGCCCCCACATGCACAAAATTTTTTTCCTAGTTAACTATTACTATTATCAACGAGACCTTTCAAAAGATACCCATCTTGAAAATTTACTTCCCGGGGAGGCCGCCCCCCGAAGATTTAAAAATGGGGGGGCCAGCCCCCCCTGCCCCCCCGTAGTTTACGCCTATGCCCGAAACCACCTATCTTTTTTACTCTTCTAGAATTCGAAGATTAATGAAGTCTATCATGTTTGAAATGATGATAAAATATTTATTTTAATGTTCTCATTTCATATGTAAATTTCATGCATCTTAAATTAAGCCTGAGTGTATAAAGAACTTTTATATTCTCTAAGAATTATCTGAGAATGATTCGCATCTGAGAAAGACTATATAATAAAGAATGAAGTTATCAGTTATTATGGTTTTAATAATCCACTAAGCTGGCGGTATCAAATATAACAATGAACCTAATAGTGTATATACACTACAAAAGTTCTGAAACATTTCATGTAAACATACTGTTTGCCGTTTAACTTAATTTTGTGTTCAAAAAGCCTTTTTTAAATTTCAAGATGTGCAAAATTCTTCATATATACGTCAATTTCAATTATTCTTTCTTGCAACTACTCGGTACTCGGCCGAGTAGTAAAGGCCGAGTACTCGGCTACTCGGCCAAAGTGCTACTCGGTGCAGCACTATTTTTAAGCCTTTACTGGCTCAGCCTCCAGTAAGTGGTACCATGCATTGTGAATGTTAGCCTTAGGCTCGTTGCTATTACAAGATTATAGTTTGCAATTTTTAATTGTAGTTTGCATAATTTGTAATTTAATTGTAGTTTTGCTTTGATGAGGTTACAAATATTGTAATGTTGATTGTTTCAGTTTAAGCTGTGTTTGGCAAAAAGGTAGTACTTTTATTGAATTTGATGTCAGAAATATGTACCCTAGTTTTTACGCTTGTAATATCATAGTATTTTTATTAATATTATAAAATATTTTGACTTTTGCAGGTTTTTTTTTTTTTTTTTTTTTTTTTTTTGAAGAGGAGGGGGTAATATTTGTTAATCTTGAGTCTATTGCACAGAAAATTATAGCGAGATAAAATAACCTTCAACTTAACGAAGAAGCTTTATAAGATTATAGCAGTCACTATTTAAATTAAGTAGAAGAAATGATAACTTTTCTAAATATTAACAATTTTATCTTTTTTAGGGAGCGGACCGTTCCCTGGGTGCAGTGCTCTGTACTCAATGACTTCTTCTGATCAGCATGTCTGCAGTTTCGGGGCTCAATGCAAAGGCGGAGAAAGGCAGGTCGAAGTATGTGGCACTGGACATAAATAGCATATACAAAGGCAAAAGTTTAGAGAACCCAAAAGCTACTGGTAAGTCTTCTTATTCGGTATTTTAAAGATTCATTATATTTTGATCCAATGTACTATACATACTAAAGTAAAATGCTCCAGAAAACAATCCTAAGTATTTTTGCTCTTCATTTTGTAATTGGATCCCTAATTTCACCCTGGACTAAATGAATAGTGGAAACAATAAGTTCTTAAAATGTTCTTTGCATGGATAAAATTCTAGGCCATTTTGTCTTATAATTTATTTTAGAAAATTGAAAAAATGTCAAAAAAATAAATAAATAAATATATATATATATATATATAATAATTTGATCACCCACTGTAAATTCTATGAATTATTATCTATAGTTTATATTTCTGTGATTGCTGGATCATCTGGCAGTCAAAATTAATCATTTTTGTATATATGTTCAAAATGACATTAATACATATATTTATTTTTTTTTCACCATTTCAAGACTATAAACAGTAAATATTTGAGTCTTTAGCGTAAGTCTGTTCAACTTGTTTAATTTCATTTTAATATATCGCCCAAAATAGCTTGTTATAGTTTTCATGAATGTAAATACTAATGTATACTATGTAATGTAGTTATAGCAAATTCTAAACTATCAGTAAAGACAATTTTGTATTCTTTGATGTTGTGGTAATTAATATTCAATTTATGTTCGGTTTTTCTAAAAGTCCTCCCCCCTCCCTCAATACATTAATCTGTAATTAATTATTTTTTTAATTTCCTTTTTTTAGTACAACCTAAACATGGACTCCAATCTTTGGGGAAAGTTGGCACTGGGCGTCGTATGCCGCCCCCTGCAAATTTGCCTAGTCTGAAAAGCGAAAACAGTGGCAATAACCCAAATATAAGTTTAGTTCCAAGTGGAGGATCAGGATGGGGCAGTGCCACCAAAGAGAAGGCAAAATCAGCCACAGAAGAGACAAATGGAGGCCAGCAACCATCACCGCAATCGCAGCCAGCCTCTTCACTCTCGCAAACTACGCCGAAAGTGAGTGAATAAATCTCTGATCTATAAAAATTTAAGAGTTTTTATATCCGTCACCAAAGACAATTTATCCTGTGTGATCGATCATAAATGATTTTATTTATTTAGTTTTTTAGTTGTATCAACAAATTTTTTTAATTATATTTCTTGTTTATCTTATGTGGACATAATTTTACCATAATTGAAAAAGTTAATAAAAAAAATGTTTTTTTTTTTTTCTATTATTATTATTAATAGCAATGATTATTCTTTGGCTTTATTTTTATTAGATATTTACACAAAGCTGTAAATTATAAAAAAGTTGAGAAAAGTTACAATTATTTGTTAAAACCTGAAATAGTTGAGAAAAATTTATTTCTTATATTATTTCTCAAGTCTGATAGTATTATTCTTCCCTAATTACTTTGATATTGGTTCTTGCAAACTTCAACTTATATAAAATGCATTTTTTCTTAGAAATGTTCCAGTTCAGAAAAATTTCCACCTCATAAGGATAATTTAATGGATAGTTTAGCAGAACTGAAAAATACTGATGATATAGGAATATAATGTTTAAAAGTAGGCCAAAGGATTAAAAATAGACTTTAATGAAAAATGTTTAAAAAGTTTAAGGTAGTAAGGATGCAACATGTAAGGAGAATATTGTAAAATTTGTTTATGGCAGAAATTAAAAAAGAAATATCAATTATTCCTCTTAGGAATTTAAATATTTATTAAGGTTGCTTGTGAAATTATAATAACAAGCAATTTTCTTATTTTAAATTTAATTCTATTATTAAATAATTTGTATTATTAATGCTTAAATTGGTATTTAGAAACACAAATACATGTTCCCATTCTCCAAAGCATAATGTCAAAGGATTGAAATTTATTCTTTTCATTAAAAAATATGAACTATATTCTTTTAGGTGAGACCTTAGCTATTTTGAAGATTGATATTAAGTAACTTTTAATAGTATAATGAATTTTTATTTTTCATCAAAATTATACTGCAGTAAAATTAGTTCAGATATGTTGTTTCAGGTACCTTATTTTTTCTCTTATTATTAAAAAAAAAAAAAAAAAATTCTCTCTTTTAAAAGAATGGAAAGCTAGTTTGACAAAACATTCAATTTTCAAATTTGTGTCGGTTTTGCTTTTTATAAACCTATGGAACATTTTAAATTTTGCATTTGTTTTCAGACAAGCACCACAAACACAGTTTCAACTTCTGGGACAAACAAAACCTGGAGCAGTGTCACATCAAGCCAAGAGGATGGTGGTCAAGAACGCAACTTCTTGGGCCAGCAGTCGCCATTTTTTCCTCAGGAATTCCCCAAGCTAGCTGGTGGCGATGCACCAACAGAAGGCAACCAGAAATCCAGTGCAGACACACAATACGGACCTGGCCCCAGTCTCAGACCACAAAGTATGTTTTATTGTTTACTACCTAAATATTTCACCTTCAACATCATGTTTGTTTTATTTATAATTTCATTGACCTAAAAAACTCTAAAATGGTGACTATTCACCACATTTTGACTTCCATTACCCTACTACCGTAGGTAATGCAAGGTTCATACTCATCAGGGAATACTCAGAGAATTTGGAATATTTAAAAAAAAAGTCAAGGAAAATAGAAATTTTCATTAAAAGTCAGGAAAAATCGGTTATAAAACCTGGAAAAACAAATATTTTCTTTCTCTCAAGTTATATTTTTCTTATTTAGCTTCGTATCAAAATTCAGTTGATTAAGTATTGTGAAAATACGCATGTAAACGATTTCTACCTGAATTTCTATCATTGTCGACAGTAATATGACACCATACAGTGGAAGTAGCTGTGTATTTTGTCCTGTCTACAGGAGCAATTCTTGTAATATGTCGCTAATATTATCTTGAAAATTGTCTGGAAACTCGGATTTTTTTTTCCCATATAGGAGTATGAACTCTGGAATGGATAAAAAAATTGTACTGAATAATTGTATTCGGTCAAAAAATTCAGTGTTGAGTTTTCACCTGATTTACACGTTTTTTAAGGTCTTTTGAGTCCAAAAAAGTAGTAGTTGGCAATTGGTCACTGTGCGTGTATGTATGTAGTATGTATGTGCAGAATCTTCTGGGTATTATATCTCCAAAACTAATAAAGATAGAACCATGAAACTTCAAAACTGATAAAAGTCCGGTGTACAGATCAATTTTCCAAATTTTGAGGGAAATTGAAAACCGTAAATGGGTCATCGGAAACAGGAAAGGGGGATTGTAAGTCCGTATCTGAAAAATGATTGTAACGATTTTCTTTAACGTTGTTATATAAAGATTCTATTAGGTATGTCCTTTCGAATGATATAGTTGGTTAATTCAGAAAAATTGATAAGCGTTCTGTATAAATAGCTCAGTTTTAGGTCTCAGAAGTGCGTTCCTTTAAAAATGGCTGTATGGATTTTTTTCAAACTCGCCATATTAACTCCCTTTTAAATATCCTTTTGTGTGTAATTATTTTTTCTGGTCAATAATTTTATATGTCAAGTTTTAGAAAAAGTTGATATCTCAAAAACGGCTCTAATTATTTTTATGCTGGAAAACGACTTTTTGAGGCACAATACATGCAGGTTTCGTTAACATTAGTTAAATACAATTTGTGCAGGGACCATAGGAAATAAAATGATTAAAATGGGAATGTGATAGATGCAGGAACGATAGATTGGGGTTTCTCTGTATTATCTTTATAAACAAAGGGGGAAAGTCCCCCCCCCCTTTTTTATGCTAACATTTTTTGGCCTGCCATTTTTTGTTTTCTTAATTTTTTTATGTTGATTTTTATATTCTAGCCGAAGGCAGCTGGGGTCGTGGAACACTACAGCAACCACAACAGTCTGGCTCGGCCGGAAGCCAACAACAGAGCGCTGGCAGTGGCGTGAACGGCCCCCAGACATCAGATGCCCAGTCTATTCCTTCACAGCACTTGCGTGACCAGCGACCATACTCAACTTCACGAAGTGGTAGTGGCCCCACAGGCATGGGAGTGTCTGTCCCTCCTGGACCTCCTATTGGAGCTGTGCCACCCATGGCTCATGGGCCTGGCAGCTTGGCCAGTCAAATGGGGCCGGGATCTGCTATGCATCCACCTCCACAATATAGGGGAATGATGCCTTCATTTGTAAGTGACTTTTTTTTTTCTTTTAATATAATTGTGTACGAAGTGCAAAATTTAGTAACTTATGTTTCGAATATTTCTCTTCTAGATGTTTGGTCGCAATGCTTATCCATCAGGTTATCCTTCAAACTACACTAATGTTCCTCCACCCCCACAACAAGGCTCTCGTCCACAGTATCCATATTCTGAAAACAGGTAATAAAACATTAAATTAATAATTCTTTATATCGAAGGTTCTACTTTTGGAACCAATCATTTGAATTAAGCAGCAATTTCTATCATTCTAAATATATAACTTTTTTTTTTTTTTTTCTTTTCTTTAATACAATTGGATTTGATATTTCTAAGAGTATAAACTTTTTAATGAAGTAGCCTAGAATTCTGTATTTTTTTAAAATTGCAAGCCTTGTAGTTCTAGGTTTTTAAAATTTAGTGAAAATACCAAATATATTAAATATTTCACAGTTTTAAGTTAATTGGATGGAGGATTCTTACTCATATTTCTCCCAAATTTAGTTTTTGGAAAATGCTTAGCTTCCTGTCCAGATTAGTTAGTTAAGCTCATAAATGGGAGAAGTATAGTTTTTAATGTCCCAATAGTATACAAAGCTTGAAACTTTTGAATGAAATCTACAATTTCAACTGAATGTTAGAATCAGCTATTATATTGGTCAAAGAGAAATCAAAAGCATCTATTTCCCATAAATAAGAATTTTCTATTCATTATTATTTTATGTGTTTACGTAAACAAAAGTTTCATTTTGTTTTTCCAAGCATACAAAATTTAAAATTTTGAGATATTTCTTTAAATATATGTATATATTGCCTTGTTATTTTGCATATTTGTTTATGAGACATGTAGTACCAAAATAAATTTCTAGTACCAGATCATGTAGATTTTTTTTTTTTTTTTTTTTTAAATCTGTTCTTTTATTAGACTTGCCCTAATTTTACCCCCAGTGGCAGAAAGTTTTGAAGCTGTCTGCGACAGGCTTTTAAAATTTCATAATCTGTCTGCGAAATTTGCGTGTAATCAAGGGTGATGAAAATGGCTTACACTCAAAAAGCCTGAAAGCTGATGGGGAGGGGGGGGGGGGGCTTAACATCAGTGGTGATCTCGTGCAACAATATACAAATACAATTTTACTACAAAACAATATAGTATAAACAATTGTATTCATTCAATTCATCTCATGCAATGTTTGACACAACACAATATAAATAATAAAAGTATTAGTTTTAGTTTTGATACAGAAATTTTAAGTGAATTATTATCCGAAAGTTGCGGACAAATTTTTTCTCAGTACAAAAACTGTCCTCAAGCCGTTTTTCTGTGTCCGCAACAATGTTGCGGTGTTTCTGCCACTGGGATTTTACCCTTCTATTATAATGTCTGAAATGTATAATAAATAAACATGCAAAGCTAAGTTGAATTTAAAAATTACATTCATCATGTTATCTGTAGTTTTTCTGTTTAGGAATAGAGGTAGTTATTTTCAGCAAGCTATATGTTAAAATTGATTTATTTAAGGGAAAAAATTTCAACTAAACCTTTTTAATTTTTCTATTATTTTTGTTTTATAATTTAGACGACCACAACCAGTTCGTCCTCTTGCTGAGGAAGAAGCCTATCAGCGTCCTGCTGCCATTATTACTGAAAAAGCACTGAAAGGATTTGATGAAATACTTCAGAATGATACTACAGATACCTGGGCAACATCTCATGGTGAAATTGATTACAAGTAATAAATTTTTCTCTTATTTAAAGTGTGTAATTTAATTTAATTTTGATTCTTCTTTTGTTTCTCTTAACTCTCTTTATAAATCTGTTTTATTTTTCAGTGCAAAACTAGTCTTCAGTGATGATGAAGAATCTCCTGTAAATCCGAAAAAAGAAAAAAGGTTTGTTTTTACAATCACATTTCACATGTTTATATCAATTTCTCTATAATTATTTTTTTAGAAAAAGGTACAATTGCCAGCATGTTTTATCTAAAACAAGTTCATATTTAGCCGAAGGAGATCCAAATTATTATTTATTATAGTTAAAGTTTAATAATATTATTAAATTCAATCATACTCTAAAACTTTCATTATTCTGATGAATACTAACATAGTGTCATTACAATCTCTAATAATTCTAATAATTTTGCAAAAAGAAAGAGAAAAACCCACCAATAATTAACTTTGGAAATTTACAATCAGCTTAAAATGATACTGTGGTGCAAGGTCAGGAAGTGCTGTCTGCAGTCTGTCTGGTTTCATAATGTATTATTATTATTATTATTATTATTTTTAAAGTTTTAATTGAACAATTAGCATCAGTTCTGTATCGAGCATGTTAGGATTTTAATTCTGTTTGGTTTCAAAATTTCAGAGTTACATTAGCAGTTATTTTTATTAATAATACAGTGGTTATAGAAATAAGGGAAATTTGATGAAAAATTGCAAAAATCAGCAGATTTCGGTTAAACAAGTTGACCACTGGTTAGAAAAAAGCTACGAATCACGGAGAAGACTGTTTAACTGAATCTGGAAAAGTTGGAGGAATTTTCACAAATTTCGTGGAAATGAGCCATGTTTGAAAATTCGTTATTGTAAATTGTTAAATTATTCACAAATGTTAAAATTTTGTGGGAAATAAACTAACAGCACAAGTGAGGGAAAATAGTATGAAATAGTCAGGGAAGTCAAAGAAAAAAACAAAAAATCATTGCTAGCCGCCCTGTTAATTCCCGGGGAAAAAAAAAACATGAAATTCTAAATAAGAAATATTATTTTATAAAATAATGTTATACCAAAGTAGAAGAAAATGATCTGGAAAAATCAGAGAAATTTTATACCCATCCCAAAGAAGTCAGGAAAAATCAAAAAGATATAAATGCTCCTTGAATAACTTATAATTTGTTGATTTACTGTATATGTATATTTTACTGTTTTCAGAGAGGGAGATGAAAAATCAGGTAAAGGCCATTCAGGTATTAAAAATGACAAAGAAAGAGACAGGAAACTGGAGCGTGAGCGCAGCATTTCTGATCGAGAAAGGGAAACTAGGCCCAGGGAATCAGATTGGTCTCGAGATGGAAGGCAAGAAAAGAAAGGAGACCCCGATGTAGATTGGAATATGGATCGAAGTGATAGTTTTGAAAGAGAAAGAGTAAGTATTTTTAGATATTAAGTTTTTTGTAATAGTGTTATGCTTTAAAATTTGATATTGCAAATGATGTAGTTGGCTCTTGGCATTGTAGCTAGTCCTTTTCTATGCAAAAATGTGATGACAAACACACTTGCATATGCACAAGCAATTTTATTATTTGTGGCGATTTACTAGATGATATTTCTTTCCTGCATTAGATATATTAGCTGAGAAATACACAAGGATTTTCTTGTAAAGAATGTTCTTTAAAAAAAAAAAAAAAAAAAAATCATTGAATTTTATATTGAAACTGATTAGCAAATTTTTAGACAACCTCTCGGTATTTTTTATGAAGTGTGAGAGTGATTTTGTATTTCATTGATGTTTTGTAAATCCATTGAATATGCAAACTTAAAGGATATTTGCATGTGTGTTTTCCTTATTTCCTCCAAATTGCTGTAGAAAATCAGTGCGAATTTTATGCCAGAATAGCAATTTATACTAAACTTGTCGTCAGTATAATTTTAAATTTTACATGTAGCAAGAAAAGTTATCTTTCTTAATAATCATGTAGAATACTTAGTTGATTTTATTTACATGTATGAGAGAAGTTTCTCTTTTATCATTCTTGCGAATAGTTTTATTTAGTTTTTCCTCTCAAACTTATGAAAATTAAGTTATATGATTAAAAAAATACATTTTGATTCTTTGCAAAGGTTATGACCGTAAAACAAATGATTGATTGCTATATTACTATAAGAAATTTAAGGTGTTATTATTCTAATTAATGCTTATTATTTTTAAAGATATATAGTAATACCCATTCTGAATATGATATATTTTTGTGCTTTCGATATCTTACGCCAACACTATTTTGTTAGGATGATAGGTGGAAATCCTGGAGTCAGCCTCCACAAGGGCGATCTCCTTCGGTTGGTGGTATGGATATGCAGAGACAGTGGCAAACAAATCAACCACCGCCTCAGAGGCCTTTTGACTACCGGGGTCCACCACCACAAGCCCCTGCCTATGCACCTTCACATGCAAGAATGGCAGCCGGCCCCGTACCCCTTATGCAAGTAAGGACTCTGTCCTTAACATTTCCTGAATTTTTTATTGCTTGGCACTATACAAAAGAGAAAGTGTATTTCAGTTTATACACAAATTTTTCTACATATTTAAAGTAAAAATTTAATGTATTATTTATAAATTTTTTCATTCATGTTTCAAAAAATTTGATAACTATATACAAATAATTTTGCTAATTTTTAAGTAAATTTTGATCGATATAATGAATGTTTTTTATCCCTATCATATCTTGAGAATTTTATAAAATATCTGATCATCTTAAAATTAGAAGAAAAAATCCCACCCCCCACCCAAATAAATAATATAAAGACTTCCCATCATTCTTAGTGATCTTCTGTAGACTATCTAAAAAATATATATTTTTCATATTAATGGTAGTTTTATGGTATCAAAATTTAGCATATATATGCTTGCTTTGTCATTTTTATAGCCCTTTAAGACACAGCTTACACGATTGTGCTGGTTAGACTTTAACATATATTTGTCTCCTGAGTATATTTCATAAACGTCAAAAAATGCTATTATATAAGATTCCTGAAATGCAATAGTATCCATTTTTCTTGAGATTTCAGTAAGTGTGTAAAGGCTACATACAAAATAAAAATTAATTTCATTTAAGATGAAAATGTTTTGAGCCTTAAAGGGATAGGCAGGAAACAACACTGAGACAGTAAAATTATTTGTATATGTAGAATTATTTTTAGCAGTTATATAGTGTCAAAATCTGCCTTAATATTTTTCAGTGACCTCTTTTTTTTTTGGTAATCAAGACACACATTTGTGGACAAAAGTAAAATTCTTGAATAGGGAAAATTCACAACTACGCTGTAATTTTTATAAATGAAAGCATGATGTGATTTTATATATAAGAAATTTATTCATATATTAAGAAAGTTATTTTGTCCTATTATATTTTTAAAAGAGAAGTACAAAAGATATCAAGGTGTTTACATCTCAATAAGGTAATAAGAATATCTCAAAGAATAAATCTCAAAAAGGTCTTTTGATTTAAAAGAGCTTGGTACTAGAAATTTTCTATGGAGTTCTATTAAAGAAAATAAATAACAAATGTAATTTTAATTACCTGAAAGTGAGTTTTAGGTAAACCTGCAATTGATTAGAAGCTAGAAAATAATCACAATTAATTAGTATTTTTAAAAAAAGGCAAAATATTAGTGCTTGTATACCACAAGTTACACATGTGAGCAAACTGCATTTCCATAGTAAGCAAATAGCAGAAAAATTAAAAAGGTCAACTGTGGTGAGGCTGGGGGATGATAATATAAACCACTATCTGCCAACAGTAGCAGAACGAAACAAATTCAGGGAAAGATGATTCATTCTCAGTGCATTGCATTTCACTGTTACACCAATCACCCACTTATTTGATGCCATTTTGTTAATTTTTGAGAACTAATGTTGAAATTTTTGTAAAATAGGTATAAACAAGTTTCATAATACAGTAGCTTGTTATACAGTATGAGAAAAATAAGCTCATTTGGTAATATAAATCAGTAAAAACCAGAAACATTACTCTGTATTTGTAAATTTTTTTTCAAATGGTGAGGAGGCAAAATTGACATTTTACCTGGTTGATCAGTACTTGGATAACATCAAAAAATATTTTCAGTAGTCTATGTTTTGTAAAAAATGCAATTTGTTAAAGATATGTCCTCTTTCTTCTCCCTTTAAAATTATACACTGTTAAAAAAATGCAGAAAAAATACAGAAATTCTCTGTAATTTCAGAAAAAAAGTCGTAAAATACGTTTTGTCTACGTAATTTTTCCGTAATTTACGCCTTTTTTCTGAAATTACAGAGAATTTCTGTATTTTTTCTGCATTTTTTTAACAGTATGTCAAGTGAGGATGACGCACAGCTGATGTTTTCCTGCTGGCCCAATACCTCACCACCCATTTAACTGATGGTAAAGCATTCTCAGTTGTTTGTAGTTTGTTTTTAATGCTAATTGCAATTTATTAAACATAAATATTAATAATAAAAAAAAGAGACATTGCCTTTTTCTGTAAAGTATATGCCATATGATGATGAGGCAAAGCTGATTGTTTTCTTGCTGACCAGTACCTCACCACCCACTTAACTGATGGCAAAACATTCTCAGTTGCCTGTAGTTTGTGTTTTTAATGCTAATTGCAATTTATGAAACATGAATAATAATTTTAATAATAAATGTAAACATTGCCATCTTTTTTATTCTATAAAGTATATGCCAAATGATGATGAGGCAAAGCTGATTGTTTTCTTGCTGACCAGTACCTCACCACCCACTTAACTGATGGCAAAACATTCTCAGTTGCCTGTAGTTTGTGTTTTTAATGCTAATTGCAATTTATCAAACATGGATAATAATCTTAATAAAAAAGCAGACGTTGCCTTCTTTTTCTGTAAAGTGTATGTCAAATGATGATGAGGCAAAGCTGATTTGTTTTACTGCTGACCAGTACCTCACCACCCACTTAACTGATGGCAAAACATTCTCAGTTGTCTGTAGCTTGTGTTTTTAATGCTAATTGTAATTTATTAAACCTTAATAATAATTAAAAAAGTAGACATGCCCTCTTTTTGTATAAAGTGTATGCCAAATGATGATGAGATAAAGCTGATTGTTTTCCTGCTGACCAGTACCTCACCACCCACTTAACTGATGGCAAAATATTCTCAATAGTCTATTTTCTTTTTTTGCATTGACATTTTTTATCATCAAAAATAACATGCTAGTAGTTTCAGAAAGGAGGAAAATTTGATATGCCAAAGTAGTATGATGAGGCACAGCTGATGTTTTTCTTGATGACCAATATCTCATCACCCATTTAACTAATGGCAAAACATTCTCAGTTGTCTGTAGTTTGTGTCTTTAGCACTAATTGTGCTCTCTTTTTCTATAAAATATATGCCAAATGATGATTGAGGCAAGGCTGATTGTTTTCCTGCTGACCAGTATCTCACCACCCACTTCACTGATGGCAAAATATTTTCATTAGTCTATAGTTGGTGTCTTTTAATAATGAACCTAAATTTCTTCTTATATGTTGGCTTTTTTGACGTCAAAAACTGGTTTTTCACGTGACATGTGTCAAAAACTAGTTTAAACCGTCAAAAACTGTCGAAAACCATATGTGAAAAATCTTAAACTATAATGTTAAATGATTTTATGCATATTTTTAAGTTGCAATGTACTATGTACATAAATTAACATTCATTATTTTTATATATAATATATATAATATTTTTCTAGAAAAAAAAAAAAAAAATGTTAGGAAACATATCAATGCATCATCCTAAGGAAAGAGTGAACATTATATAAATCTTTTTTATAAATTGTCTTAAAGCTATAAAATTTGCGTATATAGGTGGTAAATTCTAATAATACAATTAAGTATATTAAAAATTATTTAAAACTAATTGAATTAAAAAAAAAAAAAAATCAAAATTAAAAATTGTTTAAATTTTTTTTAATTTTTCCTGCTAATTATTATTATTAATTTTTCCTCTTTGCTTTAGCATTATTATGGTTTAAAAAAAATATATTAAATGTATTATTAGGTTATTACTTTGTGAATTCAATGGTAGGTTAATTTTTAAAATTATGTTAAGTGCTGAAATTTCAATGAAAATTTTTAGCATTCAAACATAATATTTAAAAAAACAAAGTAATGCTGACTCTAGAATAAAAGAGCCCGCAGGGGGAATTCAATAAAAAGGGCAAACTATTTTCAAAAAGGATATTATTTGCATAATTTGCAGTCTTCTATGTTGTGATTTTTGCATGTGACAAAGGTAAATTACTAATTTTGCATGCATATATGTAGGCTATATGCATTTGTTCTTCCAGGAATGCTTTAAAACTATTGCTAGAAGGTTACATATCAGGAAGAAAAGTATTTAAAAACTTCTAAGATTTTTAAAATATTAGAAAGATCACTTGGTACTAATATGTTTTTAAAAGGGCCGCCGGGTGCTAAAAATGGTGAGAAAATGTTAAATATCAGGAAGAAAAGTATTTAAAGGCTTCTAACATTTAAAATATTAGAAAGATCACTTGGTACTAATATTTTTTAAAAGGGCCACCGGGAGCTAAAAATGGTGGAAAAAGGGCCACTGGGTGCTAAAATGTGTTTAAAAGAGCCGCCAGGTGCAGCACCCAGCCAAATTAGCCTAGAGTTAGCAATAAAAAATCTGGAGTGACTTCACTTGAAATTTTAATGTATTTAACCCATTCATGGTCACGCATTTTTTAATTTTTTCGTTTCGAAGCCATTTTAGTGGGATGTGTTTTTATATATTTTTAAGTCATTAAGTACTAATAATATTACAAATTTATCAGGAATACTGAGAAACTGATTGTTTTCTATTTAGCAAATTCGTAGCAACGAATAAATGATTTAGAAGTGAAAAACTCTGACCGTGTATACGCGTTCATGACCATGAAAGGGTTAATATTATATTTCAATGCATATAAATGTAGATTTTCATACCTTCAGTAATTTATGAAAGAGATCTATCCACCATCCCTTTCATTAAAAATAATTAATTTAAAATTGCATTGTGTAATTCATATTAAAATTTAGTTCAACTAGTCATGCAATACAATACCTCAAATTTTTAATCATGCAACATTATAACTCAAAATGAAAGAATCCCATATTCAAATTTTGTTAACTTTATTTATTAATATATACTGTAATATCAAAAAGGGAAATGTTGGTTGAAATTTTCTGATATTTGGCAAATGTAAAATACAGAGTGGGAGCAGATAATTGATGATGGATAAGTTTCCTCCTTAAAAAAATTCTTAATACTAAACCTTTAATAAACCTGTGTGTTTTATAGATTAAAATATTTTCATATGTTTAATTATTTTTGTGTGAAATGTAATATGTGCCATGTGATGATGAGGCAGAGCTGATATTTTCATGCTGACCATATCTCACCACCCACTCAACTGATGGCATAAAATTATTGTTGTGGTTTTAACTGCATACAATTACTTTTGTACATAACCTTTTTAACTAATTATATCTTCCAAATACATCTGAGTGAACAATTTTTCTGTAAAATAATTCAGTTAGGTGCTGAAATTTATTCATTTTATGTAAAAACTTTGTTAGTTAAGTTATAACTATAGGACTATAGATCATTTGTTAGATTACAATTATATTTCTGTATAAATGTGTATTTTTGCATAAAAAGCATTACTTAACATTAAAATGTTTTCCATTCGTATAAATGTTTTTGCAAATTTATACTTCAAAAGCAGCAGTAATATTAATACTATATTTTAAACTATATTTTTCAATATGTTAATTTAAGGATGTATGTATTAACTGAGTGTTTTTTTTAAAGCATGGCAGCTATCCTCCTCCAAGACAAGCTAGACCTGGACCTCGGTCATCTTCTGTTACTGATGATGATGAAATGTGGAGGCAACGGCGTAAACAACACACCGAAGAAATGGCTGTGACTGTAGAGCGAGCAAGGCAAAGAAGGGCTGAAGAAGAGAAACATTATGAACAAAGCAAGCAATGTGCTCAAGAAAAGGCTAAAAATTTTGAGAAAAGTGATAAAGTAATTAAAATTAAAATACTCATTATTTATGTTATGCATTTAATTTTCTAACTAGCCAAGGGTGCACCTGCCTATGCGGTTGTTAGATCTGAGACCCTGATTTTAGCAAAGCAATGTGACATCACTTTTTCCCCCCTCTTTTAATGTAGAGCTTAGTTATTTTATAGAGACACAGAGAACAGACTTTATATTTAAGGATTGTGAACTCAAATCATGAAGAGAA